>JARGSG010000224.1:600000-1130013 GCA_030374805.1 Gracilaria gracilis | reverse complement strand
TTATTCATTGTTTGTACGCCATTTATGAAAGTGTCCAAAATGGCGTAAATCTTTTTCTAGATCATGCTATAAATGGCGGTGAAATGGCGTAGAAGCAGGAATTTATACGCCATCTCTTCAATACAAACAAAAGTTTTCTACACCATTTTTTACTTTTTGCAAAACGTAGTGCGCCATTTATAAAAAGTTTTTTTCCTAGGGTATCAGAAGCAATAAATATGCTACAGAGCACATTCGATTATGACCGAGCGACGTTGGAACATTTAACTGATTAAATTTGTTGACGAGGAATTCGGTGTGGATGAGAACAGCTTTTCAGCCTTGTACCTCATCTTGCTTTTTGAGAAACAAAGAAGCAGGTGTCCCAAAGCTTCAACATGCGTTCACAGAACAGTTTTCTCACTGCAAGGGGTGGGTAAACATGCAACGATTTCTGTCAAATAAGAACATGAGCCTGGCTCTCCGATGCAATACATGTAGAAAAGAAGCAGCTATTCACATAATTCCAAGCCTTATTTATTGCTCTACAATGGAAGTAGACTCTTCGGACTACAGCTTTGTCTTCTGGCTATACAAAACCAGTAGGGAAGCAGCAGAAAAACTAGACGTTCCACTAGAATTTGTTCATGTTACGTTCCTACTGTGCACTTCAAACTTGATGACCTAAAACAATGTGCAAGTTTTGAGAAGACCTTTCTGGATGCACTTCACGCAGTAGATTGCTATGGCTACATCGTCGGACAAAGAGCTTCAAAGAGATGTAAAAGCAGCTATTACAACTGTAGACAGAAATTAAAAGCCAAGAAGGAACCGCCGGCAAGCAAAAAGAAGAGACAACGAAGTACGATGCAGACATTTAAGTGCGGGGGAAGTGTCAGTTCTTCGTACCATGGATCAATTACTGCGTCAATTCATATAAAACACGAGTCGCAACATGAGGGTCTAAGCCCACGCAAACGTAACAACCGTTGCGACCAACACACACTCAAAAGATATTAAACCGTCTATCTGACCAGGACTAACCCCATTTCAAATCACGCAACAATTACGAAAAAGTACTCAGAAATACGTCGATTATCAGTATGTCTATAACAAATGGGCAAAACTAATGGAAGAGAAGGTGCATAAAGCCAGTGATCCAAAACAATCTGTTATATTACTGCTAGAAAACTCTTCTTCGTTCAAGGTCATATTTCAAAACGATGATCCATACGCGATAGAATTCACTACAAAGCTTCGTGCAAAGGTGTTTTCAGAGTTTCAAGTGAAAGAAGTGTTCATTGATTCAACCTACAAAACGAACTCCTCAAAAATGGAACTTTTTTATAGTTGGATCATTCATTGGTTCAAGGTTCCCGATTGCTTATATGCTTCTCGAGCCTTTACCGGTTCATCGTTATTTTCCTGGTTATAGGAAACAAATGCTGGTGCACTTTTGGAAGCACTTCGGCAGGAGTTGTAGATATTCAATCCCGGGTTCTTTTTCACGGACAAGGATGTTGGCCAGATTAAGGCAATTCATGAGGTGTTTGGCGTTAGGGCATCTATATGCCTCTGGCACATGAAACGTGCTCTGAAGAAAAAAACTTGGTGCCTTAAGAAAATCTGACGCATCAAGATATACTAGAGGAGGTGGAGCAGAAAGTATTGAACATGGTCTCTGTACATTACAATTTGCATCCATTTTTTGCGATGACAACGATGGATGAAATTAAGCATATTGCTTAGACTTTTTATGAGTTGTGCCATCCTCAAAACGGTGAGGTACTTGGGGAATTGTATTCTTATTTGAAAGAAAATTAGTATTCTGATAACTGGTTTGTGTTATGGGGAAGGCGTACGGAAGCTTCGATTGCTTTGTCAAGGACAACTATGATGGTCGAAGCTCATTGGTCTGTGCTTAAAAGGTTATATTTACGAAGCTATAATTGACCGCGGGCGGACTTCTTGGTATTCCTTCTAGAGACCTTCATGCAGAAATATGTATGTGACTTCAATGGTCTGGTTACTGGTGATCGAAAAGCATCCTGGTTTAAGCAATTCAGAAAGAATGGAAACACACAATTGAAAAAGAAAGAAAGAAAGATTAAGAAACGAACAAGACACAATGGTTTTGTTCTTGCCCAGCGTTCATGAGATCAAGATTTTTATTTTGCAAGCACCTTGTCGAGAAAGATCCATGCCCTGAGTATCGTGACATAATGCGCTATCGTCGTCCACCGTTTCTTACTTTTGAAAGACAGCGAGACCAATTTATCCCCCGTTTCCAGGGTGAGAATTTCCATGATCCTTTGGAGTCTCCAGTGTTGTCGCAAGACTCCCCTATACTTTCCAACCGACCGCCTTTGTCCTTCTTCCAAAACGCAGATTCTACAGAAATCGATATTTCAGAAGTCCAAAAAAGAGTAGTACGCGGTAGAGAGCTACTGAGCTGGGCTCACGATAATTTGCACGCACTTTCACACAGCACCGCTGACAACGCGCCAGCTCAATTTCTTTTGCAATTATGTCATTTCTCCATTGCAGAAGTACAATATATCGGTAACTCGTAATCTGTCTGCCAGAGAAACACCAAGAACATTTGATTCTAAGCACACAACGTTCCTCCAGTAACCACTTTGGGTCATCCTGTCTGTCATTTGAGATTCCTTCCTGTTTGACGCCCCGTTCCAGATCTCCAATTAAGTATGTGTTTAGAATTATGTCAGAGAGCGCAGACAGTGATAGAGAGATCTTATGGCCAATTCTACATGAGTGTCGCTGTTAATTTGACGAGACGCCGACTCTGCTTGAACGCCAGTGTTGGGAAACATATGTCAAAGGCAGCGAAGAAGCTGTGAGACACGATGAACTTGAGAGCAGCGGTCGCGACGCGTATCCAGCGAGGGCGGAGAGAAACAGCTGTTGGAAGTCGCAAACGGCATTCGATTTGAAAGACCGGGCGTGGAGGCAAGGAAGAAAGATCCGGGAGTGGAGACGGCGGTCGCATTGTAGACACTGTAGCGGAGCTCGGAGACGCCATGGTAGAGAGCGGTGATGGTGCACCAGGTGTAGTGGTGGTACGACAGGAGCAGTGGTGGTTGAAAAAGGCCAATGATCGCAGCTAATTGTCGTGAGCTTGTTAAGGGGGGGCAGAAGAGGCAGTCAGGGTAACGGTGGATCGGCTGGAATGATAGGATTGCTGGCAGACTGGAGCTGACTCCAGGAAGGTCGCGTTGGCTGGTGCCAGGCGGGTTTGGCTCCCGGTTTGCCGCGACGGGAGATGTGGTGTTGTGGTCGTTGCAGGCCTGTGATTCACACGGTGGCTCAACAGAAGGCTGGTGTTGTTGGTTCAGTAGCGGCAATTGTGGTGGAGGAAAGCCGGTGAGTGCATAGGCCAAGGTGGTGCTTTCGCAATGACACTACTACTGTTGCGGCGCTCTAGCGCTGCGGAGGCTGAATTGTCCGGGCGGAGGCAGCAGTGCCTATGGGCAGCTAACAGTGTTGAAAATGTGTGGCGTACGGGCGTCGAAAGCGGTGCTGCGCACCGCAAAATGTGGGGCAGAACAACTGGTGGAGCCGGGGAAACAGCGATGGAACAACGAGGGAGAGCATTCACGGCTGCCTGTGTTGCATTGCTTAGCGCCACGTTAGCCCTGAGAAAGAGTGCAGCGGGGTGTGCAGTGTGTAGGGAATGGCACGGGCGCTGGGCGGCGGGTGATAAGCGTCATGGTGTTGTGATGGCACGAACTATGGAAGGCGATCGGGGCAGTTGAGGCCAGCACGCCGTCCAAGTCGGCGGTGGAAGCGAGCGCGCCGTCGCCGTCGGCGTTTGAAACGAGCGCGCCGTCGCCGCCGCCGGTTGAAACGAGCGCGCCGTCGCCGCCGCCGGTTGAAGCGAGCACGCCGTCGCCATCGGCGGTTGAAGCGAGCACGCCGTCGCCGTCGGCGCGAGCACACCGTCGCCGTCGGCGGTTGCAACGAGTGCGTTGTCGTCGTCGGCGGGCGGTCGTAGTGCAAAATTGGTCACGCCCCTTGCTCCCCCCGGCGCACCGTGTAACCCGCGCACAAGTGGACACGCGTGCACGTGTGTGTGCGTGCCAGTGAGCACGTGCTACACGTGCGCGAAATTATGGGGATGGATAAAATCTAGTGCTCCCTTCTCCCGGGTACGAATTGCACCTTGAGAGGTATACGTGGCCCTTGAAAGGGACGATGGAGGATTTCGACAACGACTACCTTCCGAGGCAGCGAACGATGACGACGATGACGAGCTGTCCAAGCTGTCAGAGTCAGAGTCAGAGTCAGACGAATCCACGTGGCGGCGAAACTCTTTTGAGAACTTGCGATGGCTTTTCGTATCAGAGTGATGAACGAAAAATTTCGAAACAGACTTCTCCCGTGGGGGGACTTCTGCCTCTCCATCCATTCTAATAATGGCTTGAGGGTACCCAGAAGGGCGTGAATTCGATCCGTTGTGGCACGGAACTCTTCCACTGTCCGATAATAGCCATCCACGAAACCCTGGGGGGAACCAAAGCACTCCAAAATTGAGTTCATTTCCTGTCTCAGGAACTGGATTTTTCCCGAAACATCTCTCATTTGAGCGTCTTTCACTTCCTCGCGAAGCGATTCGACCTCCTTTTGGAGTGCAGCTTGAAAGTTAGCTCTCACCGCGCTCTGGGCCTCAAGCATGCGAACTTGAGTGTCCAATTCGGATAATACTGCGTCACTTGCCGCAGCAGCGGATAGGGGTCCTTCCAGAGGAACAGAAGCGGGCCCGGCCACTGGGGCATCAGACATCTTCGACGGTTGCTTCCGGCTCCCTGATTTCTTCTCCTTCACCGGTAGCGGTTCAGGAACTGACCGCGCTTGCGGGGGTAAACCAGAACCGACAGGACGGGCCTTGGACGGACTTGGCCGTTTCCCGGATCCCATTTCAGTGACAGAAACAAACCCAAGCGAGGAAACAACTTCAAAAACAACAACAAACTTCTAGTTTCGATCTCTTATGAGTACGACGTCAATTAAATTTCCTTTTCAGGCTCTAGTCCACTAGACTCTTCTAAGTCCGGAGACCAGAATGTAGAGAAAACCCTAAAGAGGGTACGTATCCACCAGGATGTCCGAGTCCTGCTCCCGTGAAAGGGCGAAGTCGGAAGTAGAGCCCTCTGCCCGTGCGCGTGCCGCGTGGCAGCCGGGTGTAAACCGGAGACGGTACTGGAATAACCTGCAGAGGTAAAGGAGAGCGTGAGCCTAGAGATGAGTAACCATCGACAATTCAGGAGAGAACGAGTCTAAAAGTCGAGCGATCGGTGCCGTAAGACGGTGTAATGCTCCTACGGAGAACCACACGAGCGAAGCTACAGCCCGTGCCAACGGTGGGAACAGGGCCGATAGCCGAACGAGACACACACACACGAGTGTCCAAATATAACTCTGTACAGAGGCGGAAGCGAGGCCTGCGCCAGGAAAGCGATGAACTAAACAACGATCCGGTACCTCGGCGAACGACAACAAATACAACCTGATGCTGTGGTAATTAGCGAAACAAGCCAGAAACTGGTAGTAAAGAACTTCCTTAGGGACCCTGAGGCGTGATTGTACCGATACCAGTCGTGGTTACTCTCCTTACAGGAGTCCTGAACCTACGTAGGCAGTAACAGCCATAGCCCGGCCTTCGGGATGAAGACCACGTACTTCAGGAATAAGAGACGACTCAGGTGAGTTTTACTTAGTGGCTCCAGGGCGAGATTACCCGCGCATATATACTATCTACTGTATCTAGGGCTGCGGACTCCCACAAGGGCTCTACACGTGGACAACCCAGTGTCAGGGTGCCAAAGTACCTACCCAGCGGGTGTGACGCCAAATATTTGGACAAATATGCCACAAGGCCCTACTGGACACCTATTTCATAGGTTCTATCCCAGATTCAACTAACAAGGTACGTCCCCAACAATATTTCCAGTTTCACCCGAAACGGGGTCCATATTCATAGTCTGACACGTCGGAGCTCAATGGGTAGAGCACTATTATGAGAAACCTCACTGTACCCGCCATCGGATCGCCATTGCTCCACAGATGGTGGCAGTAAGCCAAAGGATCCTCACACCAAAGGTCGCACAGGTGGCAAGGAATCCTCAACTTGTCCACGTTTTCCACGAGTACCAGGTGTCGAGCGGCGCCAAAGCCTCATTGGCTGACAAGCGACGAAATATGATTGGTTGAGCAGTTGTGATCTGTCCACGACACTGTGAGCGGCTTGTGACGGTGACAGTCACGGCAGAGATCACGCGTACAGAGTCACGCAGAAACATTACGTGTCCGTTGGGCTGACAGTCGGTGCTGTTCTTATTGACAGCCCTGAGTATCCTGTCCAGCCGGTTACTGGCACGGTTACCTCCGTCTAGGTGACGGGTGCTCAGCGGGGCGTACCGGTCGTCGTAAGCCGGTAAGTAACCCGTCTGGTTTCGCAGTAGCCTCGGTTGCCTGATAGGCCTCGGCAGCCGATTGAAAGTTGGTTTCGAGATGCGTCCACCTGTCAACGAGGACTTCTTGTGCAAGTGCCCCCTGCGTGTACAGATGGTTCATCCCGATTGATGGATGAAGAATGTAAGAAAATGGTAACAATCGCCGAGGTAGGCTCTTCACTTGCCAAGGCTTGATTTTTGTCTAAGTGTACAGCTGGTGTCTTCTTATTGGTGGACGGTTTGGACCTTAGTTTGGTGTGGTTCAGCGAAATCTGGGTTCCACTTGGCACTTTCTTATTGGACTTCTTAGAGTCACTGTAAAATGGTAAGTACTGTAAAAGCGATGCTACCGAGTTGTAGGAAGTCAATTTGTTTTTCAGAATGTTTTGGTTTTTGCTTACTATTGAAAGTTTTTTGCAAAGCTTAAGTTTTTCAAAAAAATATAATTTATTCTAACTTCTGTAAAGAACGCTTTCGTCGCGGGAGGCACTTCTGGGCTCTCCTTCCCGCTCTGCGCTTGGAGCGAGAAGACGGGAGAGAGTGAAGCGCGCCACAAAAGTAGTTTATATAGACTTTACCAAATAGAATTTGAAGCACTGTACTCAGCTTAATACTTCCACTAGAATAGTCCAAAATTAAACTACCAACAATAAATATACTAAGCATTACAACAATAGTTTCCAACATAGCATTCCAACAATAAAATAATTAATTTGCGACATAGTCCCCTACAAATTCAAAAGAAATTGACAGCATGTGAAATGCAGGTGGTTGTAAGCAGAAAACGAGTTTCTTGTGAATCATAACATTGTTCTCATAAGTTAAACGACCATTTTCTGTTTATGAGTCCTCTTGTGTTGACCAAACTGGCCGTAGGTTCGCTTCCTAATTGAACCATACTGATTTCATGATCACAGAACCGGACAGGATGACACCATAATAAACATGCGACTTTTAAAGGAACCGTAATTGGAATGATTTAATATCATTATTGGTCAATAGAAGTCACCAGTCGCTAATGCAATGTTGATGCTTACACGTGGCAAATGTGTTTATTGTGAATCACAAGAGTGTTATCATAGATTACACGACCAAGGTTTCTTCATGTGAACTCATAATCCCCCAATATTTGCCTAGTCTTGGCTTCCTACTTGAACCATACTAATTTTCGGGTGACAGATATTAAAAGTTTAAGAAGAGACTTTGACGGTAATGGTAACAAAAGTTTCTATTGTCTAATACTCTCAATGAACATTTCCACTCGCGAGGTAAGTACTAGTCGTGACACGCAGAAATTGTTCCTGTGCATCACCAGGTTCTTATCTTAGGCAATAGGACCAAATCGACGTCGCTGCACTACACTAGTACGACGCTTCTTCGAATCTGTTTGCAAGAGATCATATGGCAAACTTTTCACACGCACTACACAATTTCTGAAAGCATACCCTCAGCCTGCTTTTCATCGCTAGAAACTTAAATTATGTGTGCAATAGACGGTACGAATATACCGCATGCACTATAGCTATATACACAATAGCCCCTAAACCTTCGCTAGTCCTCCATGGTGTGTAGCATTCGCAGAAGAATCGCACATTTTCCGAATCCCCATATCTGGGGCATCTCTCCAAACCTTTCCCTTATTGCGCCTCCTCTCTGATTCTGGGGATCTGCTGCTCTCACTTTCATTCATTCTCAAGTAGTATAATTTCCACTTCTTGCCGGTCGATAGAAAGAACTTTACGGCAATCTTCAAATTTTGGTGTTGTAACGAGCTTCCAAATTTTCTACGAAGTACTGAAAACCAACCACAGTTTGTCCTGCTTCGTCGGGTTTGAACTGGTTATATAAGATGATAAAGGCTGTCACAGTTCCTAAATCAGTTTGGGAGATAGACTTCTGCAGATTTCGTAGAATATCGCGTTCCATGTAGAGCAAAAGAAGCGATTCGAGGCCCAGCGAGGCCAAGAAAAGCTAATAGAGGCGGGATACAGCGAGACACGGCGTGGCAAGTTAAGGCAATGCAAAGTAAGGCAACGCAGGTGAAACGGAATCACAACAGACACGCGCACGCCTTTGAGAGTACGGTGAAAGCTACAACATCAAGACAGTAGAAGATGAGACCAAAAAGGAGCCTTGACCGGGTCAAGTTGACTCTCTCTCCACCGCCTTCGGGGTAGAGCGCTGGTTAAATACGTTTATTTGAGTGGTGCCTGATAGCCGACGTGTTCGCGTTGGCGTTCGGTGTCTCGGAACTTGTGACGTGAATGTCATTCGCCAGGCAGGCGGCCCCCGGCTGCCGCCACGGGCAGGGGACACGCGTCAGACCACACGTTTGACGGCACCGTCAGATGAGCGCTCACGCTCTGGCTCCGGAGGATTCTACAACACGTGAAACATGTAACGAGTAGATTGAATTGCCAAATCAGCCGTTCCAGAACCTGTATTCAGTCGCAGTCACTAGGCAAATCCTGAAGTCTCGAGACACTTTGCCTCAAGAATGCAGGTTGCCATCCAGGCCCTGAATCAATGGAGCGCTCCGGAAAACACAAACGCGTTTATTGATACGCACTCTTTTCGCCAAAATATGCGTTTGATCACGAGTTCCTCTCCGACGGGCAGGCCCCGTCGGAGCACCATCCGTGATGCACACAATAGCACAATCACACAATCCGTTTACACGGGAAAAGATAGGAACACCGTAACAGATGCATCTCGCGCCAAACCAGCGATCGCGCGCCACCAAATCCGACCATGCACCCCAACAATTTAACGCACCTGATCATCAACGTAGTCTCTCTCCGTTTTACGGACAATAGTTCCGCTCTCACTTGCACGCTCTCTGTCGAGTACAACCCTTAGCAGCAGGACTAGACTGCCATACTTTCATGGCATCCACAGCATTACCAAACAAAGATGCAGTACCCGAAAGCGACGTCGTTGAGGTTGGAACGATCCCACAAGCTCAATCATCGAGCGACACTACGACCGGCTCTGTTCCTCCAAAACCTACAGCACTTCCGCTAAACGCTTCCAAGACTACTCGTCCGAATTCAAGTCAGCATCCCAGTCATCCTCTTCGGTTGACCCCCCGCTGTTCGAAAGCCATCACTAGCGAAGGGTCCCAAGAAGGGAAAGAAAAGCGGAGCCGTTCGCGGCTCTGGACTTACGGCAGCTAAAACGGACTGGTTACTGACTAATCTAAAAGTGTACACTCCTCTCTGTAAGGACGAATGGGATGCGGTCTTGGTGGAACACAACAAGCGTTTCGCCGATAATCTACGTACAGTTGACAGCTTACGTCGTAAGTTTGCCTCCTTTCATCGCAAAAAGATTCCCACTGGTGACCCTCTGATGCCAGATGACGTGCGTCGAGCGAAAGAAGTGCGCTCAAATATGACAGAGCGAGCGGAAATGGGATGTGGCGAAGAGGAAACGGATGAAATAACCGGAATTGTTGAGGAAGATGGGGCTAAAACACCGGCG
This sequence comes from Gracilaria gracilis, assembly GCA_030374805.1. Taxonomy (NCBI): domain Eukaryota; phylum Rhodophyta; class Florideophyceae; order Gracilariales; family Gracilariaceae; genus Gracilaria; species Gracilaria gracilis. Next base: position 1,120,078 of record JARGSG010000224.1, on the reverse strand, counting down.
TCTGAAAGAGACCCATCACCAACGCCTTCCAATAATGAGGTTAACAGCGAACAAAATCAAAGAGACAGCGATGAGCGCAGTGTGTCACCGCTTTTGCCACGTTCCTTAGTAGCCAAACGAAAGGCCAAGGAGGGTGACAAGACCGCCGATATGATGGACATTATGCGCATGTCCTTTATTCAGTATCCACAGCAGTGCGCCGATGAGACTATCAGGCGAATGGAAACGGAACGCCGTAAAGAAGAAGAGAGGGAGCAGGAGCGCAAACGCAGAGAAGAAATTAGAGAGGAGGAGCGTTTACGTCGTGAGCATGAGTCCAAACGCCAGGACCGTTTTATGGAGACTATGCTCCTTATGTTTGGTCATTCAGTGTCCCGCAATGTATCCCGCAATGACAACAACGATCCCTAAATTCTGACTGTATCATTCAGAAACCTGTTTGCATCAAAATGCAGGTGAGGCATATAAGTGTTCAGGATTTGGTTGATTCCTACTATCTCAGTTTTCAAGTTTGTTAATAGAACTGTAACGAGAAGTATGAGCTTCCTTTCACCATTCTCTTCCTATATAATCCTGTCCTGCAGTCTTGGAAAGGTTCCCTTAAATGTGCGCATTCCCCACTCAGAGCTTTGGCGGGCTGATGTAGCTTGTCTGTACATAATAATTTCCTCGGTTGTTTCACCACCATATAAATAGTCTTGCGACGATTTGAGTAGAAGCGGGTGATTCTCTCTACAGAATGCTGAATCGACGACACAGAGACCATTACTTGTGCTAAAACGAGCTTCCAATTTGTCGTATATGCCACCAAATGTGGCAATAGTAGAGTCATGAAACGAGCCAGGAGCATTAACAGTGCACGCAATGATTCGACAATTTGGTGCAAACACAAAGATGTTACCAACATAATGGTCATGCGTCCAACCATTATAGAACATATTTTGAATCACACAGTCCCCAGCTTGCTGCAGATAAAGCTTAAGTCCGTCCGCGACACAATACACCTCATTTAGAAGTGAGTGCTTTCTTTTGAATTGCACTTTGAAGGTTTCAATCTCCTCAACTGTTGGCATCTTAACTCGTGCCTTTGGGTTGTTGATGAGCATTTTATATAGTAGCCGTTGGGCAAAACGGATGTACAGGGAGGCTGTGGAGTGCGTAACTCCGAATAGGAGGCACAACGTCATTAGAGAACCTCTGGTTCTGTGCCAGCTAAGCAGTAGTACCAGGCATTGAACTGCAGACATCAAGTGTGGGCGGCCTCTTGCAATCTGTCGTACTGGTTTCACTTTGATATATCCGTTCAAGGAGTATGGGGTATACTTTTTGTACAAGACAGAAAAGTCTTTGAGCAGGAAACGGAATGCTCTGTGGTCAAAGGCAGTTAACGTTATCAGAGACTGGTCACACCCACTAGCGTATAGAAACTGGAAAGGAGACATTGATGAGGATAGAAGGGCCCTGCGTCGAATTCTACGATCGCGATATCGCTTCTGGATAAGAGAGAGCATCTTCTTAAACTGTGTGGACTGAAGTGCCTCGTCCTGCATGAGAAAGAAAGCACCCAACATTGGGGTTTGAAACCCTCTGAATGGATGCATTTCGCTTCTTGAGGTCTTTGGGAGTATGCAACACCGACGTGCGGAATTGATGAGCTCGATTGAGCACCGGAAGTCAGGGCCGTGTGGCAGGAGCGGTGGCGCATACTGAGCCGGTAGAAAGAGCAGCACGGTAACTAGGCTGTGCCTATTGCGCGGGGAGGGCAAGTAATGCGGGTGGCCAAATTCAGCTTCGCTTGCGAAGCAACCTGTCCAAAGAGAGAATCGTCGTGCTGAACAATCTCAAGTTCAATTCAAGCACAGCAGAAGCAGACTGGTGGGAGAGCAGGGCTGGAGCAGACTCCGTCGTCGCAAACACGCAAAGTGATCAAATATGATTTCCGATCGCAGGAGCAGTACCAACGCATCAAACTACTTTAATTTGTGCGAAAGGTTGTGCACTCAATTTGTGTTTTCCGGAACCCCCCAATATCAAATATCAAACACTGGGGGCCTACCAAATAATCTGCAATGACCGCGCGTGCACGTTGTGCGCAGGCACTGACGGCAAATTGAGCGACATCGTATCTCGAAAAGACCAAAATACGAGTTCAAAATAGAACAATCAAAAAATGATGTAGATGATGAGCATGGAGCGCGAGACTGCATCGGCCGCGGAAATCATTCCTGATAAACAGCCCTTAAGCTAGTTGCTTTTCACCTGCACAAGGTTATTTCACGTTGTGAAAAAACGGAAAGAAGGTGCACTTATGTGCCGTGCACCTCAGTGCATCGCCGCAGTCCCCTCAGTGGTGTAGCAGAAGTAGATAGTATGCGTGTGAAACGTACGCTGCGCAGTAGAGTCTTATCCTTCGCTAGACAGTGACACAGGGAACAGAATTATCCCCGCCGTTTCTCCTTGCGCTCTCCCTTCCTTCCTCAGGGCGAGCGCAACGTCGTTTTTTTATTGTAGGTTTCAGCACTCTGGCCGCAGCCCCCGGGAGCTCCCGGGAGCTATGCGAGCTCCACGAGCTCCCGAGCGAGTTCAAGACATGCAGCACACATGTGCTGCCCTGACAAGTGTACAACACACCCTCTGCTCGACAACGACGATAACATCGTCTTCGTCGAGAAACGAAAGTACTACAGCGTAGAAAGAAGAGGCGACATATTGTAGAACGCGATAACAATGTCCAGACTAAGAAACGCAGCAGCCCCAAACAACACCAACTCCGGCGAATAAGGCACAGGCCTAGTGTAGTGCAAGAATGGGTAACAACTTGATCCGAATGAAGTAACCAATAAATAATGTTAGATTATGACCCCGTGGGCCACGATATTTGCATTTGAATTCTTATTAGTGTGGTACCATTGATAATGTGGCCTACGTTACACACTCTAATTACGGTTACTGGGTGCACTTGAGGCCTGAGTACGCAGACTCCGACTCAGACAGAACCGATCGGAACGTTTAAAGATCCCAAAGTCTTTCGAGAGACGCTTTGCTGGAAATAGGTTCATGTAAAAGGTTCATACACGTTGCATATGACTTGCTTGATATATTGTGGATAGTAATCACAAACAACTTTTGAGTAGAAGGTTTTCGATTCATCTGACTCACAGGCTCGCATTTCTTCACCCTCATCTTTTTCTTTCTTCTCAACCCTTTTTGTGAGTAAGAATGAAGCGATCAAAACTATCTCAAGCAAACCTATCTTCTTCCTCATCATCACCCAACCCGCGAGAAGAAGATGCAGAGCACACCGTTTCTCAAAGTCCTGGATTGTATCGCGCTATACGAAAAAGAATGCGAAACGATCTAGAAACAGACAGGATGGCAACTCAGCGCATTTTACAGATGTATAAGATGTTTCAATTTCAAGTCAGTTCAACGTTACGCGCGACAAACTGTCGAGCTCAGGTTCTCGTGTCTTGTGACATAACCGAGATATTTGATCTAGAAACGAAGCATTGCGTTTGTTGCTCGTATGATGACACGAAACATTGGATTGAGAGATGCCAGCATTGTTCTCGAGAACAGGAACATATGGGAGAAAGTTATATTGTTTACTTTATTGGCGACAAAGGTCTTTGTATTTGTGTGGGGTGCCCATTGTGCCAGGTTCTAAATATATACTGATTCGATGGTACGATCTAACGGATAGTTCATGGTCGAAGATGTCTTGAAGCACCACATTCATGATGCCATCAGACTCGTACATGCGAATAAGAAATGCGTCGGGATTCTGGATCATGATGCCTTTATTAGGAGGGGGCCGAGGAAGACTGGCTTGATTAAGCAGTTTTTGAGGAACGAGGATTGGGGGGTGTTGGATTATCTCATCATTGATTCTTCGCGGGGCACGAGTGATGAGCATATTTTATTTGGTTCAAATGATGAAGCAAAGCGACGTGGATGGCGCTGTGATTGTGACCACCCCTCAAGAAGTGTCGCTGCTCGATGTAAGAAAGGAAATCAACTTTTGTAGAAAGAGTGACAACCCCGTTCTAGGAGTTGTGGAAAACATGGCTGGCTTTCTATGCAAGCATTGTACGCACTGTACGAACATCTTTTTCACTAGCAGCGATGGCGCTTCCAAGATGTGTAAGGAAATGGACGTTCGTTACTTGGGCAAGATTCCTTTGGACCCTGCTGTATTAAAGGCGTCGGAGATGGGAAAGAGCGTTTTCGAAGATGGACAGTCGCCGGGAGTACAGGATTTGAAGAGCATGGTACGAAATGTCAGACATGTCGTTGGGGATGAAGGTGCAGATGGAGAGCGCAACGATGAAAACGATGGGTTGTAAAAAGAATCACCAGCTTTTATCAGTTCCACACGAATCTATCTACGTTACATGCGTATTCGCTTATCGATAACCCATCGTACATTATTTCATGATCATGCGCTTGCGATCATCCAAACCTCTTATTCGATGTGCTTGTATATCATCACAACGAAAAGCGACTAGTGCGTGTGGTGGCCGCTCCAAATCCAAAAGAATGAACCGCTGTGATTGATGCATGACACGGTGTGCAGTGCAACGATGTTGGAGTGTATAACGTACGGTTATGGCGGTTTATTGATGCTAGACAGCTGTATATACGACGCGGTGATGAAGACGGAATACATTATGGTTAGGTGGCTCGTCAATGACACTGAAGAAGAAGGACAAATGATGACACAAGGAGAGACAGTGGTTGAGACGCGAGCAAGGAAAGAAAGCGACCGAGGAGTTCAACACAGCGGCAGGTTTGCGTATCTTCTCTTAGCGAGCTTGAGGAACTGCTCACGGTCATTCCAAAGCTGTGCCGCCTGGTTGTTCAACGGCGAGTTATTATTCGGGTTGTCCAACAAACCCTGGATGGAAAGCAATAGAGTAGAAACGGTGTAAGTGGGACTCCACCTTTCGTTGACGATCTCCGGACAGATGTTCCCGCTCATATCGATTTTGGGGTAAAAAATGGACGTTTCGAACTTGACGGTTGGAGCGGTATGTGGGTGAGCGGCTGGGAAAGTCAAGTCGAGCGTGAACTGCATTCCGGCGTAAACGCTGGATTTTTCCGGGTAGATGATTCCCATCTTCTGCAACATATTATCAGCGAAAGGCGGAGATGCGGGGAATCGGGTACATCATGAGCGTCGTCAAATCGGACTGTAGGCGCTTTGTAACCTGAGCGGTACCTGCCATCGTAGCTGCAGAACCCGTAGACGGAGAGACAGAGAGACAGGAAGGCAGGAAGAGAGAGCAAGAGGGAGCAGGCGAGCGAGCGAGCGAGTGAGTGAGCACCATCAAGCGCACGCAGGCGACGGAAGCGGATGAACGCAGCAGACGCGCGAGACTCCGGGTGGATCAGGCGCTTGCCCGCCACGCGCCGCGCGCTTTGTAGCACACGGCTGCACGCGCCAGTCGCGACTGGCACCCCCGCGCTGCGGCGTGATGCCGCGCTGCTCACCGGGTAGCGTTCCGCGCCGTACAACCGCGCCGGTAACCGTTTAGCCGCCGTTACCGCCGTTGCCCCCGGTAGCCGCGCGCCGCTCCTGTAAGTTTTGTCGAAGAGAGCCGCTTTATTCAAGTTTTCGACCGCCCATAGACAGTGTAAAGGATGCCCCTTCCGCGCCCTGAGCCGTGCGCCACTTCGCCACCCATTCACGCGCCCCGCCGTCTTTCTTCATTGCGCTCGACATACACGTCCATGACGTCCGGCCCGTCATGAGCGGCCTTGTTTCGCTGCCCGCTATTGCGCAGCATGTTCTTGCCACGCGCGGATCGTTCGCCGTGCGCTCCCGCTGGCGCGCTGCCTGTGCTCCTACATGACGTTGCGAGCGGGCTCCCAGTGCAAGCGTCACCCGCGTCGCGCGTCGCCGTCGCTGGCGTTGCCGCTGCTCATCTTCTCCTTCGCGCTCGCGCTATTCGTGCGCCGCTGCTCCGTGCAATGGGCGTCGTCCAATCCGGCGTCGTCGTCGCTCGTCGTCGTCACCGCCTCTAATTGGATGTACCGTCACTTTCGGCAAAACTTCAAGTGCAACCTGGATAATCTTAATCTCACATATGCACCGGTTGTCTGCTCGCTCGCAACGAGATCACCAAGAACAAACTCTAGGCCGTGCTCTCCGCGTTGCTTTCTGGACTTGACGTCTTGTTATCTGAAGCCGATATCTATTGGTGCTCAGATCCTGCGCGCTATCTACAACAAACTATTGCGCGTTGGCCTCACTATCAGAATGCCGATGTGCTCATCCAACCAGAAGCCAACTATCGCACTCATAATTCCAGCTTCTACATGGTGCGATCCAATGAAAGCACTGTAGCCCTCTTTCGCGCTATTATGCAAAACATACACATCGGTCACCATGACCAAGTTGTTTTCAACAAAATCTTCTGCGACCCCGAATACGGAGGGAGCAAGATCATGGAGTCGTACGGAGAAGTTTCATATCGTTGTCAAAGCCGATGCGCCGAAATTCGCCTTCTTCTCGCTTCAAAGTTCCCATCTGGAGCCCAGTTATATTCGGATATAAACGTTTTTCACTACTCGAGACAACAGCTTCGGCATATGTGTGACAGCAATGATTTAGTTGTCTTGCACAACAATTTTGTCAAGGCGAAGAAGAACAAAGCCAGATTCATCGTAAAGGGTATGTGGTCTGCCTCTGGAAGCGAAGATGACCTTGTTTGTCTTCAGCAACCAATAGACACCGACGCAGTATCAATAAGAACCTGCGGCAGTTACTGCTGAGAAATCAAGATCGATTGATATACCAGTGTAGTCCCATCCTCCTCTGCGTGTCCGTCAGCGTCGCAGTCCACAGCGGGATGGGGTGCGCCGCTGGGATCTTCCGCACATGTCGGTGATTGATGCGCTCCACGAGCTGTTGATCCCGTTCCTTTCTTCGCCTCTGCAACACCGTGCGAATGTTGCACCAGCAAGCCCAGAAGGCTCGTCAAAGGACCCCACATACGTACCAGGTGCGGCAGGGGAACAGTCGCAAGATACACACAGTGAGAGAAGCGACAGCGGCGTCGGCACGGACACGGACAGTGCCGGAGGCTCTGACACCGCCGAGCAGGATGACGGGTTCACGCTAGTGCAACGCAAACGCAAGCGTCGAGGCTCAGGCACACCAACCGGTAGCGCGCGCACAGTGACGCCCACTGCGCTGACTACACCCCTGAAGCGCAGAAACACCGCTTCGCGGCTGCCAGCCTATGAGGCGAACCAGAAAGAGCATGCGCGCCGCGCGCGCTAGCCACGCACCGCCACGGGGCACAGAAGACTACCCCATGCAGCCACAGGACGAAGAAGCATCGGCGAACGCCGCACAGGGCGGCACAGGACGCCTGCTGAACCAGGAGAGACGCAGTCCTCCGGAGGACACTGATGGTCCCTCGGAAAGGCTGCACATCGGCGAGAAGGGACACCAACCCCCACCCAACACCAATGGACAAGCCTGAAGACTACAAGAGCCCACCGCCGCCACGCGCAACCGCCAGCCCAGAGAAGACACGAACGAACGAGCACAGCACGCGAGAGGCGATAACGCGCCTAACAAGGAGCCTAACAGACCCACGGGAGACGCACAGACCCGCACAGCCCAGGCAGCGAGCGACGATGCCGCGGAGATTGCTGCGCGGCGCTGCAAGCGCCATACGGCAGCGTACGGTGCGCCTGGGTGCACACACCGCGCCTGCGCCACCCTGGCGCCCACGCGTACCGACGACGGCAGACAGATCATGCACCTGCGAGCGGAGGTGGAATGCACAGACGCGTGCCCCAATCACAACGCCCGCAGACGTGATCAATCGAGCCAGATCGAGCAGCAAGCACTGCCAGCAATGCCGCACAGCGCGGCAACAACGTGCGCACCACAAGGCGGCGGATTGCCGACTGTCAGCCAACTAGTGCCGCGTAACGGGCCATATCGGACGGTGCCAGCCAATCACTGCCCTGCGCATCGCGCTGTATACTCGCGAATATGCTCGCAACTGCCGTGCAGCGGCACACGAGCAGCTCCGGCGCGCAGCCACCCGATTCAAAATTCGATGCATTTTCTACGCACGCACAGCGCGGCACTGGACACGCAGCAGCCCTCACAGCCACACGTTGCGTGTGGGGACACAGTACGCAGCGACACCACACATAACCACACCTGCCCCGGCCAACGCTCCCACAGGCACACAGGGCACTCGACATAACCCTACACACATCCCGCAGGAGACAAGACAGACACACACTGCGAGTGGCGTCGCGCCGCGCCTCGCCGCGTCGCGCCCTTTCGGCGGCACGGGCCGGCGGCGAGAAGCTGCGGTGCGATGCACGCGCCGTGCGCACACACACGGCTGGCGGCGCTGCAAGCCACTGCCATCATCATACGAATGTAGATATCTTATCTACTGTAACCTTCGGCTGTGTTGTTCAAATGTTTGAAAGAAAAGATAGCGCTCCGTTATTCCGCGCGCGCCCCTTCAGCCCTTCTGCCTTGGGCCGCTCTCGGCGCAATCTCTCGGCGGCCGGCGTCTGTTGCTTCTTCGGTTGCTCTGTGGCTCTCCGTCTCCGCTCAGTTGCGATACGCCGCGTAGATACCGCTACTCGCCGTGCTGCATGATGCTCATCTTTATTCGCAGTTGCTCGTGCTTGCGTCGCGCTTCGCCCACCTTCCATCCGCTTTGCTCGTACCAATTGCTCTTGAACACCGCATCTCGGTTGCGACAGCGTCCATTCGGCACCGCCACATCCCTGAAATACACATACTCGTGGCTCATCACAAAGCCGGGCAGCACCAGGCATTCGTGCCCGTCAAAGCGCATATCCGTTTCCATGATAACCACGTTTGGAACCACGCACCCGCACGAGAACAGCACCATGCCGTACCCTTGCACCTTGCTTTGCTTGAGTAGCTTGTCTACTTGCTGTAGCCAGCCCTCGCTCATCACCCGATACTCATCGTCGTACACAAACGCAACGTAGTCTACCTTGGAAGCTACTTTGGCCCATTCGTGTCCCTCCAGCGTGTGTAGCATGTCGTCGGCCCGAATCGCGTCGCCAAAGTAGATAGATCGGTTTCCAACCGTTGCCACTTGCCTCTCAAACGCCGAAAGTTGATCAAAGGACAGCTCCACATTATGGGAGCGGATCGCCCCATAGTACACGCCAGTTACAACCAACGGCACAACCACTGCCACAAACGCTGACGCGTTGCCCATCGTTTTGGACCACATAGCTTAAGCTGGCCAACTTTTTGCCAGATCGAGCGCTACTCAACTTATTCATCAGCAAAGTAGCCTTCGCGCTCACAGTTGTGCGTACAACACAGATTGCTTCAGTAGGAGCCTACTAGCAAAAATCATTCAAATTTTGGCTGCGCGCTGCCGTCGCTTCTTCTCGCTGCCAGTAAAACGCTACAACACCAACTCGGATGATTTGCTCCGAGTCCACCGTGCCACACTTGCGGTAAGCGATACAGCTGCAAAGCGCTAGACGATGCTTGTTGCGGCAAGCAGCGCGGTGCTGTTGCGCATGACCAATCTTTGCCTTACGTGGAACATGCCCATGTGGAGGAGCTGGTGCGATGTTTGACCCGTTCTGGGCGCACGCCAACTTGACACAACCAAATTTCCTCCAAATATGAGAGCAATTTTTAAATTCAACTTCAAAGTTTGAACACGTCATCATCTGCCTTCCTCGAAGGTAGATCAACAGCAGTGCAGATAGAGTTTGGTCGCCCCCAGAACGAAGGCGCCGACCAAGAACTCCCACTCGTATTTATTTTCGCAGATTCCGGGCGCAAAACCGAGCGCAAAACACGCAGTTAATGCTACTAGCCTCAAGAAGAATCTCGTGCTCAATTCCGCGCATCATGCCCGAAATTTGCTTAGATTCATTCGCGTACCGTCAATTTGACGATCCCAAGTATGGAGGCACCAAGATCCCACTACCAAAAGAGCAGTTTATGGACAAAGTTCTTGCTTTTTATGAGCAAAGAAAGGCCATGCAGGACGAATGCAACGACCGGCCTGTTCTTGTTGATGGCTACGCCCCGTTCTGCAAGCATATATTCATGCCCAATTTCGACGACACAATACGCGATGGAGCAATGGAGATAACTGAGCAAAACGAACATTTGTTGAACACAGCGTATGAGGCTCGCAACGAAAGAGAGCTGCCGGTGCTTGTTCGATACTTTCCTGGCGAAAAAGTTTCACCGCCAGTTTCCAAGTTTCTCGACCTCATTTGTACGTTGTTGGTGCGCAATCCAAGTTCATCTTGATGGCTCCATTCTAACCACGAATCGATAATACAAATGCATTTGTGTTTAAGCAGTGTATAGTGGGGAACAAATACACAAGGAAAATGAAGCGATGGGGAAGACTGAGACTCTGGGCGATGCTCCCTGGCATCTCATAAGTGTGAAGGGCCAGGCGGAGCCTTACGAGATCCCAATGTAAGATTCCTCATCGTCAGAACCATTGTAAAGCGCTGATAAGGTTATACATGCGATGAATTCACTAACTCCTTGCAATTACCATAAAGTACTTTACCCAACAAGGAACCCCATCACAATGATGAGAAATGAACTCATTTCGCAAGGAGGAAGCCGTGTTCCAATCAACCGTGACGCTTACATGAAGAGTGTGGAATACTGGACAACTCACGCCACGATCCACTAACACACTCAGTCTGCATGCGCGTCTCTGTGAAGGGTCGAAGAATAAAAGGCTAATACTCAAGCACCGCCGCAACGTGGTTGATAAACTCATTGGCTGGTGATGACAAGCTGTTAATCTCCAAAACCACTGCGTACGGGAAAGGCCACAAGTCCATCAGTACTGAATGCGCTTGGAATGGACATGACGAACAGCTATGGATGCCTTGATTTATTCAACACATGATCAAAAATGAGCCGCTCATGCACCACCAACATGAACCAAGGGTTCCACTACAAGCAACGGCAGCTAAACAAGTCGTAGGGCCATTCCAGCGGCTTCCTGCAATTCACAGAGGGAAAGACCCGTCAAGTGCGGAACAGAATAGTACGTTCATGAACTCGACGCAGCAAAAACAAAAGTATGCGCACAGATGAAGATTTAAAAAAGTGGGGGCGTTCGTTAAGAAGAATCATCCTGTGCTCTCTGATCGCTCTCCAGAAGAGTGGTGATCGATTCCTGAGGGGGTAAACCAGACTCGATCCCTTTTTCAACATCTCCAAGCGCATCTGCCTCTCCTTGACATTGTCCTCGGCAGCAAAGAAAGCAGCCTCGCGCGCGCGTAGAGTTTCCCCCATACTGACCACCTTGCCAGCATTGGGGATGGGCTTGACAAGCGACAACACACTTGTACCAGGTTCGGCATTGACAATGGTACGTCTCCAGAGCGCGGTGGCGGCCACAGTGGGCACCAATACGAGCGGAATGACAATGCGCGCCGGCCACGAGCGTAACACGTGCGGCACAAAGGTGTGAAGCAACAAGATGACGGAGGCGTGCAACACAAAGATGAGCGTGGGGTCCGGAAGCTTGCCCACCATATCCTTCACCTTTTGCAACGGAGGCTTTGTCGGTGAAGCGGGCGGCGCACTGTCAACCGCAGGCGGTTTGGGGCGCTTGAAAATAGCCACAATGGTGGCGAGCAGCCCCGTGTGCTGCTGTTCGTTGACGGCGTGCTCAGGTGAGACGGGCGGCTGCGAAAGCGACGCGGATAGGTTATCCGAGCTGGCGGGGTTCCAAGACACGACGTGCACGGGCTGCGACGGCGAAGCGTCAGAAGCGGTCGGCGGGGTGGAGACCTGCGGCGACGCATTGCTGAGCGGGGCGGAGAGCGTCGTGTGGGCGGACTGCGGACTGGTGGCGGCGGTGGTCCACGCCGGCTCGTCGTGGATGGATGGAAACTTTGGCGGCAACGGTATCTCCTTGGGCGCGTCTCTGCCCGGCGGTGGCGGCGGTGGCGGCGGTGGCGGCGGTGGCGACGCAGCGGGCGGAGATGGAGCGGCGGGAGATGGAGCGGCGGGCGATGGGTCAAGCGGCGCGTCCGGGAAGGGCGGTGGCGACGGCGGCGACTGCGTGGAGGCGAGCGGGGGCGGGGTGAAGGGTTTGGCGGAGAGCGAGGCGTCGCGGGTGAGCGTGAGCTCTCGCGAGAGCTTAGGCGCTTGGTGGAAGGACGAGGACATGGTGGCGACGACGGTGCGGCGCGGGCGCGGTGCGCGGGCCGGCGCGGGGATGCGGGCGAGGGATGGAGGCGCGGGCGCTGAAGGAGCACAGCACGCCGTGAGCGGTGAGAAGGTGAAACGGCAACTGACATGCGTGGTGGTATGAGTACGTGTGCACGTGTGTTGCGTGGCAGCGTGGAGGCCAGTTGGGCGAGTTGGCGCGAGTTGGGGCGAGTTGGGGCGAGTTGGGGCGAGTTGAGCGGTGGGGCTCTCAGCGCGACCCTGGACCCAACCTCCCACCACCCCAATTCAACCGAAAGTAAAAACATTAAACGTGGGTGAGTCCCAATGACTGTAATGCAACAGCCGTCGTCGTCCTTTTTTTTCTCCCGACCTCCCGCAGTCCCCAGTCCCCAGAGGCGCTCTGCCGCCTCTCCGCCGCCACCGCCGCCGCTCGGGCGCCAGACCTCCCGCAGTCCCCAGTCCCCAGAGGCGCTCTGCCGCCTCTCCGCCGCCACCGCCGCCGCTCGGGCCCCACCGGCAAAGGCGCTCTGCCGCCCCCGCTTCCCTCCACCGCCTTTCGCGCCGCTCTCTACCGTTGCAGGGGTCAGAGCCCCCGCCGCCGGCAGAGGCGCTCTGCCGTCCCCCTTGCCGCCGACAGAGGCGCTCTGCCGTTCTCGCTTCGTTCCGCCGCCACTCGCCCCGCCTTCCACCGCCGCTCGCGCGCCACCGGCAGAGGCGCTCTCGCCATTTACCATCGTAGGGGGCAAAGCCACCGCTGCCGGCAGAAGCGCTCTGCCGCCTTTGCTTCCTCTCGAGGCCCTCTGCCGCCTCTTCGCCGCCGCCGCTGCCGCTCGGGCGCCACCGGCAGAAACGCTCTGCCGCCCCCGCTTCCCTCCGCCTCTACCGTTGCAGGGGTCAGAGCCCCCGCCGCCGGCAGAGGCGCTCTTCTGTCCCCGCTTCGTTCCGCCGCCACCCGCCTCGCCCTCTACCGCCGCTCGCGCGCCACTGGCAGAAGCGCTCTCGCCATTTACCGTCGCAGGGGGCAAAGCCAACGCCGCCGGCAGAGGCGCTCTGCCGCCCCCGCTTCCTCCCGCCGCCGCTCGCCCTGCCCTTTACCGCTGCCGCGGGTAGAGCAACTGCCGCCGGCAGCGCTGCCCTCAACCGCCACCGCTGACAGAGCCGCCGCCACCGGGAGAGGCGCTCTGTCGCCCTCCGCTTGCCGCTCGCGCACCACCGGCACAGGCGCTCTATCGCCCCCACGTCTCTCTGCCGCGGCCGGCGCCGCCGAAAGATGCGCTCTGCTACCCCCACGTCCCGCTCCTGCCACGGTTCTTTGCTCGGCCACCACCTCGCCGCTTTCCGCCTCCCCCGCAATTCTTTCCCCTGATGCCCTTTGCCATGATTGCGCCGCAAAACCACTGTGCTACCAAAGCCCACTGCATCTACCACTGGCACCACCGCGCCGCCCTCCGCCGTCGCTGCTGGCAGAGGCGCTATGCCACCCCCGCACCCCTCCCCGCTGCCGCCGCCGCCCGCGCCGCCGCCGCTGGCCGCACCGCCCTCCACCACCGCCGCCGCCCATCGCCGCCTGTGCACGCAGAAGCGCTCTGTCGCCACCGCGCTGGTCACTCCGCCGCCGCCGTTCTTTTCAATGCTCCCAATTTTTGCCGCCGGCAAAGTGGACATGTTCGTAACAGCCGATTCGAAAGCAATGTCGAGATTGCTTCGAGTGCATTTATTAGTGAGCATTGTGCTCAGGGTCTACGGCGTCAATATCTTCTATGGGGTCTGGCAATTGCGCTACTTGGTAGATATCTAACCAGCAGTTAGCGCAGTGGTTCCAGCGCTCGCTGTAACTGTAGTCTCCTTTGCAATTCTTGCCGAAAAAACGTAGCTTTCCACCTTTCTTCTTCTTAAACTTCGTTTGATTAATAACCTCCTGTAAACCCGATCCTAATCTCTCTTTTGGTGTCAAAGATGAAACAAGCACACCTCGAGCAAGTCGACAAGCTTTGGAGTTGCGCAGGTGGTTGCCCAACTCCGCCGCATTGGAAAACCCTTTCTCCGTACCGGTGTCGCAGTGTAGACACTTCTTGCTTGCATCTTCAGCAAGGTAGCCATACGTGCCGACACGAACAGATCCGGTGCAGCTGTCGTCTGTACACAAACAGGCTACAGCTGCAAGGCATCGTTCCACGCGAACCACCTCCACGAAATGGTTGCCATGCACATCATCCCCCACGTAAGACACCTTCTTCACTGAACGCGCCAACGTTGGGGATGACGTGGAACCAGGAGGCGCGGAAGCCGCAGGAACAATTTTCGCCATAGTAGGGGCTGCGGCTGTGGGGTTAGGACGGCGGGACGCGGAGGAATGGCAAGCACCAGCAACGGGAGAAGCAGTTGACGGAGACGAGCGATGAAGCCCGGGATCATAGGCAACAGCAGTAGGAGCTGTAGGAGTAGACACAACCACAGCACCACAGCTAGAAGACGCAGAAGACGGGCCAATAGCATCCCGTGGTGGAGAACCAACCTCCTCGCCCAGATCTAAAGAGTCGAAACGGGGCGTTGTGTTAACTGGAGACGGGGCAGGCCCAATATCTGAACCATCTTCGGATGAGCTCAAAATGATTATTCGGCGAGTGTGAATACGAGGATCTTTCCTCGGGGTCTTTTTTTTCGGCCGGGCTCGGGAGGAGGAGGCCTCCGAATTTCGTGCACGCAAAGACTTCTTCGCAATCTTCTTGCGAGGCCTAGCCACCGAAACCGGAACTGAGAGCCGTGCTGTACGGGAGCGTTTGGCACCCGGGGGCGTAGTTTTTTCGACAGCATTACGGCTGCGAGAAACGTGCCGTGAGGCGCCTCCCGGCGGCGTTTGCTCGATATTATCGTGTTGTCGGGCTGGGGCACGGCGGTCGCGAGCGCCTGCCTTCCGTGCCATCTTGTGCTAGTGGCAGTGATGGAGGATTGTTCGAGGAGAAGAGTCTTGAATTTGGGCTATTTGAAGTCCGTTTTTTAAGACCGTTGCGTACCAGAGAGTTTCCAGCACTTGCAATAATTTCAAATATTGGACGTTATAGGCAGAATATTTTGAAATGAATTGAAAACTAGGAATGATAGACTGATTCGTAAAGAAATTACACAACTTTATTTGTTTTCAAAAAATTTATCTAAAAAACGCATGCCTGGCTTCCACAACATTGCGCAATGCTTCTTTCTAGAGTAGTTATCACCATCCGAGAGGTTTATGATCTAGTTTATTATGCAAGTCTTATGTCTGAGATCATCATATAGAATTTAAAGGTCTTACGAAAAAAGATTAAGTTCTAAGTACCCTATAAAAGAAATTGATGAGTGTGCATCTATAAGAGGAAAGGTCATCAAATACATATATATATATACGACATTCTTCTTACATAAATACTGAATATTATGGGCAAAGAAAATAACTAGTCTCATAAGAAAAACTAAAGGCATCATTACTTTCCTATTTCCAATTACTTGTATTCTATTCCCAGTAATGCAATATTATACATGAGAAACATATCGTTTTCTACAGAATTGTAAGGTCTCAGTATTAAATTTTTGTCTTTTAGAAAAGATTATCATCTACTCCATATTTTATATATATCTCACAAGTAAGGTACGAAAATGAAAATTTTCAATTCCATAACAAAAGAAGGACCCACTATAGTACATGTACATTTCCGATCCGAAAAAGGTGATCCAAAACCCTGCTACACTTCAGGCAGTACTACAAAGTAGTAATTAGAGAAAAAAATACCGTCTTATCTCGTAGAGCTTTAGCGTATATATATTTTAAAGCCCGTTCAATATGAATCAAAATACTTTTTGCAGTTAACAACACATTAATATCGTACATATTATATAGGTTTTTCTCACTTTCTAAGTGTATATTCTTGTAGGCTTTCTGGTCGTATAAATTTTTTACTTCGCCTCTTGTTTTCGCATCATATATAAGACGGGCCTCATATATATTTCTTGGATCGATTTCCCTTTCAGAAACCCTCACCCCATATTTTGTTCCTGAAGTTTTAAACATTATCTTATTGATTTACATTCTAATCACATAATATATTATGAGAGCTATACAAAACGATATTTATATTGGTTATGTTTTGGGTCAAATCCTTTATCTTATTTCTTTCCATACTATTACACGAGAGGAAGAGAACTTTAAGGTTCTCATGGGACGCACACTAAAAGAACCCGACAACCTTTATCATCAATGTACTTCTTTTCTCCCAAAACACCCCACAACTTTTACTATCAATTTACTTCTTTTCTAGAACTTTCTGCAGCAAACTTTCGAGGTTTTGTATCCTTGAGTTAAGCAGTTCAATTTGGTTCTGCTTTCCTTTAGTCGTCTTGGCCTTTTTCGCAGTGGTTGGGTTCTTCTTCGCCCTCTTCGGTTGCGATGCCGGTACAGTTTTGTCTTCAATAACAATAACCTCTGCTGCATTTCGTTTCCTGCCTTTAGATTGAGCGCGCTTCCATTGAGGTTTAGAGAGCTTTGGATAACCGGAAATTGGGCCATCTATAAAAAGATTTTGTGCATCCGACTGATCCAGCTCTCTCAGGAGTTGTAAAGCATCAAGAATCTGAAGGCCTCTCCCATGTGCCATTGCAAATTTTGGGAGCGATTTTATCCGATTGTGATATGCTTCGTTCGGATTTGTATCGAAAAATAGGGCGCGGTGCCTCTCTGCAATTGGAATTGAGCAAGAATGGTTCTGAAACCAGAGCAAGTATGCACATGTATTCTTCGCAAGCCAGTCGGCAAATGCTTCCCATTTGGATCCCATTCCTCTCATGAAGCTCAACGATTGCTCACATTCTTCCCTTGAATAGACATTTCGAGTACCAATTGCCCACTCAAAAAGCTTTCGTTCGTTTGTGATTTCGCATTTTTCCAAAATACATCTCTTGGCGTGAACATCGCACCCGACTGCAACAGCTTTGATATAATCAATAACAGCACCTGACTTAAAAGTTTCGTCCAGAGCCGTAGCCAAACTAAAAGCATATGTTGTTTCGAAGTCTGTAGCCATTGTCAACCTGTCTTGGCCAGAAGCCTTCAATGGATCACCCAAACCTCGCCGCCTCATCTGGGACACGAACTCGCGAAACAAAAGCAAACGAGATCCAGTAGTCTTTCTGGTGCAGAGCTGGTGCATGACTGCATATATGCAGCCTGTCATTTCGTCCTTCGCAATTATTGATACCAGTTCGAATTGCAACACCTGTCCATCTTCGTCGTGAGCATTTACGATACCGAAAGTCCCATCACATCCAAACCGAGGATATTGGGCGGCTTTGTCTAGGAGAATTTTCTCTCCGAAAATTATGGACAAGCCTTTCTGGTCCCGAGTCAAACGGAAATCGTCGTTCGATCTTTGACCCTCAACTGATAATATATAAGAGCAGTTTCCAAAGGTGTTGTTCTGCCCAGGACATATACTGCTGAGCAAAGCAGCTAGAGAGCTTCCCTTGGGATGGATAGTTTTGTGGGCATTTCCCCGCAGTCTCTTCACTGTGGAAGGCGGAGGTGCGCAGCCAAACCGCTCTTTAACCTTCTGCAGTATCATGCTGCCACTCAGTAGGTCGTTACGGTTGCAAAGATCTACCACAAAGTTCTTCACCAAGGACGGTGGAGGCTTCATCACTGGCCATGCGTGAGAATGAACCCCAACCCCTACTATAACTGCCCAAGATAAGAATTTGTCATCTTCACGTTGCTTCATGAAGAGGTAATGATATTCTGCTTCACATTTGACGTGCACCAGACGTGGGGATTCCTGAAGATGTACAAAACGTGTACAGAACCTCGCACGTGTGCTCAACGGGTATGGTGGGCAGTCTCCAGTAGTTCTTGGGCTTTCTGGGAAAACGCCCATCTTCGCCATTGCGATCATTTCATTAACCATATCTTGATTGGCGCCCTGCAAATGAGAAGGAATCTTAACAAGAGAACATTTCTTGGGATCCCTTACACCTTCCTTTCCAAACTGACAACACCCTATGAAGTCGAGAAGCTTAGAACTCGCAACAGATCCGCTCTTCTCCAGGTTATATCTCATCTTTCCAACCTTGAACACCCAGTTTGGGCTTCGACGTTGAGGTTCGGCCGCGTGTTGGAGCATTTCCAATTGATCCAAACTAGACACGAATGAATCGTGCTTGCAGATCAGAGGGAAGGCGTTCTGCGCGAAGAAAAAGACTTGGCGAGCAAGGCTTTTCTCATAATCGACTGCTACACTTCGTTTTCTCACCAATACTTCTGTTTCATTACTCCATCTAACACAACTTTGTGCTTCATACAAATGGCGTGGACAATTATTTGGCTCAGCCTCAGAATCTCTATACATGTTTGGTTCGGTTGTATGGCATAAACCAGAAAATGTGTGAGAACGTTTTCCTAGGTTATCATTTATCCGAGACGCTGGAATTAAATTTGACGTTTTGTAAGATTCTGAACTGCTCGTCAAATGTGCATCATTTGCACCTCCTGTACAACTTTCCAGTGAATGAAGTTCGCCGGACTGAGTTCCAAAATTTCCTACCGCGGCAATGGAACGGGGGTCCAGCTTCCTTAAGCTTTCATTTCCACTCCAGATACCATCATGTCCTCTCTTACACACATTGAGGCTAGTGCTACAACACTTAATTCCTGAACAACTGAATGTTCGCCTCATTACTGGAATCTTGTTTCCAAAAATATGTAAAGTTGAATCCTTTGAAACCTTCGAACGCATTGAGTACGGAGAAAATTCAATGAATGTATCAGCTTGCAAACCATACCCTTCCAAATTCACAAAAGAAGCAAACCCCTCAGGTGAAACTGGCAGATACGGTGGCGGCTTTTCGAAAACACGGCAATGTCGAGCAGAAATATTCCGAGTTATCTGATACAAATCGTTATTCTTCTGGAACAGTATTACACCACGGGGGTCACTTTCAAGTTGCTGAGAAGATGACGTGAGGTTGGCGGAACTGTCATCACTGCACAACACATTCACGACCTCCATTTCTTTCTTAGCTTTTCTAGACGGTTCTCACGAAGATCTTGCTCTCGAGGAAAGGAACAGATCTGCGTCTCGTGTTATGATCAACGGGAACGAAGGCTCCAATTGATCCGCATTTCTGTACAACCCTTACAAACGGCCCAAATTAACGTTACAATTTTTTTTTGATTGACAACCTACACGGTTGTAAACTGACCGTTACGGAAACGGCGCGAACCATTGGGGTTTTCCGTGAAGGTTGGCATGAAGTGATTGTGTACTCGCCGTTACTTTAACTTCAGAAGAGATCAATCACAACCTGGGATCAACTTAAATAATTCCCCCCTAATCTCAAATTGAATGGCAGATCAAAAAATTAGGTTTGATACCATGAATTGGCGCATGGTTATGGGTTGGAAACCATATAATGACCAAACCAGTTTATGAACCGTTTTAATGAATAACTTCGCTAAGATTACTCCCGGCGTCTCGTATCTTAATATCATATGCGCTTCAACTTTTTGTTCAAGCATAATGTATTGGCGGGTTTTACCATTCCTATAAACATTCTTAAATAACGACTGTGAAAAGTTTAAATAAATATTTCATATACCTCAACAAACAAAAATACATTTTCGGATATGAATCATATCTAAGCTTTCTTAAAAGCTGCACATATTATATATCTAGAAGTAGAAGATAAAATTGATTCTTTCAAGGCCAGAACTGTTCTTCAGTACGAATGTGTATGTTGGTGTTACGAAAAGCGGTTTTTGTTTTTCTCAAGACTAAGATATCGGTATTTTATGACTTAAATTGAACATGTATTATGGACTTAGAAGTATTTGAAGTTCTTGATGGCACATATTTTAATTACTAATAGTGTAATGTGTAATAGAGCTTTAAATTACTAAGAACAAAATTATTATGATGTGTCAAATAGAGAATCTACTTTTTAGATGGCTGGGAATTGTAAATGAGTAAGAAATTTGTATAGGGTATAACATTGTTGTTTGGGTGTGTTAGAAATATTAAAACGTAATTGGGACTGGCTTATGACAACAGTTTTTTAGTTTTATTTTCAAAAGATGTAAGAATGTATGTTTTGATATCAAACTAGATTTAGTTATATGTCAGACTGTAAAATGTCATAATTGTTCGTGAAAATAGAAATATAGAGTTTGGACAATATTTTCTGGTGGAGCTAAACATGTTGACTCATACATCTTTGTTTCAGGTAGTAATTGTGTTGGTTGTTTTTATGTTGTTGGCAGCTTAATTTTGCTACATATACTGTAATGATGTAAGAATGTAATTTTAATTACAACACTGATTCTGAAAATGAAATTGGCCTTCTTGAAAATTTTTAATTTTCACATTTACAGTGCTTGGGTAGTACTGACGTTCTTGGTCCTTCTAGCTAGGGCTATATTGGGTAGATGATATTTGGATATAGGGTCTGGGTGATATCCTATATCGAGTTGAGAGAGGGAAAGCCAGATAAGCTGCGCACATGCGCGAAGGGAAAACAGAGAGTGCTGTTTGGTGAGGATGAAGATGAGGATGATGGGTGGGGGCGGAGATGCGGATCTCGGATTGGCGACGGGGACACACAGCGAACGCCACTGAGGTAGTCAGGACTGTACAGCAGGGCCTGCAGGACGCCGAGACTCCTCCTACGGAGCGCCAGCCGGCTACATCGACGCTACGAGCCCTCAGAGATAGGATGCGGGGACTACGGACCCCAGGAGAGCAGGGAGGGAAGGCGTCGGGCACTCTGCGCCACATACGGGCAACAACGGCTACCATGTCGACACAGGAGATCCTTGCACCGTCGCGCGACTCTGCGCATACGGCAGTTATCAACTACAAGCGCTGGTGGCACGACTTCGCAGCACGACAGTCCGACACCACCACCAGGACAGTACAGCACCCCGCTGTGAAGTCACGAGACGTGACAGGCGACGCATCGTTGGAACCAAGAGCTCATACTCCTCCGCAGCATGCAAACGTCACCCTCGCACCCAAACCAGCACTGCAACCCACGATAAAGTCCCTGTAACTCTCGAACAGCTACGAACGCTGGTGGGAACGCTTCACTCGTTTCCAAAATGTCTCTGCATTGCTCAGCACATGTTGGGACGTTGTTACTTTGCTTCACGAAGAGGGAGTCCTTACTTTGTTCGCCTCATGTATCTTTCGGAGACTTCCATCTTCACGAACACCATAAACTACATGGCCTTCTGCAACATTCGGGGAGAACTCATGCTCGTGTCGGTAAATTTCAAATCGATCTATAACAGTTTTCACACGATAGGTTCCGTCTACACCATCCTCTTCAGGATCAAAAGTAGAGAGAATTATGCTGTTCACGGGTAAAGAAATCATCTCAGTTTTGTCTTGCCCATCCGCTTCTTCCATTTTCTCTCGCGCGTACGTCTCCCGACGTTTAGCAAGTCGAGTTGCTTTTTCCTCAGCGGTCTCCACTTCTCGAGCTTCATTGTACTTCTTTTTATTTCTCAGTGCCTCCTTCGCTTTGTTCTTTTGACATTGCCTCCATTTCCTTTTTCTGATGGTTGATTGACTAGCTTTTGCCGCTTTTTTATTTTCCTATACAATATGGTGGTCGAATCGCCGTATGTCACCTAGATGTGTTATGTTTCGAAAGGAAAACGCCTCCGTTTCGTCGGGAAGAAGATCCTGGAATATCTTTTTGCATTGCATTGGTTAGAAACATTTATAATACAATAGAGGCTTCAGCGAGGGACTAATACTTTCGACAACGCAGATTAAATACAAGTGGCGCAGTGTCTTGCATTTTTGTTCGAGGTGAGGGTAGCGTTCTGCAAATGATAACGATTGAATTGAAGAGAGGCCACGTGAGGGCCACGTCTACCTTAAAAGTACCCAGTACCATTTTAATTCATTTTAGCGAAATGATCTTTGGTCCACAGTCTTCGAGAGCTGCTTCTTTGTTTTTTGCAGCTTTGGACTGACAGATGCGGTGTTTCATTCGGTCTGCCGCAGGAATGGCCCAGCTCAGTTCTTTTTATTTCGGTCTGCCGCACTGCTAATTCATCTTGTTCAACCTATCTGCACAGCTATATCTTTCACATGAAGCCAAATCCGTGACTATGGGCATCCTCTCGGGTTTCTTGCGGAGAGTCTCAACGGGCCAGAGAAGGGGCTCGTCGTACACGCCCATATGATTCCGTTGTGCTTGGTAATGGGCAAATGGAAGCCATCATGGAAGACGTCAAACAATTTCTACATCCAGATTCTAAGAGTTGGTACGTAGAACAATGGGCTTCCGCACAAGAGGAGTTACTTGTTCGAAGGAGTTCCTGGCACTGGAAAGACAAGCACCATTCGCGTCCTTGCAGGGAAGTACTCTCTGTCATGCTGTTTCCTTTCGATGACAAATGAAAAGTTTAGTAATCAACTGCTCGGTGATGCCTTGGGTGGAGTGCCATCGAACGCTTGGCTCGTCCTGGAGGATGTGGACTCCCTGTTCAAAGGAGATCGAACCAGCGCCAACAGCTCATCACTGACATTCTCTGGGCTGCTCAATGCAGTACTGAACAAAAAGATAGCGGTAACGACGGGCATTTCAAATACTCCAAGTCTTTTGAGAGAATGAGCTTACCAACGTTTTGCTCTCGTGTTGATCCTCGACAGTTATAAAACTCGAGCTATAGGGTTAAGTTGCCGGACTAAAGGAACAAAAGAAAGAAGCGATCGAACCCTCACAATCGTGATCAATCTACAAACGATCCGGAACCAGTCAGGGTAGATGATGGAGCTACCGCAGAAGAGAGAGAAGCTTATCTTAAAGAACTCGACGCGTACACCAAAAAATGGTGCGATCAACGGGGGAACTTGGTGTATTTTGATCCAGAGCTTATCTGGAATGACTTTGTCGACAACTTTTCACAACATGCACTATCTCATGTGAGTGATGGTGTAATTGTCAAACTACGGGATAAACTGTTGAAAAATGGGATCTATGTAGAGTCGAAGAGAGGATTACGCCGACATAACGCCATACTCAACTGCTACTACGCTAGATAGTGCCCGCGGAAGAACCAGAGTGGACCAAAGAAGAATGGCGGTGCAGCAGAGAATGCAGTGGAACGCAGAACGGAAAGTGAGCCGCAAGTACAAGTAAACGCGAGCAGCCAGCATGAGAGGGAACACCCCCGACGGGTTGTGAACCGTTTCCAGAAGTAGGTGACCGCATCACCTGTTGTGGGCTCAAGCTTGGGGACGAAAGAAATGGCTTGTGTTGCCTCTCTGCAAACCCCATGACAGGGTGAGGCTGCGTTTTTGCTCCAGGGAATTAATCTCAGAGCGGGCATGCCTTTTTCTTAATAGCCACACGGAGACGTTTCCTCTGGTTACTGAAGTTGAATTTGAACAAGATGTGCAAATGATTCGCCCTCCATAGTAGTGAACACCGCTTCAACTGCATCCCTGTTATTCTTTTCACACCCAGTACTCCCGACTCAAATTTTTATTCTTTATCATATATTTTCCATTTATTAGCTTTCATATTCGTGAACTACGTTACTCCTATTTATGGAATTCTTTTTATTCTGTAACACATGTTCCATTGTCCATATCTTTCATAATGGTGTAGTACCTTAATTACTCCATATGAATTGCGGGTACCTGTTCCTCACCTCGATTCGTCGGACACTGTTAAAATTCCTGCATAGAACTCATCTACTTATTATGTTAGTTAATAATCTTCACTTCTCAGGTTTTCCTCGTGAAGTTCTCCAATGCATGCATTGGAGCACCACGGGAGGAAAACCTGAGAAGTGAAACCTGTCTATCTGCCTATCTATATATCTATTTCTACATAGATTTAATTTGTTTCTTTATAGACCTACCCTGAATCTCTACTTCCACACCCACACACACACATGGACCTGTGCATTCCATTTTCGTCCTTCTCGCCCTTCTTCCTGACTCGCTCTATCGCCTTCTCCATTGCCTTCTTCATCATTATCATCGCCCTCTCCATCACTACTATCAGGCTCTCAATCACTATGATCGCCCTCTCCATCACTATCATCGCCCTCTCCATCACTATTCTCACCACTTCCCTCTTCACTATCGTCTTCACTATCCGCTTCAGTTCCGCCTAGCTTTCGTCTAATCTCCTTCAGCAGGCCGTCAGTAGCTCCGCAATATCCAGAGGAAACGACAATTCTTCTCCGAGCAGCATTTCCATGTAAGCGAAAGGTACATTCTTCACCATCCATTCTTCCTTACCTTCAACCCACATTCGACGACTTCCACTCTCAGCATCGTTTGCGTACTTTATACCATCCACCTTTGCCACCAGTTCCAAAACTGGATTGTCATTATACACATCCAGCAGCTTTGTCCCTTCCTTCAACGCATCGTACATACCCTCCAATAATTGCTCTCTGTACTTTCCCCGTAACTCAACCTCCATGACAGTCGGTATTGTCCCTACAAGTAGACCCCGCTCCCCCGGGTTCTCCCGCATAAACCTTCGAAAGTTCACGTACTCAACTCCCACCTTCTCATCGTACTTCATGAGCTCGGTGCGGTTACCGTACTCATTCACCCCTTCGTACTGTTCGAGGTTTTCCGGGTAAAGAAAGTCAATGGTCTAATTTCTTTCCAACCGCGACGCCTTCAGCACGTATCCAAATATCTGCACATCATTATCCATATGCCCACTGAAACGAACCACTGTTGAGCTCGGAAGCACAATACTACTTCCATTGGCTTGTTGGAGAGGTGCCTCTACGAGCTTCTAAGGGGGTGTTTGAAGTTTGGATCACGGTGCATGAGCTCCGCTGCGAAGTGTGTCTCTCGCTTCTGATTGGCTAACATTCAATCAGATTGGTACGCCACCTACGTCGTGTAGAATGGCCCGGGGCCCAGATTTAGCCTCGTAGAGATCGCACGGCGCTTATAGCGCTGTCTCTGGAGCGTCGTCGCAAGATGTTTGCGCCGTGTGGGGTTTTGAGTGTGTAGCACAGCTGGTTTAGCCCACTAGAGTTCAGATATGCAGTGTCTCAAGACTCAACGGTGGTCGTCCTTAAACCCTTACACCGCGCGCAAGCTGCATCCGACGGCGCTCTCGAGTCAGGATTCAGGGCGACAGTTGATGGCCGTGGATGAAGAACCGTTATATTCGAGCCCAGAAGCAATTTACTCTCAATCGTAGCGTCATACGCCGCTCATTAAGCCATTTACAATACGAAGGAACTCATACTTCGACAGTTCGGTGCGGCGCTTCTACGTGCGCAAAGACGTAGCTTCCACCCATCCCTAATCATCATGTGCCTCACTATCAAGTACTACCATGTGTGCCGCCATAATCGTCTTCACCGCGTCTATTGCGATAATTCAACCCTTAATGAGCGTACGAAGCGTCGGTCATTCTGTTCAACTCCTAATCAAACGCAACGCGTGATGCTTTAAACGCCTTGCTCGAAATGCATCGAATCTATAGCAATACATCAGGCTTTGCAAGCACAGAAAACGGCTCTACTGCAAACACAGCAGCAAAACGCGGAACGTCAAGCAAATGCTAACCGAGAAAGCAGTTCGACATCATCACGACAAGTTAGCCCAGCAACGCAGAATACGGCTCTACTCGAAGCACAGCAGCAAAACTCGCAACGTCAAGCCAATGCTGACCGAGGAAGCAGTTCGACATCATCACAAAAGGCTAGCTCAAACACGTCGGGAGCAGGCAGCACATCAGCAAATCGGAACAACATTCAGAGCAATGCCTCACGATCTCGCAGCTTTTCGAGGTCGAGAAATGCACGGCATCCGGGCTCTGGAGCATCTTCCTCATCAAGGAACGCGGACGGAAGCAGAAACGATTCCCAAAGTTCATCAGCTCGAAGAGAACATGAATCGCATCACAACTTGGGTCGCTTCCTCAAAAGATAAATACTCGTTTCAAGTAAAGCAATTCGTCACAGTTCACCTACTCGTTCCCCAGCGTCTGTCGTTTCCCCACTTTAACTGCACTCTGTCCCAAAGTGGGTGAGATAATTGACGAACTTCGCTGTTACTATGTCGCGCTCGACTGAAGGTTGAATTCCATAAACTTGATCAATATACATCCTTGAAGTGTTAAACTGCCTCTCAATCACTTCTAGAAAGCGATTAAGGGAAAGCCCCTTGTAGATTTGGCCACTTTCATATGCTCGCTTTGTCATATGAAGTGCGTTGTCCATGACTGTACCGATGTTAACGTCTCGAAAACGTTCTGAGTCGACCGTACTGAGAAACGTGCCAAATGTGGAGCTGATATCGTCGGATTTCATTAGTTTCCCGGTTCTTCCACGTAAAAGTAGCTTCCGATGGAAGGAATTCTCCTCTATTCCATTCAGCAGAAGTATAATGGGACGAACAACCAAAATCTGAAACTCAACGTAAGCAAAACATAGCAAAGGAAGCGAAACATGGGGGATATATAAATTGGAAGTCTTCTTCCCACGCAATGTTCTTAAACGAAAACAATCTTTCAATCCATTATCAAGAAACCGTGACATATCTTCTTCGGGAGGTATCTCCAACGTAACCAAAACATTCGGGTGCTGTCCCCCGATAGAAAGAATTAAGAACGGCAGGAAGGCATCATACGATTTTCTAATTCAACGTTTCATGCCAACAAAATCGTCTTCGCAAATAGTTGCATGCATGTACTCCTTCATAATACCGTCCATTTTAGTTTTTGATATAGAAAACATCGTCTGTAGATCATCGTCCGAAAGCAGCTTTTTGTTGTGTGACTGGCTTTCAACATGTTTGAATATTGAGCCTTCTGCTTTCCTTGACGTACTGGCGATGATATTGTTAAGGTACAACAATATCGCTCTCATTTCCCGACGCTTTGCCTCGCTGAAAGTAGACACCGCGACTTCTGCCACCATCTTAAGATGTTTAACTTGGCGTAAAACGGTTCGGGCAGATCGATTGTCGAGTAAATCAGAAACGAAGCGAAACAAGTGCGACCTATCTGAGATCGAAAAAAACAAGAGAGACTCACTGAGAGAAGAATGACAGCAGAATCGCATAAACTCATGTATTGTTGAGCGAAAACGTCTATTACTCTCATCGTTCAAATCATTGAACGTCTCTTGCGGTCGGTAATATACGCGATAGATGTTATCGAAATCCGCCATAGTAGATTTTTTCTTGAACTCCGAATGCGTCTTTGTGACAGAAAGACGCGTTTCCTCGGATGTTTCACACATGACGAATGACTTGGGATGTGCGGGTACTTCAAGGAAGAAGCGAGAGACGATCGCGGGAGCGAAGCTGGTGATGGATGGGGCGACGATGATCAGGGCCACAGACCGAGAGGCTGAAACGTTGTTCAACCTTCCGCCACATTCTCGGGGAATTTACTAATTTGCTACTTCGCCGAAGCAAGTAAATGTTTTCGATTCCCGCCATTTCGGACTGTCTACTGTGTCACCAATGGTGACTTACCATTAGCGGAAATCTGTATCTACCTTATACGACTCGGAGGAGAGGTACGTCATGAAGGAGGTAGCACGTAGCGGCGGTGGTGGCTACTGGTGGGATGGGTGAGATCGAGAAGGTGCCGCGGATAGTGGAACGCAGACCAATGGCCAGCGCGTCCACCCGATATACCGCGTCTAGAACGACGTTCTCGTCGCACCCGAGCAACTCACAGGCGTTAAAGAGGCAATCACTTGCGATTATCAAAATGTTAAGTATCTATAAGTCCTCTCAACTCCGGTACAAACAGAGGTTTCATGGAAAAAAGCCTTTCCCAATTGATTCCTTCAAAGAACAGATGAGTCCGGAAGTCCTCGATATCTTTCTTCGCTCCCAGTGGTGTTTGGCGTCACACACCAAAGATTGAATCAGATTTATGGCAGCCCATCTCAGCTTTGCTTCCGGTGGGAATCGCAGCGTCTCACGCCAGTTTAAAATTTTGCGGCATATCTTGAGAGCGTCCTCGGGGTAAAATGGAGGATACGCAACCAGAATTTCTTACAGAACAACTCCGAGACTCCAATAATCGCATCTTTGTTATATCCTCTCTTCATCAAAACCTCGCACGAAATGTAATCTGGACTGCCATGGACGATGGAATAAAGCAACAAAAGCTTTGATCAGTACGCGTAAACATGGGCAGCAGTCACTTTTAGTGTGATGAAGCAGCAAGAATACTTACCTTCCAACATTAGAGAACGCTTTTTTCCCGCATTTCGTCTCCACGATGCGGCTCGTTCGATCATGGACAGTTCACTGAGCGTTGAATGAGATTCACAACTTGAGCCGTTAACATTTGACATTGGTAGCACATCTACATCCACATTAAAACTCTTGCAGTGTCCAAAGTCGTTGAGCTTCAGATGGCCATCTTTGTCAATGAGCATATTATCCGGATTTACATCGCGGTGAATAAAACAGAGCTTTTAAATGGTGTCGATAGCGACAACCACTTCAGCAAAGTAGAAACGAGCTTCATCTTCCGTGAGAGTGTCGCGTTAAATGAGCAGAGTTGTGAGATCGCCGCCCTAGAGAAAGTCCAGGACAAGATAGAGATGGTACTTGTTTTGAAAAGCGTAACAAAGCTGACATACGAAAGGGTGATTTGCCGCAACAAGCACATGATGCTCCGACCACGCATGATTCACCTGTTCCTTGCGACGCATGTCAGCCTTTCGAAGCTTCTTCATCCCGTAGTAGTTTGCGTTCTTCTTACGTTGCACAACGATGACCTTGCCAAAAGCACCTCGGCCAATAACGATAATCATGTCAAAGTCAGCCTCGGACATGGGGCGACGATGCTCTCGCTAAAAGGCCATCTCGCGTTGCACGTGCTGCATTCGCATGCGATCCTTCTCGTTATCCCTGATGGACATGGTGGTCAGCACCGGGAGCTCTTGAACAAGGCCACTGTTTGCAACACAAACCCACTGCGCGAAGAGAACCGATGAAGCCCTTCCCGTACTGTTATCTTCCACGACTTCGAGGCATCGCAAATGTCTTCTGGCAGCAGAGGCAGAATTCTCCGCTTCCCCGGGAACCGGCGAATTCTGTCAGGGCCTGAAACCGTTAAGGATTTTGAACACGGCGGTCTGGATACGACGCAAAAGTCGTACACATAGTCTTAATCGCGTGAGATTGAGACCGCTCAAGGCCTGTCACAGAACGAGAGAGTGGACGCACACCCTTCCCAGTCGAGATGTAAGAGAATGCTTTTTGCCATGAAGTGTACTGAGGGCATCGAGTAGAGCAAGAACTCGATCCAAAAGAGCCTCGTCACGCATGAGTATCGTCCTTTTCGACCCAGATTTTTTTCCCCTAAGATTGTTTTCCGACGGGCTCGCGCTACGGGCGCAGTTGAGGTAGTATTTTGGAGACGAACTTGTTGACGGTACGATGCGCAACGCGACGAAACTCGATGCAGCGCAACTGTGTGAATGAAACAGTGGTGTTCGAATTCTCCACATAAACTCAAGGTTGCACCACGTGGAAGAACATCACTAGCGTCCTATGCAATAGGATACTCCGAGCATGGCCACCAAGGGTCCAAAGTTTAGTTCTAAATTGGAGTCAGTGAATTGGATTGGAACTTCTAATCCAATTCACTGACGCCTTGTTTCCGTAAGACAAGTTGGCCGTCTGATTGGTTCAACCGATCATTCAAAAATAAATATTTTGTCTGCGCGCCATTTGGACTTGGATTGGAACGACCCTTTTCGCGGTCCAATTTTGCCGGATTTGAACCGCGATTTTCCTCGGTTCAATCCAAATCCAGGGCAAGTAAATAATCTCGTTTTTTCATTGCCGCCCATTCTACCAATCAACGGCTTCTGTTATGTCTGACGGCTACTTTCGGCTCTAAGCCGCGTGCCCCAACGATGCTTCTGCACGTTGCAATCGTGGCGCCAGCCCTGCTACACCCAGTGACCGTAATTAGAGTGGGTGGTTTATTAATGTGGTAACGGATATAGTGTGGGCCTGCTTATATACGGTGCATAGCGCCTTGGACGCTGTCTAAATTCATGTGGGTAATGGCTCAGCTTTAGGCGGGAACTTCCGTAGGTAGGCTAGGACTTACAGTGGGACCAAACAACTTGTTACCACCACCACTCCAGCTCTATCATCCCCACTCCTTGCACCGTTCCATTCCACCGAATGAACGTGCCAACCACTGGATCGCCCATCTTGGCAGCCTTTCAGCGCGCAACATTGCCTCGCTCAGTCCCTACTCCTTCTGTTATCGCTCAAGATGACCCAAACGGCGAACCTCAAACCGCCAACCCCATCAAAACCAGCGCAACAGACGCAGTTAAATCAAAAAAAGCTGCAAACAATGTGCTCACAATAACAGATCGTACAAGAATTGCGTCCTGGATGACAAAACATGCAGTTACCCACGGTTCGAAGCACGTCAAATCAAAAGCGGTTGCCCAGTTTCCGTCTTTATTCCGCAGTAGCGACAAGGCTAATTTAATGAAGGCAAGTCGACTGTGGAAGACACGTTACGAATATGTTGACGAAAACGGAGGATCCCTCAATCGTGGTTCAGGATCCACAAACACCCGCAACACATACAAGGGAACCAAACGAGTCAACCTAAAGGTGCGAGCGGGACGTGGGCGCAAAACAAGACAGTGGGTACTCGAACTGCAGTTCAATATGGTAAGTGAGTTTGATCGCTTGCGCAAATTAGGTGTGAAGTTCAACTGGAAAACTCTCCAGACTTTGGCATTAGACCTAATCAGTTCATCAAACAAGCCATCCTACCACAAGAATATGATTGATTGCACTACCGGTAACGCCATTGCTCCGCAAATTACGAGGCGTTTGATCCAAAACTTCACAGATCGCCATCGGATTGTGAGTCGTGCTTACACAGAGAAATATCTGATCTCGCCGGAGAAGCAGGAGTACATTGACAAGACAGTTGCTTACTACCTCGGTCGCATAGCAAGCGCGTTTCGAGGTGGACATCTGAATGAAGAGGATGTCGAGAATGCAGACGAAACCCACTTCCAAATCAATCTAGATAATGGGCGAACGCTTGGGTTTTGTGGTGAACGGGAAGTGAAATACTCGGATGTCGTGTCAGGAGGCAAGGGTATGACGATGGTGGTACGTATCAGCGGTGGAGTTAACGCCAAGATTAAACCAGTTTTCTTATTGTTTCAGAACCAAAACCGATCTTATCCCATAAGGGGTGTTCCAGATGATGTTCCGAACGTGTCGTACAGGAGTGGTCCTAAGGGTTGGATGGACACTACGGTAATGCCGCAGTGCCTCCGCGAAAGTAGAGTCATCAATAAACTGCCACACAATTGAAAGCGAATAATGCATGTCGACAACTGCAGTGGGCACAATACGACACCGGAGCTGTTTGAAGCTGCAGCGGAGATTAACACCGAAGTCCGATACTTCCCGCCGAATGCCACAGATATGGTGCAGCCCGCTGATTCTTTTATCATCCAAAAGATAAAAAGCGCTTGGAACGCGCGGTGGGAGCGCTACAAAGTGGAAAAGATCAAGAGCGGAGCATGGTCGAGTTCAGGGAAAGTGGTTAATCCTGGTAAAAGCTATTTTCTCCGATTGGCTCGGCTTGCGGTGCAGGATATTAACAGGCAGAGGGACGCTGATGGTCTGACGTATGCTCGCAAGGCTATGATAAGGACGGGGATGGAATTGAACGTAAATGGACTTTGGGAGAAGAGGCAGCTCTTTCCAAAGCTTCAAGGGGTGATTGCAAAGCATCGCAATGACTTTGATGGGGAAATTGTGGAAGGATGTGGCACACGTAGTTTGTTGCCACCCACACTAATTAAGTATGAAATAAATAATGTGGGCCACTCTATTTGCATTTGAACTCTTATTAGTGTGGTATCATTGATAAAGTGGCCCACATTATTTTCTGTTGCCTCGACCACGAAACGGCTTCGTCAATTAGCATTACCCACTCTAATTACGGTTACTGGGTGTACATGGTTGGATTGATTTGGCCCTGAGTGCCCATGCTCTTATTACATTACAGCAGCTTCAATTGTTTCCAATTAAAATCACATAGTACGAAAACTCATTATAAACATACACCATTAACATTTATTGTGAACATAAACTGTGAACATACACTAGTGCACATTTACTGCGTGCATTCATCAGCAAGCATTTACAATCAACATACACTGGTGAACATTCCCAGTAAATGTTCACAAGTGTATAATTAGTAGTGCATGTTAATCAGTCAATGTTCATAGTGTATGATCAGTTGTACACACTAGTATATGTTCGGTAGTGTATGTTCAGAGTAGTGTACACTAGTGTACGTTCACAGTGTATTTTTATTAGTGTATGTTAACAGTGAGTATACACTAGTGTATGTTCGGTAGTGTATGTTTATAATCAGTGTACACTAGTGTATGTTTATAATGTTTATAGTAAGTATGTGTTCATAATGAATGTACACTAGTAAGTGTACATTAGTGAGTGTACACTAGTGTATGTGTAACGTGAGTGTACAATAGTGTTTGTTCATAGTGAGTGTACACTAGTGAATGTTCATAGTGTGGTATAACCGTAGCGGGGCTAAAACCAAAAGGGGTAGTTCGTAGTGGACGCGTGGCTAGGGAGCACACCAAGTGGCTCAACCTAGAAGGTAAGAAAGGGGGACCGTAAGATGATGTGGAAGCACCGACCACTGGAGGCGCAATATAGTCGGCCAGCTAAGGGTGCCCGGTTGGTAGGTCTGGAGCACGGCGCAGACGGACTAGTAAACCCTTAAAGGTTCCGACCAAACCACTAGGTCGACTGTAGAAACCAAGCGGTTGTAGACTTAGCCAGAAGGTGCTTGACTTTACAATCCTTCGGGAGGGAGCGCGGCACTCACCTTAAGGGTGAGTGGGTCTCGGCCTTTCCTGTCGCATGCTACGTGTACCACGTTGAGGCTGAACCCTAGCGGTGCACCTCGCTAAAATATCTACCTATTTTGGTTAAATAATTAGTTATCCTACATGGTTAATGAAACTGTTAGATAGCAACCCATGTGGCAAATGCAGTCCCTGTGAGGCACCACTCGCTGCATCACCCCAGAGGTTCTTGAGCAAGCACCACAATGGTAGAGCACCTATACGCGCCACCAGCGAGGTCTCACTATACTACATGTAGTGAGTGTTCACTAGTGAGTGTTCAATAGTGAGTGTACACTAGTGTATGTTCATAGTGAGCGTACACTAGTGAATGTTTATAGTGAGTGTTCACTAGTGAGTGTACACTAGTGTATGTTCATAGTGAGTGTACACTAGTGAATGTTTATAGTGAGTGTTCACTAGTGAGTGTACACTAGTGTATGTTCATAGTGAGTGTACACTAGTGAATGTTTATAGTGAGTGTCCACTAGTGAGTGTACACTAGTGTATGTTCATAGTGAGTGTACACTAGTGAATGTTTATAGTGAGTGTCTACTAGTGAGTGTACACTAGTGTATGTTCATAGTGAGTGTACACTGGTGTACGTTTATATTGAGTGTACACTACTCAGTGTATACTAATGTATGTTTATAATGTTTATAGCAAGTATGTGTTCATAATGATGTAGGACAACGCGAGTTCGTGGGAATCAATGCTGATACTGGTCATAACTCGCATCGCGAGATTGATCCAAGTTGGATGAAGTCATGAATTATGGCCTAATTATGGGAACTTTTGGTGGAATTTCATGGATAACCCCTGGGGTTGGGGCCAGCAATGGCAGGTTATGACTGGTTGGTCGCGTGTACGCGTGTGGTAATTTGGACCCATTGACAGGTGATTTGTTTCGATAGTCGAATGTTTTACTGGCCGCTGCCGCGGGTTGCACATGTCTCCACGTGTGTGGACCTGCACAAGTGTGCACTTTACTTATTTAATTTAGTTTAACTAAATAATCGGTTACGATATAAGGAGGTGAACTCGCGGCCACCTCCGCCCCTCAGTAAAGGGTAACCGAGTTCGTCTCTAGTTCGTTTCGCCATCGCGAAGTGTAGAACTCCGTCAGGAGAAACACCGCGTACGGTAGGATTCATTCTATTCCTTGGGATCATTCAGGCAATACTGACCATTGTGGCCGTGCCTTCGGGCTTATTTTACTCCGTGTCTTTGGACTTATTCTTTTGTTTACTTGTGCAGGTATCTGCTTTACACCACAATTGGTAGTACTTCCGTCTCTGTATAGAGCTTTGCCACGTGAGCTTAATACACTATCGTCTCCCGCCGCCGGGTCTGTTGCCGCTTTCCGCACGCCCCGCCGGGGGATTCCTCTCTCTTTTTCTCTTTTCCCTTTCTTTTCCGTAGGGTTTTCACCGTCTCTGATTCACAACTGCTTCTCTACACTCCGCCTTCTGATCTTGAGCTACTCTAGCTACTGGCCCGTTCTTCAACCTCCGTAGGTATATCCCGTACCACGGGCGGACTTACACCCGCACTTTCCGTGTTCGGAGGGCTCATCCACTGAGTCTATCCTTCATAGGGAGTGAGGAATCGAACTCCTTGAGTGCGTCTCCCATCACTGGGTTTTGCACTACAAGTGGTCTCCCGACTTAGAAGACCTAGAACGGGTTGGGTTTTTATTTGATTCGTTTCGATTTCGGAGTTACTCAGTTGTTGAGAAGTTGTTTTTGGTTCCGTTTGGAAGTTTACTGGTGAACAGTGAAGACTCGTTGCTTGTTTGTAATTGGTTTCCCCTTTGGGACAATTTGGATTCTCTCAGTGTCTTGAGTTTACCGTCTTCCGGTTTTTCGTGGTCACGACATGGTGCCACAACCTCCGGATACTCGGAATGGTTCCGCTGAGAATGTGAACGTGCCTCCGCCTAGGCCTCCGCGTTCTCGCGCATCCGCTCCACCGGAAACTCCGCACGTTGAAACGGATCCTGTGCCCCAGAGGGCTTCTTCGGTCACAACACCGATGGTTAATTCCTCACCAGGAGCTCCACCGATTGCCGGTGCTCCGGGTTCGGAAAGGCCAGCACAGGTGGCCCAAACCCCTGGATTCTCGTATCTCGAGTCACAACTGCGCGTCAGTCAGCTAGCGCAAAACTCGTTATTCGAGGATCTCCAGACCATCCGACGACAACTGGATGAAGCCCTAGTCAGGAATGCGTCAAATGACATTCGTGTCTTACGTCGTGACGTTAATTCCATCTTGGAAAACCTGGATGACCCACTTGCTTTTATTCAGCTTCATCAATCCTCGATTCAGGAACTCCGTGAAGAAAACAACCGTTTGACGGGCCGTCTTTCCGCTCTGGAAGAACTGATCCGAATGGATAACGCGGATGCCGCGAAGAAAGCCGAACAAGAAGGCTCCAGGCACTCAAGTCACCGGTCGCCGGTCCGCGGTAGCCGCAAGTCTAAGTAGGAAGTCCGTTACATTTCGGATTCGTCAAGTTCTGACTCAAGTGTTCACTCTGCGAAGTCATCGTCTGATTCGTCTGACAGTGACGAGGACCGACATCGGTATAGAAGTCGCTCCCGTGGAACGAAGTCGAGGGCGACGTTTACCTCTCAAGGTGCTATTCGCTCACGCGAAAAAGGAAGACGTCATCTTGGACTCAAGGAGTTGAAACCAACGAATATCCTGTATTGTAAGCTGCTCTTGTATCGTTATTACCGATTAGATGATTCTTCGTCGCGCCGAACTTCCCGGAGTACGGGTAAGGTGAAGGATCACATCAGGAGACCGAATATTGTCCTGACGAGGAAATTCGATGGCGAAGATTCCATTATGGTTCTGGATTTCCTTGCCCGCTTTGTGCAGGAGGCCGATATACTCGGTATGCACGAGGCTGAAGCGTTTCTCGCTTTACCCTATTTTCTGTCAGGGATGGCTGAAGATCAGTTCAATTCCGTTCGCGGATCATCCCGTGCGTCTGAGAGAGGTGTTACTTGCTGGCTGGAAGCGGTTCAGTACCTCTTCAGGCCGTACGCGACAGGAAACGCGATTCATAACGCGACGCTCGCTCTGCGAGATACGAAGCAAAGGCCGGATGAAACCAAAACGGCATACTCAACTAGGTTGAACAAAGCGTTCCATCGCTGTGGTAACGTTTATTCCGCCGAGGAAAGATGCACGATGTTCGTGGATGGATTGGTTCCTTCAATCAGGGCTTTGGTCGCGCGATATCGCGAGGAGAAACGTAGAGTTACGTATCAGGAATTGGTCCAGTTTGCCCAAGCGGAGGGCGAAGCCTTGCGTGCTCGCAACCCTAAGAAGTCTCATCGTTCGAAGGCTCTTCTCGTACACGAGTCATCTCCATCCTCTTCTCTGGAACGTGGGGGTTCCGTCAATCCGGATTTGGATAATGTGCATTTCATTGCAGGTCATCCCGATTCGTACCGGTCGTCTGAGATTCCGTCGTCAACTGCTCCGACTTCGGAACCTGACCCAGCTCTCTACATGGGAGGACAACCGGTAACGGCAGCCCAACTCGCTTACGCGAACAACGGAAGCCGTTTCTCACGCCCAGGATGGGTTAATGCGCAACCGCAGCGTCGGACAGATAGCAATCGAACTTTCGATAAGCCGGTAACGGCAATCTGTCATATATGTTACCGACACGGTCATATTGCACCTGTGTGCATGTTGCCCGCTCGGGAGTTACCGAAAATAATCGATTGGTATGAATCGTTGTCACCAGCTGACCGTGCTCGAGTTCCGAGGAAAAGCTATGAAGAGCAGAAGGCCAAGTTTGGCAATCCTGATGAAAGACAGAACGTTAGTAACGTGGAAGCTCGGAACCCGACTGGACAGTTAACTGTGATTCACCCCGAAACCGGGAATTCTGTCCCCAACCTTGGACAGGGAACGCCTTCACCGGCGGAACCAGCCCAGAAAAACTAGACTTGGGAGTTTCCTCTATGGGAGGGGCGTCTCTTGAGCCGAAGTTGGAGACGCCAGAGGCGCCGCCGCTTCGCTCCCCGGCTGATTTCCTGAAGAGGATTATCCTAACAAGGAAAATGGCTCAGTCAGACGTTGACTCAGGACCGCTTGCGGTTTTACGTCGTCCATGGGTGCGTGTACGCAATCCTCGTGCCTAGGATCGAGTCCTTGTGATGGCCAAGAGGAATTATAAGGTTTATGCCGATCTCGGCTTATCACACCAGTTTATGGCTCGACAACTGTCTGTTTTAGACACTGGCGCAGCGCCGAATCTTATACATTCTTCATTTTTGGCCCCGGAACTTCGGGAATGTGTTCTTTATGGTCCAGGATTGGATATCGCCGACGCGAACAATAACCCGTTGAAGACGGCGGGGTACATATCTCTGATTAGGCACCTATCTGGTGAAGCTGGATTTTGTCGTTTGCGACTCTCTCGCAGCACCGGTCATTCTCGGTTGTGACCTTTGCGACCGCTTTGTTGAAGCGATACGCCCGAGGGAGAAATCCGAGGAAATGGGAAACGGAACTACCATTCCGATCGTTCGGAAGCCACTACGCAGCTCTATCCGGAAGCGTGTGCCGTTACCTGTGGCTCAAAAAGTTCCAAACATGGATCCAAAGTCTAGGAAGCTTCGGCTTGCGAAATCCGTTTCAATCCCGCCGGAATCCCAGATATGGGTGCAGGGTATCTCCAAGCAACATGGAATAAAATTAGTGCAATCTTCATCGTCTTTATACGACCAGCGGCAACTTGCCGTTGCTAACGGTGTCGTTTACATCGAACCCGGTGAACCTTTTAAGGTACTTATCGCCAACTTTGGCAAAACCACGAAGTGGTTGGTTAAACACCGAGTACTGGGTCCGTTCTCCCGCACCCGCAGGCTATCGTGAAGACAAAGATACCCGCTTCCGAGGTTATCGGCGTGCCTGACTCTAAGGAGGGGGACGAGCGTCCGGTTTCTTCCGGTTCTTTCGCGAATGGAAACGATGTGAACTCCGCTGTTTTGGATGACGCCGCACTTACGAAGTAGCTTTGGTGAATTCGGGTCACGAACAACCGGTCACCTCGGTTACCAAGGCCTTGCCGCCAGGCACATACCAGACAGATCTTGTCGAGGAGTTAGAAAAGTTGAATCTGGAACATGTTCCTGAATCCCACCGTGGGAAGTTAAAGGACATGCTCCGTGATTTTACTCCCATGTGGGATGGTTCACTTGGAACATTTGGAATTACGGAACACCGTATTGATCTGTTACCAAAAACAAGACCCATTGCGCAACACCGGTACCGGGCTGGCCCGAAAGCGCGGGAAGAAGAGAAGTCTCAAGTCGAGAAAATGTTACGCGCCGGCGTAATTGAGCCCGCTCAATCTTCCTGGGCATCTCCAGTCGTGCTAGTTCCGAAATGGGATGGATCGTGGCGATTCTGTATCGACTACAGGCGTCTGAACGCCGTTACCGTCAAAGACGTTTATCCGATTCCACGGATGAATGAGTACATTGACTATCTTGGCAGCGCCAAAGTCTTTACAACCCTCGATGCCAATTGGGGTTACTGGCAGGTTCCACTTCGGAAGGAGGACCGCAACAAGACCGCGTTTGTATGCCACCAAGGCTTATTCCGCTTTCGACTGATGCCCTTCGGTTTAACGAATGCTCCCGCTACGTTTCAGCGTGCGATTGATATTCTGTTAGCCAGATTCAAGTGGAAGACTTGTTTGGTGTACCTCGACGACATTGTCGTATTCTCCCACAATCTGGATGATCACATCTCCCAGGTGAGGGAAGTTATGCAGGTTCTGCAAGACGCAGGTGTTACCTTGAAACTCAAAAAATGCGAGTTCTTTACCGAGTCGGTGAAATATCTTGGTCACATAATCCGGCCCGGAGAGCTCTCGATTGACGAGGTAAGGGTGAAGTCGCTGAAAAAAGCGAAGCATCCGACAACTCAAACGGAACTTCGCTCATTTCTCGGATTGTGTAACGTCTACCGTCGGTTTGTACCGAACTTTGCTGATACAGCAGCTCCCCTTAACCAACTCCTCAGGAAAGGAAAGCCAGTTAAACTGGAACCCTTTGGCGACGCGGAAGCGTCCGCCTTTTCGGCGCTTGTCGCCGCCGTTACGTCACCGCCAGTCTTGGCATTACCCACTCCTGGGCTTCCTTATAAAGTGGATACTGATGCCAGTGAATACCAAGTTGGTTGTGCGCTTTTCCAAGGGTCGAAAGATGGCGTACGACGCCCAGTTGGATACTGGTCCCGTTCGCTGAATGTGCATGAGCGCAACTACTCGGTTTCCGAGAAAGAATGTCTTGCCGTTGTATGGGCACTCTCAACTCTGAGACCGTATCTTATGGGAACCCATTTTCAGATGCACACCGATCATTCGGCACTCCGTTGGCTTATGGAGATATCTGAGCCATCAGGTCGCCTTATGAGATGGCGTCTCCACTTGTCGGAATTTGATTTCGAAGTCCGTTACAAACGGGGAACTCTGAGCATGCAGGCAGATGGGCTCTCCCGCTTGGGAACTTCTGGTGAAGCAGAAACTGTCGATGACGACGACATCCCCTGCTTCATGGCTGAATAATTCGAGAAAGAACCAGAGATTCTGGATGACGTATGCGACGACATACTCGCCACCGGACCGGTTACACCGCTACCCGGTTCATTTGAGCCCATTACGGCTGAAGAGTTGATACGTGAACCACACTCGGATCCGTTCTGTACACAGATTAGGGCCCGTCTTAACGAGGGAATGAACTTACACTTCGTGACAAACGATCAGGGATTCCTCGTAAGGATTCTCGAATCTCGACCACAGATTGTCGTACCTCACTCCTTACAATAGAGAGTCCTCCATATCTCACATCACGTGAAAATCGGAGCTCACCCTGGTGGCAGGAAGTCATATCTCACTCTCCGCAGAGACTTTTATTGGCCAGCTATGGCATTCGACTGCTATGCAGTGCGCCGTTCGTGTACGGAATGCGCTAAGAACAGCGTCAAATTGAGGCGTCACTCAAAGAAGTTATCGCTGTTCCCAGCTCGCTCCCCGTCGGAGTTTGTCGCCATCGACATTCTTGGTGAATTGATTAAAACCGCCCGCGGTCACCGTTACCTTCTGGTTGTCACGGACAGGTTTGCGAAGCTCGTGCGAACTGTTCCACTTAAACGGATAACCGCCAGTATTGTGGCACAAGCGTTTGTGACGCATTGGGTTTTCATTCACGGACCACCCGTTCATCTGTTATCAGATAATGGCTCGCAATTTACATCGAGATTCTTTCAGGACGTTTGTCGTATCTTGGATATTAAGAATTTGTTTACAACAACATATCATCCCCAGTGCAATGGGCAGGTAGAACGGTTCAACCGTACGATGCTAAACGCATTGAGATCCTACATTGTAAATCACCCAAAGGATTGGCACCTGTACACTGATGCGATAACTTACGCATATAACACCCAGGTACATCTGGTTACGTCGCTGTCGCCGTTTGAATTGGTCCTCTCGAGGATTCCGCCACCTGTGGCAATTGAAGCTCAAGCGACGCTATCGTCTTTCCCGTCGACGGGACCGTACAGGGACACCTGGAAAAATTGGTTGGAGAAGATGGTACCGGTAGCCCGGAAGGCCATAGACAAGGCTCAACTCGGGTACAAGCGAAATTTCGACAGCCGGTTGCGCGGCAAACGATCAATGGAGAAAGCTAATGACTACGTGTTCCGACGAAAGGAGTATTATAATCCTGAGAAGGAACGACGACATAAGCTGTCTCCGATCGCCGACGGACCGTATCGAGTTATTTCTCTTACTCCAGATACTGTCGTTATCGACATTGATAAGCAACACGAGCGTGTATCCCGTGACCGCGTCGTACTGGCACCTACTCCGCCTTTCAGACAGGTTACAACCAATAACCAATCAGGGGATCCTACACAGGAAGAAGTTCCATCAACAGATGCTACGTCATCCCGTCCCGCGATTCTTCCGCACCCGGATCGAGGATTGTCAGATCTACCTAAATTAGGTGACTCGAAGACGGGAGATTCAACTACATTGACTTGGAATAACCCAACAAACTCTACACGAGTGTTCACAAGAGTAACCCCCCCACCTCATCTTCTGATGGAGCCCGTAGGGACCCCTAAAGAGGGGGAGGAAACCGCTGATGCACCTGGTGCAACTACTAATTCTACGGTGTCGCCCGGTTCTCCATCTGCTGGAATTCGCGATATTACTGGTAACACAGTTGCTTCAGTAGGAGAGTGGCGGAGTAACGACGCCGAAGTTATCTCAAGTCTAGAAGTTACCGCTAGCTCGGTTGCTGAAGTACCGAAGGTCGGTGAAGCTCGCTCGCGAGAAGGAAAGTCAGATGTCAGAAGTGAAGCCCAGTCTGGGAAGTCGCAAGTCGCGATACCGCGCATTCGCGAGGCGAAGAGACCGCGCGCTTTGAAGACAGTACCCGCTGATCCGGAACAACCGCAGCATGCGGAGGATTAACGCGTGAACGCGAACCAGACTTGGCTGGGTTGGCTCAGGATGTGAGTTGGACGATGATGATACCATTTCATGGTTTTCCCCTGTGAGACTTCGAAGATAACACCCCGAGAAGTACTTCACGGTGCGTGGTAGTGCAGTGCAGATGCATAAGGAGGCGCCGCCGCCGCCGCAGGTGCACAAGTGCAAATCTCCCGGATTTCCGATTTTTGGGATTACAGAGTGGCACGCGTACGACGCGAACGCACGCTGCAGCGTGGTAACCCTTAGTGAGTGGTCGCTGACCGTTGGCAAACGGGTGGCCGAGCACGGCGCGTGCGCAGTGCGCAGACTTGCCAATTTGTGGCGCTCGGACAATCACGTGTTGTGGCACATGCCGCGTGGCCGGGTGAACCGCCGCCCTGCGCAGGGAGCGCAACAACGCCGCACCACCGTCAGAACTGTCTACCTCGTCAAGCCGAGAACTATGCCGAATTGGTGAAGCTACCGTTCGTCGGTCTTTCGAATTTGCGCTATTCACGGTGTACCGTTTGACTCGTATGAACGAGAGCTTTGAGGAACCTTCCAGAAGTGGAAGAAAGACCGTGGGGTTCCCGAATTAGCTTGTCGCCGTCACGACGAAATTACGCGAAGTTCGCGAAGTGAAGCCAAGTTTCAAGACGTGGAGAACCTCGTTCGAGGGAAGTCTCGTGCCTTCTTTAACCTTGTGAGATGATCCCCAACCGTGGGAAGCGCCGCACTTGGTATGGAGACCCGAAAACGGGAAGTGTACTCGCAAGAGTTCGGTATTGGTCGCATTGTGCGTCATGTCGTTGAAGCCGACGGAAGGACTTTATATCAAGTCCGTTGGTACGGATACACTCCTGAAGAGGATACAATGGAACCCATTCAACACCTACCGAGGTCAAAGGTTCTTGCCTATTATCGGCGTCAGCGTATCTCGCTACCTCCAGACATGGATAGAGCTCAAGTTGGGTATCCGAACTGTGTCGTTGGTGAAATCGACTGGCCCGCTCGCGGGATGTGGTGGTATCATGAGGTCAAGTTGTACTTTTTGGTCCCTTGTGGGAAGAAGAGTTGCTTAGGGATGAAGATTTTCCGGTTTACGGATAAGAAGAGTTATACTCCGGTTTACGGATACCCATTTATGGGAAGAAGCGAAGCACCGTCTAACGGTTTATGTGAATGGTCGTGAAGAAGCACGTGAAGATGAAGATGAAGTATCGAAGTTCGATGAAGACAGAAGTACTGGGGACCGAAGATCGGTTAAGAAGAAAGAAGGAAGATCGAAGTTCGATTTATTCTAAGGAAGAAGTTACGCCACTAGCTAGTTCGCAAGGCTGCGTTGTTCGAAGGACACTTCCGGTCAACCTAGAGTTGGGAGTACGGCAAGCCTGCCGCAGGGCCGGCACCTCCAGCATTGGGAGGGCCGCCCGGAGGCTGATTTGCGAACATCTGCGCGCCTAACGCCAATAGTTGGCCGAGGTCGTACATATCCGGGGGAACCGGGACTCTAAGATTGAGGAGCTGATTACGCATCGCCACCACCTGAGGGTCAGGGTTACCCTGTGGAGGGCCGACTCCCCATTCTACGGGAGCTACTGGCGCCGCCGCCACTGCTCCAGCACCTGGATTCGCCGCAACTCCTACCGCTACCGTCTGAACACCCGCGACTGGGTTTCCGACTGCGTTATCCACCATTGGATCATCCTCGTCTATTGAGGGGTAGTATGCGTCGGAGAACATGAACCCAGTTGGGTGACCAGTCGGTACGGCCCGATGAACCTGTCGTAGCGCATGCGCTTGAGCCCGGGAAATCCGGACGCTCTCCCACGAGTTGTAGTAGATGAAGTCTCCGGCACCCGGATGCCTGCGTCGAGGTGATCTGTCGAATGACGCCTGAGTTCCCCTTGGGACATTCTCCGCAGGAACGGAATTCCAGTCAGTCTCATCAATGAGTTCGAGGATGTGCTCTAGTTCGATCACATTCGCCTCGGAACCCAGCGGGGTGTACAGGTCGAGTGCCCTCATGACGATCCGCAACTTTGGAGGAATGTACCAGATTCGGTGTTGATCGTAAGCCTCCCAGAGGGGAAACGCGGGAACGCGGGCAGCCCATTCGGCGATGAACAACATCCAGTAGTTGTAATTCGGGTTCGCAAGCATGCGAGATCCTACATAGAAGATGCACAGCGGCAGTTCCGCGAAACAACCGCGAGGGACCTCGTACATGGTCCACCAAGCCGGTAACGGCGCGAATCTACCCACTAGTGCCTCGGGACGGAGGTTCTCGACCTCGATGTTCTGGTGAGGAATCAAATACCCGAACCCGGATCTCCACTTGCGTTCGTTTCGCAGTCGGTCGAAGAAACTTCCCCTTTCGGAAGGGCGTCGCAGAAAACAAAATTCCGCTCTGATGACTGGCCTGTGGAACAGTAGAAGATCCTCGGGGATTTCGTCAGGTAATGGTTCGTTCGCATCGAAGTTCGCAAGGTTTGCGCCATATTGAATTTCTCTGTAAGTACGGAAGCGAGACAGATCAAACCCGTACGAGGGTGGAATAATCTCCGGGAAGGAGCAACGTTCCAAAACGGAAGTAAGCAACCCTTGCCATTGAAGCTCTGGCTTCATCGGGAGTGTCTTCTACGCCGCCCAATCAAGTGGGTTGGTACCGCCACGCGGTTTCTCCAGTCCCAGGAACTCACGACATCGCGTGCAATGCCGCCAGGCAGCAAACCGTTCACGGTATAGAAATCGATTAACGCATCGTTGCGAACCGCCGTCGGGTTAAACCTGGGAGCTCTGGAATAGTACCATCCTCCGTCTGTTCTCGGATCCAATTTCATCAATGACTCGCGCGCAATCCACCCCGAAGGGTTCGCCAGTTTTGGCACCGCGTGCGCCGAGTTCCAAGCCGCAACGTTAACCGGAGTCGGTGCGTTCGTGTTATAGCCGCTCTGCGGAAGAGTTGTAGAGGCGAACCCGCCGATGTACCCGGATGCGGGAGTTGAAGTTTCAGCTTGAGAAGCCCCAGACTGGGGAGGTTGTCGAGCGTGTTCCTGGAAAGGATTCATTTCGGTACTCGAGTGCGGAGTCGCAGGAGTCGACGGTGTCGAAGGAAGTAGAGGAATTCGGGAAATCCGAATGTCTGAGTTGTCAGAGGCAGAAGGAGTTCTCGCAGGCGAGGTTT
Source organism: Gracilaria gracilis (assembly GCA_030374805.1). Lineage (NCBI taxonomy): Eukaryota > Rhodophyta > Florideophyceae > Gracilariales > Gracilariaceae > Gracilaria > Gracilaria gracilis. Next base: position 1,075,233 of record JARGSG010000224.1, on the reverse strand, counting down.
GCGGTTGCTCGTTGTGACGAGAGTTCGAATCACTGGAAAACTCCATCACCGAGTACGGTATTTACGCTTTCTTGCGTTGCGGATCTCGCTCGTCTCAGCGGTGTTCTCCGAGCTTAGGAGGGGGATGTGTAGGACAACGCGAGTTCGAGGGAATCAATGCTGATACTGGTCATAACTCGCATCGCGAGATTGATCCAAGTTGGATGAAGTTATGAATTATGGCCCAATTATGGGAACTTTTGGTGGAATTTCATGGATACCCCTTGGGGTTGGCGCCAGCAATGGCAGATTATGACTGGTTGGTCGCGTGTACGCGTGTGGTAATTTGGACCCGTTCACATGTGAATTGTTTCAATAGTCGAATGTTTTACTGGCCGCTGCCGCGGGTTGCACATGTCTTCACGTGTGTGGACCTGCACAAGTGTGCACTTTACTTATTTAATTTAGTTTAACTAAGTAATCGGTTACGATATAAGGAGGTGAACTCGCGGCCACCTCCGCCCCTCAGTAAAGGGTAACCGAGTTCGGTTCTAGTTTGTTTCGCCATCGCGAAGTGTAGAACTCCGTCAGGAGAAACACCGCGTACGGTACGATTCATTCTATTCCTCGGGATCATTCAGGCAATACGGACCATTGTGGCCGTGCCTTCGGGCTTATTTTACTCCGTGTCTTCGGACTTATTCTTTTGTTTACTTGTGCAGGTATCTGCTTTACACCACAATTGGTAGTACTTCCGTCTCTGTATAGAGCTTTGCCGCGTGGGCTTAATACACTATCGTCTCCCGCCGCCGGGTCTGTTGCCGCTTTCCGCACGCCCCGCCGGTGGATTCCTCTCTCTTTTTCTCTTTTCCCTTTCTTTTCCGTAGGGTTTCCACCGTCTCCGGTTCACAACTGCTTCTCTACACTCCGCCTTCGGATCTCGAGCTAATCTAGCTACTGGCCCGTTCTTCAACCTCCGTAGGTATATCCCGTACCACGGGCGGACTTACACCCGCACTTTCCGTGTTCGGAGGGCTCATTCACTGAGTCTACCCTTCATAGGGAGTAAGGACTCGAACTCCTTGAGTGCGTCTCCCATCACTGGGTTTTGCACTACAAATGAGTGCACATTAGTGTAGGTTCATAGTGAGTCTACACTAGCGAGTGTACACTAGCGTATGTTGAACGTGAGTGCACACTAGTATATGTTCATAGTGAGTGTACACTAGTGAATGTTTATAGTGAGTGTTCACTAGTGAGTGTATACTAGTGAGTGTATACTAGTGAGTGTATACTAGTGAGTGTACACTAGTGTATGTTCATAGTGAGTGTACACTAGTGAGTGTTTACAGTGAGTGTTCACTAGTGAGTGTATACTAGTGAGTGTACACTAGTGTATGTTCATAGTGAGTGTACACCAGTGTACGTTCATAGTGAGTGTACACTAGTGTACGTTCATAGTGAGCGTACACTAGTGTTTGTTTATAGTGAGTGTACACGAGTGTATGTTTATAGTGAGTGTACACTAGTGTATGTTTATAGTGATTGTGCACTAGTGCATATTCAGTAGTTTATTTTAACATTGAAAGTTGACAGTAAGTGTTCAGTAGTGTATGTTCAGTAGTGTATGTTTATAGTGAACGTTTATAGTAAATGTTTACTGTGAATATTCACAGTGAATGTTCATAGGGAATGTTCGCAGTGAATATTCAGTAAATATTTAAGTTTTACTGAGTGCAGCTTTATACATGAACAACATAACGAGTACCTAGTGAGCGGAGGGGTTCTCATAGGGACCGTAACCCCAACAGAGGACGTACCCAAACAGCGGCGCTGACAGGTGGCTTTTCAGAGCATATAGAGGGCCAATGTCGCCGGAGGCCGCCACAGCGGGTCCCCGTATTGGCCAATCAGCGACGCCTGCAGCGGAGCCGGCGCCGGCGTCTGTAACGGCGCGGCAGCGGCTTCGACTATTTAGGCTCGAAGACGTCTCCACGCGGCGGCTGCCCCCAAGAACGCCCAGGTTCACAACACACCACGCGGCGGTCGCCCAAGAACGCCGTGGTTCACGTCGGGCGGCGGCCAGACGTCTCCCCGTGGCGGATGCCCAAGAACGCCGAGGTTCACGTCGGGCGGCGACCGCACAAGAATGCCGACGTTCACGTCGGGCGGCCGCCGCACAAGAACGCCATCGTTCACTTCAGGCGGCCGCCGCCCTAATCACGTATGCTGTGAATAGCCCTTTGCCGAATCACACTTTCTCTCCAGGACCGGTTTCCTCGCCACACTTACTCGCGATCTCGACAACAGCACCCGCCAGAGTCCACGACATCACTACAGCAGCACCAACGGAACCTCCGCTGCCAGTGACGTGGTGATCTTCGTCGTTTGCTGCCGCCGTTGCAGGCACATATCTGGACCACTGTCACTGTTCCTGCCTCTGAAACACACACAACCTCCACACTACTGGCTCAAGAAAACTCTGCAAACACCGCTTCTATTTCTGTCTTGTTCTTCTTTTCTTGCTGCCGCAGTGAACCACTGTAACCCCTACTCCGTCTGAGACACACCCACTGGCGAAGAAACTACTGACGTGAGACACCCACGCAACCTCTGCTTCCAATGCTGCCATGTGTACAACATCCGTGTATTCTTGACCCGACAATGGTCGCTTCCTCCCCCCTTCACCACCGCTTCCCGCACTGCCGCCCGATGCCCCATCCCAGTTTGCCGCCATCGTCAGGACAATTCAGAACCGCAACACAGTCTTGGCCTTGTGCCACGACCTCAATCTCGACCTACGGCCTATGCATCAGCCGTGCCGTATTGCAGCCAACACCGCCGTGCGCTAATGCTACTGCGGCCACAACAGCTGTGCAGTTCTACCGCTCTATTCGCCCCGGCGCACCGCAGCAACCACCACAACTACACAACGCCTCCACACCCGCCACTTCCTACCGCTACAGCCTCCCGCCGCACCCTACCGCCGCACCCTACCGCCACACCCCACTGCAGCAACACCCACCACAGCTTGCCGCCGTCCCAACCATGCCTTCGTCGGCGTCGCGGTTCTGCGGCTCGCCACCCGGGCCCTGCTCCGGCAAGGCGGCACCGGTCGGGGTCATAATGGAGACCTGAATGAAAGGGGATGGTTGTTCTCGTGGACTACTGTTTGAAGCCTGGGGCTGCAAGAGTGTGGGTTTTGTCTTTACTGAACGCTGGTGTGTGGGTTACACGGATGCGCTTTCGTCTGCGCTACCCGGGCCGTTGCTCCCTGCTATGATTTCTTCCTCGTCTTCGCCCTCTTGGACAGTGATTCGTCCCAGCTTGTGAGGGATAGGCTTAATTTTGTGGCGGAGGAGCCAGCATGTAGCGCAGTGGTTGAACCGTTTGTGGTAGTTGCACCGCTTCTTGCAATACTTGCAACGGAACTTCGTGGTCTCTCCTACGTATACTTCGTGCCCTAGATCGTCTATCTTAGAGCATAGTATCCTTCCTAATAAAGTTTTCGGCGTCTTCGAAGAAACAACCAAACCAAGAGCACTGCGGCAAGCCTTCGTCTGGAGGTGGATCACCAGCTCCATTCGGCTGGCAAACCCACCTTCACCGCCCCCGTTGCAATGCACACACTTGCGACTGCCCTCGGGGCTCAAGTGTGCGTACGTGCCGATCTTGACCAAGCGATTACACCCACACGGGCAGTATATGGCGACCGGGTAAAACTTAGTGGACACCACTTTTACCCAGTAAGCCCTAACGTCATTCGTACCCCAGTAGTCAACCAGTGTTCTCTCCGTTGGCTTCCCGACTACATCCCCGTTGTGGCCCGCGGAGCGGCCAATCTCAGGCGGCGTAGCACGAACCTGATTGCCAGCTCGCGCTGCGGAGGGGCTAACGGCGGATACCATCGTAGCATTCACAGCGGCCGGGTTTGGCGCTATTTCGTTCACATGTTTGTGGCCTGTGGGGACCGCGGGAGGTTGCGAGGCGGGACGTGCGGTTCCGGCATATGACTTCCTCGGGGCCTTCTTGCCAACAGTTCTGCGGGGCTGCAACGGGGCACTCATTCTAGCCGCGCCAGGCAACCGCGTACGCGAGGCACCGGCCGGCGGCGTGCTTTCTGCATTCTCGTGCAGGCGCGCTGGAGCGCGCCGAGTACGGCGCACCATGATGGACTTCTTGCGAGGCTTCCGCGTACCACTGCGCGTACTCGACTGTTTTCCGTGAGCCTGCTTGGCCGAAAGCAAGATTTATGTTGTAACTATCTTCGGCAGAATCTGTTCTCATAGATCTCATTCTCTTCTTTTCGAAAACAACTGTTAAATATTTAAGAAACCATTGCAACGCTGTATCAGAACCCCATTATTACTAAAAATATATAATATACTACCAAATGGCAGGAAACATCATAGACTCGTAGAAAATACGGTTCCGTGACCTATGTTCCTAGAAAGATGAAGAGAAAATGTATTATTTTATGTTTTGTATAGGGAATACATAAGTTTATCTAAAACTGAACACAAAATGTAATATTCTATGTTATATACCGGTAATACATAACGTTTTCTAAAATACATTTCGTTTGCATAAATGGTTACAAAACGGTAAGCTAAATTATAACTGCATAGAAAATACTATACGTTTATATACATTTTTAGAGAAGAATGTAACTTGTTCTATGTGAAATGTCGTAATGGCCGAGTTGGTAAAACTTATGATTATATTGTTTGCCCCAAAACGTTTGAGACCAATGTTTTCTCACTTATGACACTTGTGTCACATTCTCTGAATGTGTGTACTGGATTTATTATGTTATAACCATCATATTCTGAATTACTTTACTTCTCCAGTACTTTGACAAGCATACCTTCAAGACGTTTGATTTTAGAAGTTAGAGCTTCAATTTCTTTGTCCTTCCTCGCTTCACTTTTCCTTCTTTTAGAAGCAGCGGTTGAAGTTGCTTTCTTGGCCCTCTTGGGTTGGTGGGCAGTCACCGGATTTTCATCAATAACTATCACCTCGGTGGCGTTTCGTTTTCTTGCCTTGTACTGAGTGCGTTTCCATTCCGTTCTGGAAGTCTTTTGATAACCACAAAGAGTGTCATTCTTGCAAATATTGTTTGCATCACTTTCATCAAGTTCCCTCAGCAAGATCATCGCATCAATGAAATCCAAACCACGACCATTGCTCAAAGCAAATTTTGGCAGTGATTTCAGCCTCTTGTGGTATGACTCATTTGCATTAGTGTCGAAGAAAAGTGCCCGATGTCTCTCTGCGACAGGAATAGAACAATTCAACTTCTGAAACCACAAAATGAAGGCACATTCATTCATGTGCAGCCAGTCAGCAATGGTCTCCCACTTCTCACCCATTCCTCTCATGAAATCTAAAGCCTGCTGACAATCCTCAGCGCACGTCAGGTCTCGAGTCCCTAATGCCCATTGAAATAGATGCCGTTCATTACTAATGTTACACTTCTCCAAAATACACCTCTTCGCATGTACGTCGCATCCCACTGCAACAGCCTTCACGTATTCCATAATCGACCCTGTGTGATACTCATTTCCAAGAACACTCGCCAAACTAAAGGCATATGTTGTTTCGAAGTCTGTGGCCAGAGTCAGACGGTTTCTCCACGAAGCACGTAGAGGATCGCGTAGTCCTCGTAATCGTAGCTGTTTAACGAACTCTTGGAATAGCAGCGATCTTGAACTAGTTGTCTTCCTTGTACAAAGCTGATGAATTACGGAGTAAATACATCCTGTTTCTTCATCTTTCGCAACAATTGAAACCAGTTCGAAGTTCAATGCATCTCCATTCTCGTCATGTGCCTCAATAATGCCAAAAGTACCATCACAAGCAAATCTAGGATACTTCACCGCTTTGTCAAGCAATTTAGAGTCACCAAATATAACAGACAGCCCCTTCTGATCACGCGTAAGTTTGAAGTCGTCGCTGGGTCTATGATCGTCTACGGAGAATATATAAGAGCGGTCATTTCCACCAGCTCTTTTCTCCACTTGAAACGATTCCAAAAATGCAGTGAATGACTTTCCATGGGGATGCAGCTCCTTTCGAATACGTCTGCGGATACTCTTCACCGTAGCGGGGGAAGGAACGCAACCAAACTTCTCTTCAACTTTTTGAAGAATCATCGGACCTGTCAATATATCTGAATCCTGATGTATGTCAGAGATGAACCTTTTGACCAGCTTTGGTGACGGCTTCATCACGGGCCAGGTGTGAGCGTGTGTTCCAAATCCGACTACAATTGGCCACGTTAGATATTTGTCGGCCGCATTATTACTCATGAAAAAGTAATGGTATTCGACATTACACTTAATGCGAACTAAAGTCGGAGACTCCTGCAGATGAACTGGACGCGTGCAAAACTTTCCACGGGTGCTCAGTGGATATGGTGGACAGCTTCCACTAGACAACGGGCTTTCCGGGAAGACACCATCACATGCTAGTGCCACAAGTTTGTTCACCAGACCAGGATTTGCCCCTTGTAAGTGGGGTGGTAGCTTCACAAGAGAACACTTCTTCGGGTCCCTTACTCCTTCTTCCCCAAATTGTGAGCAACCAATAAAATCCGGAAGCTTTGATCTTGCAACCCTTCCCATTTCATCCTTTTTGTACTTCATCTTACCAACCCTAAAAACCCAGTTCGGGAGTCTTCGTTGTGGGTTTCTAGAATGTTGCAAGGAAATAAGTTGATCCAAATTGTAAACGATTGAAACATGTCTGCAAAGTAATGGGAAGGAATTCTGCGCGAAGTAAAACACTTGCTTTGCCAGGTCTCCTTCATATTCGGACTCTTCGTGTGAGTCCCTGACATAATTCAATTCGTTTGAGAGATCATCTTCAGAACTTTGTATCTCAGATGTTAATCTGGAATATCTTCGATGATCATTTGTGGAACTGGGATATGAATTAATATCATTTGCATCTTCACTTTAAGGACTTGCATTATTCCCCGATCTAAATGAGAGACGGCTTTGAAGATTACCCATAAAATGATCTCCTGGCATTCTCCTTCCATTCGTACTTATTTCTGTTCGATCGGATACCCATAATCCATCGTGAGGCTCTTTGCACCGCATGACACTTGTAGCAGAACACTTAATTCCTGAACAGAAGTATGATCGCCTTGTCACGGGAATTTTGCTTCCCAGGAGAGGAACCGCTGATTTTCGTGACGTCTTCGACCTCAATTAATATGGGGAACATTCGCAGAACGTTTCTTCCGTCAAGCCGTACCCGTCGAGATTGATAAACGACGCAAAACCATGTGTAGAAGAAGGTATATATGGGGGGGAAGGGGGGGGGAACATGAAAAATCTTACATTCTTTGGCATAAATGTTTCGTGAGATCTTGAACAAACCATTCTCTTTGGTAAACAGGAGATCACACTTCAACGAATTAGAGTTTTTATCTTCAGTAGAAGAGTGAGAGGAGAGCAACGACTCGATATCCATCGAAATTGTCCGTCTTGCAAATACGGGGTCTTAGAGTACTATACGGAACAGTTGAAACGCTTTGTGAGCCGCACGAAAACGTTCTGATACTTTGAAGAAGGACAGAGTTGGCGAAGAAGCAAGTGAGAGCAAACAACTTTGCTCTAAAGGGAAGTAACGTACAACAAGTTTTGTAATAGTTTGAACGGATAACTTGTCATGATAGAATTTCATAAACGTTTCATTCATATCTAGGTTTTGCTGGTCTTCCTTGAACGCTACAATGTCATGATTGGTTCGTTCAGCAGATAATAAGACCATAAATTCGCAATTACGAGCTTTATTTTATAATTGAAACGGTTCGTTGTTAAGTTCAAAATGGTTGCCATATGATGAGAAATACGTAAGTTATTATTTCATTTGAAACTTATCATAAAATTTTAATATATATAGCCATAATGTATAAATTGTTATATAGAATCTTTGCAAAATAAATATTTGGATTGGGACAGCCCTCACATAATATGTTATGTGTTTCTAACAAACTATATACATTGTAATACTTTATTTGATTATGTGTTTATTTTTTATTTGGTTTTGTTGTATGTTATAAGGAAAACGTTTGGAAGTTACGACAAACAAAAAATTTTCGAAATAGCTTAAAATGTTGTATTCTAGCAAAAGTCGTAATCCATAGAATTGGTTTTGCAAAATGAAACAAGTTTGGTTTTTTTAATTAAAGTTTTTAAAGATTTGGGTGCTAATGAATTACACTCTTTCGCTGGGTTGCTGTGAATTTGGATACATGGTCCATTTGATACTCTATATCCCTAGCGAGTATTCTTTAACACTGAGTGCAGATATATACATGAAGAACATGACGAGTACCTAGCGAGTATTCCTTAACATCCAATCGCTAGATAATTCATTAGTTAATTTTCACCAATTTGTATTCGTCAGTGAGCATTGATTAACATTCAGTAATGTAATTCTTTCTGTTTCTTCTCAGAAATAGAATTGGCTGCTCATCGGGCTCAAACAGTAAACATATATGCGCAGCAATATGTATACACCAATTATTTCGTTTAGATGACAATGATTTGTTGTTTCTTACTTTATGCATAAAGTTCTGAATAAAGATATAAACTATTTAGTATCAAAGCAAATCAACAACACCGATGACAAGACTTGTATTTTCATAAGTTGTATGGTCATAAGTGTTTGACCTTAATCAGTGAATATTTACAAAGATCACCGCGTTCTGATGTCGTTCGATGGCTAAGAACACACCTTTCCATATCGTTAGATGCTAAGATTAGCTGACATTTTCTGATGGGTAAAGTAACGTGTCCACCACCCCACATAACGCCACGAAGAATGCGAGAAACTCTGTTTCGATCTTCTTCATAGATGGATGGGACGAACAGTGAAGACCAGTTCATGTCCTCCTCAGAATCCTCAAGCTGTAACAGGCGAAACATGGGAACGATATCATGCAGGTTAGTAGACATGGGGGTTCCCGTAACATACCACTTGTGCGTTGCTCTTAGGAACGATGCCATCTCGGCAACCTGTGAAAAGCTGTTGGCGCCAGCGCCAACCATCTAAGACTCTTCAAGAGCGATTCGATGCCAATTCACGCCGCCACGGAAGAGTGGATGGGAAATTTCCAATGGGCCTCAATCACAAGCGATGGAGGAAGGGTGGTGACAAGACACCGTGGTGGACAGATTCGTGTGTGGCACAGCAGAACAGGAGTTCGGGAGGAAGTTTTTACACATCAATGCGAAAAGTCCGTGTCGGACGATCGCGCTCTTCTTGCTCTCATTGAGCCTGTATCTCTGCGATGAAAGTGTAGTACGTCTTCTTCAGCGGGTACGTCCAACGTCTTATTTCTCAGACGTGTGTGTTTGACTTCGCGCGAACTTTCGGCGCGTATCTGCGAGCGAATGGCGTGCAACTCCGCCGCCGCGCGTTGCTTCTGTTCCTTTGCCCTGTTGGTGTTGGTGGCATTGAAGTCGATCTTGGAGTCAATTTCACACACCAGTTGCCTGGCTCTGTTAAGGAAGCCGTTGAGCTAGTTCACTATCGGTTCGATGCCGTCCGGAATCAAAACGTCACGCCCTTCCACCGCTGATACCTCTACCGTGCCTGCGTGTTGATTCATCCTTGCGCGAAGTAGACCGGCGTATACGGCGTCAATCACCACGTCCTCAACCCGTCGAATGGTACTCACGGCCAGCGCCTCACGCAGCCGCGCGTACTGCAACTCGCTGCGCGCGTACTCCAGCGACACCAGCGTGAGCGTGCGCAGCTTGGCCATGTGCGCCTTCGAGAGCGGCGGGAATACGGCGCGGTTTCGGTGATAGTCTTGGGCGGTACCGTGTGTGCCCTCGTAAAGTGGAAGATCAATTCAAGTTCACGCAAGTTTCTAATGTACTTGTCCAGAACCTCCACAAACACATGTAAAAACTCCATCATCATCAGTTTGTTATCGTCTGCGTCGAAGCAGGAGATAAAATATAGACTGGCGTAACGTTCGTACACGAGTTTGTTCGCATTGCGATCGACCACGTTGCACATCTTTGAACTGCTTGTGAGTACCAGCGATTGTATGTCGCGAAGGGTTGCTGCGCGTTCGGTGTCGGTGACCGACTCGTACCACTTGGAAAGCCGTACCTTTCCTTCGCGGTTGATCACCATCATCCAATGAATCTGTTCCCATACGGAATGTGGGCTTGCTGTCAATAGAGCGTTCCCTTCTGTTGCCTTTGCGAGCAACGTAAAAGTTTGGCTTCGTTTCTTCTTGTCTGATCGCAGTTGCGCGCGTTTGCGTTGCGGAGATCCTTGGGTACCGTCGTACCAAATTAAGAGACATAGATACAAACCGCATTCCGCTAAGGAACGCACCGCACTTTGATCGCACTGAAAATCGCACAAAAAGAACTCAACCAAAAGCTCAGGTTGAGCGAGCTTGATACATTATACAGTCTTTGCAAAATGAAGAGAGCCACAATCGGACAAATCGCCGCGATTCACACTCGTCATCATCTCATACTTGAGTGCTCATTGTGCCACGTCAATCGGCTCGTTCACGTCCGGAGAAGTAGGCTGTGCCGCCGCGTTCACCGCGTAAAATCAACACACGCGCTAACAAGTATCGCCAAGAACCACGATATTGGCCATACCACCATTTCAACATTCGCCAATGCTCGAACAAGCCGCTTCCTCACATACTGTGTCGTCACATACTGTGTGTAGGGTAGTCATCGAAGAGATGTCTTGAGCTGGTCATGTTGAGAGTGCTTTGATTAAAAAAATCCTCTTGAGCTTCTTCAGGGCTTTAAACAATGTTCTTCCAAAGCGATCTTCACGCAGATTTCGTCTCTTCAGATAAGAGCCTTCCATTACGAGGCTCTTCAGACGGAGACATCCTCGATTAGGAAATAACATATCAAGGCGTTGTCGCCAATGTCTGGAAAGTTGAAGAGTCCATCAACACCATCCACATCGCGAGCTATTAGTAAAGCACGCAAGATCGGAGGCCGCAGATTTGCGGCAATTCAACGCCGTTATCGAAGTGAAACCCGCTCCAACGCTTTCGTGTTACGAGAAAAACGATTTGCCGAAAAGGGCAACTCTCAGGAAGGCACACAAGAAAGGTGTAATGATGGTTCGAGCTCCGACCACATGGATCGAGAAGGCCGCATTCGTTCTCAGAAGGCCGAAACTCGGACTCTCTGTGAAAGATGTTCGAAAGAAGCTATTGATTCTTCGCAACGAACTACGAATGTAAGAGAAGAGTACAGTATATCCCCGCGAATTCCGTTAATTGATCTGACGGAAGACGCTGAGGATGTTGAATCGGTTTCCTTCGAACACAATGAGATGGGCTTTGGTTCAGAAGAGCGTGAAGCTGCGAAGTCCCGCGACTGGAATTCTGGCGAAAGAGGAAACTGTATTTCTGCACAGTCTGGATCGGGAAACAGTGAGGAAAATGATTCATTGCAATTGCTTAGAGAGAAAGAACATCGGGATAACAGGCCGAGAAGTAACGAGAGATCTACCATAGTGTTCGATGTAAATGAACAACTCGAGGCAAGGAGTTCCTGGATGACATCGTTGAGAAATCTTCAACGTTCGAAGCCCAATATTTTCTGCAGTAAGGAAGCACGATTGATGGAATTGCCAAAAGCAAGGAAAGGGGTGTCCGTATATGAAGGTATCAATGTTTCCGCATCCAATTGTCTCGGTCTCCGTAGAGTTTTGCTGGAGTTTCGTGACGCTCAGGAGTTTAGTACCAGTTCTTCTGAGCGCCAGGAAAAATTTCTAACGACAAGCATTTCGCAGTTTCTCAGGTGGTGCGTTACAAGCGGGGTCATTGAGAAGAAATCTGTCTGGAATGAGAAAGCGTTGTTCACTGGAATAGGGGACAGGGAAGCTGTCAAGAGATTTGCGGAATACTTCGATCAACGTTGTGAGCGCCGAACGACAAGGTCGAAAGTATCAAATTTGCGTCAAGTTGGGAAGCTAGCCTTGAAGATTGTGAACGACGACAACTTGAAGCGCGATATTTCCGCGATATGTCAGAAGCTTGAGGCCTGCAATGAGTTGTGATCACAAGGTAATCCAATGAGTAAAGAGATAATTCAAATGTGCTGAAGAAAATATGTGGAGCCTGCGTACCATATTTGTCGTTTAAGCTCTTAGAGCGATCTTTATTGTTTGGGGAGTGTGGGAGACACAGAGGGAGCAGATGCTCATAAGCCTCTGCTGCACCACAAAGCAGCGCTTTGTCCGTTCAGTGTGTTCCAGAGGAACATCACTGCTCCCCACCCCGAGACTATGACCATTGTGGATCTGCTTCAGCGCAAATATGTAGAACATCTATCAATGCTTGGGTTTCGTGTATGGTTGTTGACCCAATGTAATCGGAAGGACCGACTGCGGATAATGGAAAAGAGCAACGTGTTCCTGCAAACGAGTCCAAACAGTGATGATTAGATAGATATAGAGCAGTACTGCAATGACTGGAGAGCTTGTCTTGGAAGAAACAAGGAAAATGGCGTCGCTCTTAACGACATCAAAGCGATAGCCAATGGAGCTTTCACATCGAAACTGGTGAGCATGTTCGATGTAAGAATCTGTGAGCAAGATACACATGATCTTCTTTCCAGACCCATATCGTCCACAAGCACAACACCGAAAATAGATGGGGGCGGGTCGGCGGACCAATTGCTAGTAGGAGTTCGACAATACAGTGTTCACTTCGCATCATTGCCATCAGTGGCCGGGATTACAATCGGGAATGGGTCGTGTGGCTCAAGCTTCGTTCTTTTTCGCGTTCGACCTTGCACCATCCATGACTCTCGTATTCATAGGGACACAGGTGCAGTTTCACATTGCTGAGCTGCTGCGCTGAACGCCAATAGCCAGTCAACATGATGAACCGATTGGAGCGCAAAAGCCCGTGATGAATGGAGGTGGAACTGGTATCCTGGTTCCGCCCGTCGCAGGTTTTCTTCACCTCGTTCAAAATTGCGCAGCTGCGCACAGGGGGTTGAAAGTCACTGCTTCGGTAAGTTACAAATAGCGATCTGAAGGTCTTCGAAGGGCTGTTTTGCAGCTTGGCGTTGAGCCCGAAGCGGATGGCGGCGCTTGCAGTTGGGGGCGATGCTGACGTTCCGTTCGCGAGTAGGAGCTGCAGTGTCGGGAGGATGCCTTGCAGAGCGACGCGACTCCCGTGTAAGGTCATGTAAGATCCTGTACATCGTGAGTTGTGTTATTGATGGACGTGGGCGGGGACCGCTACCATCTATAAGGCTCATGATGGAGTATTGGGAGCTGCTCGCGCACAACTGGGCAGCGTTGGTGAACCTAGAGTGGAATGTATTGGGCGTAACGTAGAAGGCGAGACGCAGTAGACGGGAATTGGAAGAACCGAGATGGTTGAGCTGGGGTCAGACGCTGAGTCGTTTGCACAGCCATTGGCTCTGCTCCGGAACAAGCTGTTTCCTCCTTTTCAAAGCTATGAGCATGGTGACGGCGCTCAAGTTGCCGGAGATGCCTTTAAATCGTAATCATTGACGTCATGGTGCGAGACGTACCATAACACTTTGACGACCCGGATGCAAAACTTGAGCGATTTGTGCAGCTCTGACAGCACTCCTTGCTTTTGTCAAATGTGTAGCGGGACATTTGTTCCAGCTTTATGGACGTGAGATGCACCATAGGGTCCTTTTCGCCATACATGTTTAATATGACACAACATATGGGTAATAACTTGGGGTCCAGATCTAGTCCCATCTTGAGCACGACGGAGAATTTGCCAAGCGGTACATCCGGCCATCTGGGTGTTGCAGTGCGTTGAAGCGAGGCGGAAATGGCTTCATCCTGACTCAACGTCTGGTCGACATGAATGGCGGACAGTTGCAAGCAGTGCGGGCGCCATGCACGCCGGTGGAGTGAGCGAGCGAAGGTGCTTTTCTTCACGGTAGCAGCGGTATGGGATTGGCGAACGATGTTCTCTTTCACCTTGGACAGACGAAACTGTCGCAGTTTCTCGAGCTGCTACAGAGCGCTGACCTGCCTAGGAAGCGTATCGGACGCCGCGATGGCGTTTAAGCGCGTTTGGAGGGCTTCATAGCTGTATCAAACGGCGAGCGCTCAAGCTTGACGACGGAACTTGAAGCGACGGTCCGAGCGCAATTGATGGAAATGGCGACGCCGATACCACGCTGGCGGAAATGGCGACAGCGACGCCACGCTGGCGGAAGGCGGCTAACGCGACGCGATCGGTGATGACGACGCCAAAGACGGAGGATAAGAACGGTTTGGTGGTGTCAATGACTGGCAGATACTGCAGATTGATCATCTAATGGCCCAGTGGCGTGAGAAGATCGCTGCACGTGCTGGGAGAATGGAGATTGGGCGAATATAGGAGATTTGGCGCATACCAATGTGGTAGCGGACGGTGGGTTTTCGTAAACGCGATGGAGTGCGTGTCGGATGGAGGGGCGATTGCTTAAGAAGCAATAGCGAGCAGCGAACGAAGTGGAAAAGCAACGGACTGCTGAAAAAGCAACGGCCAGAAGGGAGAGTAGTAGCAAAGCGGCGGAATGGTAGGTGCGATCACAGCCGCGGCGGCGAGGGAGACGACCAATACCGACAAAATGAAAATCGCCGACGCCGGCGGAAAGATCGCTCCTTCCGCCAGAACTTTCGCTCCAAATAAATCAACTTCCTGGTTCCCGGAAATACTATTTTACTTGCACCACTTTACAGCAGCGTTAGACAACTCGAATAAATTTTCTCCTTGACCCTTGCGTCACACCCCTCATCTTAAAAACTTTGTCTGTCACATGCTTCTGTTTCGTTTTCGTACTGTTTCAATGGATAACCAAAATGCGTCACGTTCATTTGTGTTGTATGCTTGTATAGAGTTAAACCAATCTTGTGCAACAAAACAAGCGTAACCGTTCTGACCAATTAGGAACAGTCATTACGTAAGTTAACAAGGACACAAAGGGAACAAACTCTGGTTGCGGATGACCGCAAGTTGAGGCAAATATCTCACGCTTTGGAAGCATAAATCTAACACCACACAACGTTAGATAAACCAAAGTCACCAGTTTCTCTTTCGCGGGCAACAGAGTGAATGTCTTCGTACCGAATATGCCTCTCTAAGTTCCTTCTTTTTTTCTTACCACAAACACAATAAAACCATGAGCAACAAACCCAGTAAGGCGCCCAACACTCATGCCTTAACTACACCAAAATACAGGACTCGACTTCGGGCGACGACAAACAGTGATGTTCCGACAAACAGTCCCCTGTTCCGGCCTGGTTTTGTGGTGTACAACAAATGCCAATGTGGACGGGCGCTTCTATAGACAGATTGCCACCGTAACGGTTGTTTGTCCAGTACAAGGTACGTCAGCAAATGTTTATCATTGTATTACTTCTTTAACTAACCATTTCTACCACCCCTGCTACGAAAAACCGCTCGACAAAGAAACAGTATCGGTGTTATAGAATGCCCGCAAATCGGCAGAAGTACTGAGAATCAGACGCCATCAGACTCAGGAAGCGAACAGACTCAAACTTCGATTATGCTAGGCCTAGATAAATTGTGATCGTGCTGCTCGTACTTTATTTCACGCTTGTTTCTCCCTCCACAACTTCTCTCGCAGTCATGATACACTCCCCACGCGAACTCTTGCCAGGCAGCCCATTCTTTCTTTCGACCCCAATATTTGACCCATTGCAACTTCCAAATTGTGTCACAAGCCGTCTACGTCCCCACCAACTAAATTAAGCAACCACAATGCGACACCCCATCCGCTCCACACCATGTGCTAGCACCCCCCGCATCCGCTTCCGTCGCCTTATGAAGAGATTTCGTTACGCTTCCGAACACGCACGTCCTTTCCATCACAGCTACACACCCCAGACACCCGTCTGTCTTGCGCATGGGCGATGCGATTCGCATGTTGGCCAAGCAGATTCGTTCTTCCACTACGTTCAGTGGGTTTTATACCACCTTTTGCATCTGCAGCCAGTGGCTCTCATCAGTCTTAGCCGGCGGAGCGTTAAACACAGGGATGTATATGAGTGCATTCTGTTCTTTGTTCGGCGGTTATTTCTCTTTTTGTTGAGCAGCGCTTGTTCACCAACTTACGTTTCGTGCTATGATTGCCATACACACGACCTGTGCTCGCTTTCTCGCACCACGCCTGTTGCGATTGTCCCGCGCCGCTGACATTCCTCCGGAGCGACCGTTGTACCATGTCCCTTCCATTGCGGCGGACGGCAGCTTTGAGACTCTCAAAATGAGATTGTACCTGGACAGCCTCCATGCATAAGTGCGGTGCCCCGCCAAACTTGGGTACTGCCTTGCACTGCGCCAGTAATATTAGTCCATCATAGTGTAGCACGGAGCCGCAGACGTCGTGTTGGCAAGCGCCTCAGATGACATAGTGTTCCGTTGTCACTTTACTCGCTCTCTCGACTCGCTCTCTCGTGTCTGTCCTTCACTGGTTCAACATTCTGCGCGCAACTCGCCTGAAACTGACGTGTATCAAAGCTATCTCTTCATGCTTTGTTTATAGCGCTTGTTTTTTGTCTTCCTTGTGTTCGTCCACTCTCTTTCAACTCAAAAATATATCTCACGCCGAACTTAGTAACGCCGTCTCCGTTTGAAATCGGCACGTCATAAAATGATAAAAGCTCTCACGAGAGCGCCGAATACTTTGTCAAACTTTCGTAAACCAAACCACGACTATGAACTGGCCACACTCTCCTTATCCATGGTGTCTTCATTCTTCCTCCAAACCACTTCAGGCCAACCCCCAAGTTAAACGTGCCATGTCTTCAAACAACAACCTAATGCCACATAAGTAACTACCCCAATTCCCAACCGCCTCATAAACGTTTTGACGAAACGGCAACAGACTCACATCAGGGCTCAGAGAGTGAAAGACCTTATAAAACGTTCTGGTTCAAAAATCGCAGCTCAGCAAGGTTCCGTCAAGCATATTGGAACCACTCCGTGACGTTTTCGAATCGATATCTTTGTATCGGGCGTGGAAAGGATTCAAAATGCTGGTCAGGTCAGCGTAACATGTGAACGCAGAGGCAATCGTCACGCAACACCTCTTATAAACGTGCTCAATTGAAGGGCAGAGATAGGACATACCATCACCCTGGAGTGTATCCTGTTTCGCAAGACCCCGAAGAATTCAACGAACACTGCCGCTGGTGGAGCGCCTGCCTCTTCCAATGATACTTGAGAGCTTCATTTTGACGATAATTGGCAAAGATTGTGTTGCGAAAGGGAGCTGTTGATGGAAAGGCCATGGGGAAGATATCCATTGACTTCGCCAAATACATCAAAGGAACAACCAGTACCGTGTTTTCCGACCTTACATTTTCCAATGGATCTGTTCTCATCACCAAGATTGATGCCACAATGCTACACATACGAAAGAATTGAAAGAACGGCTCTCGTGGCGGTTCAGATATTTTGTCCGAGATTACTGATGTGTACAGGGATGATGATTCAGTTTTGGTGACGGTGTCTCTCAAGATCTTGGTGATCTTGAACATGTCATCAGGTCACCAAACAATTTGCACGGAACGTTCTCATCTGATATAGGCATGAGTCCGCCGTCCAGTGTCACCCCTAACGACTCACCAAGGAGAATGGTTTCTTCGGGCAAGGCAGCCACTTTCACAGGCCATGTTCCAAACAGGCGGCAGTCCCTCACCAGCGATTCGGTCAACAGCCTTGTGTCATCGCTCGAGTTGTCCGCAGATTGCTCAAAACGTGGCAAAGGGCAGGATGGAATGAAAGAGAGTTCTTCTCTCAGAGACAAGTTGAAGACCAGGTTGAAGGAACGGAAGGGAAGCGAAAAGCAGGAACCATAGGCAGCATAGTCGCTTCGGAAGCACCACTGCGTCGACACCCATCTCATCCACCTCAGGCGGCAGCACATAATTTGAGATACCCGCGCCCTGGCACAGAAGGCAATATTAGAGGTTGTCTACTGGAAAAGACGGCGCATGACACCGGTGTCGGGAGGTGAGAACTACCCTCTTCGATGTTTTCCACGTCAGAGAAAGCCGAGTCGACGATCACTTCGGCGATTGCCTCTTCGTCATTAGACTCGTTGTCATTTGGGTCAACGCTGGGGTCGATATTAAAGTATGAAACAAAGTGTTCCGTTGTTCCGGGATTCGGTACGGGCTGTTCGGGTTGTGTCGCGTTTGTGTGCTTCCCAGTCGGGTCTGATATCGCCGATGGTAAGACAGCCGCAGTTGTTGACCTGCGAGTCTTATTGACGCAGCGTCATTTCTGAGATGTTAATGCCCGATTGAAGGCACAAAAGATCATTTTCTCGACCTTAGTAGGATGCAGCCTGTTTCGGGACGGAGTTCGAATCCGCCCTTGCAAGCTGAAGCTCCTCTCTACGCTTGAAAAGGACGGGCTGACTGAGAGAATGCGCAGAGTCAAGTCTCTAAGCAATAGATTGTCATTGTATTGCATCCAATACACAACAGGAATGTTCTGAAATGCCATGAGCCCCTCTCTCTGCGTCGGATTTCCTGCCAGAGATCTCCGAGATAGACGAGTAAAACTAATTTCCTCGAACAGATTATGAACCGCGCCATCAACCCCACCTGAGCTTGGAAGCTTTTCTGTGGGAGGATACACTTTAGATGTGACGTACGCTCGAATGTGCCGCAAAATATGATCGTTCCAATCTGTAAAGTTCTCGTGCACGCTGCGATTATCCAGAATGTACGCCACAAAATGCAGTGGGGTTAGTAGTGGAATTTTGCGAGAGCCGCCTTCCAGTCTACGATAGAATGAGGACAGCACTTCCTACTTTCGTTCTGCTGTGAAGAACGGCGTGAGGGGAAGTGCTTGCAGATGGCGTTCTAATTGTTTAGTCGCGGGGTACACTTCTGATATGACGGAGCTGTCGTCATCAAAGATGCGAAGATAGTGTCGCATAATTCGAAACACATAATAGATATCCAGGCACTTCTCAAACGTGAAATTGGCACTGACAATCGACTCAAAGTGATCACGCCGCTGTGAATTTCGGTTACCATACAAGTTTTTCTGAAAGTCAGGGCAGTCGACCAGTTTCTGGTACACGGGCTTACCTCGTATGAAGGAGTGCAGCATTCCTTCCGAACTGGCAAAACGAGTTGCCGCCATCTTCATCGGCAAGACGGCAGTCCGGATTGGAAGAACTCTGCCGTAGTCATCCAGCTCCCTGTTCCCAGTAACGTACCCAGTGTTACGGAGATTCACATTATACTGGTCCTTCATCTGCTTGAAACGAAAGTATAACTTGGAATGCTTTCGCAAGTCATTGACCACCCCTGACACTGTATGCAGTATATCACTCACCCATTGAAGCTCCCCTACATCCTGCATTAACAAATTAGCTACATGAGTTTGGTCCTGACTAGAAATGATGTGGTTGTGTCTTCTTCCTAATTCTTCTTTAGCCTTGACACAGGAGCTTGCGTTGTCACTCACAACGCCAGTAATTCGCTTCATATCACCGAAACTTCCGAAAACCGACTCAACGATATCTTCGTAGAGCCCGGAGTCGCAGCTAGTAGATCCAGTGTAGATCGATCGCAAAAAGTACGTTACTCTCGATCTGTTCACCCCCGTGAATGTTAGCAGTACATTAACTACGTTTTCAGAACTAGAGTCTGTCCACCCATCGAATATCAAGGTTCCGTATGTTTGGCGTAGGGCGGAAGTAATTGCGGATTCGACCAAGCCCAATTGTTGGTTGTAGTACCCCTCAATGTTTTTGCCCGCCATTCGCGCCATGGTAGGTACATGTCTTTCGAAACGTGGATCTAAAAGCTTCACGATCTCAACCAGCTCATTTCCATATTCATTTCGGGTTAAAATGTTAAACGGCAACATATTATTAACCACCAAGCGTGTGAAGAGATCGTGTAGCCGAGATACCTTCAAGGAAAATTCCTTCTGCCCTTCGTCGACGGTAGTCTTATTGATAGTCATGTTGGCAACATCTGAGTCAGATCTCGGAGGTCTCGTTGTAATAGAAAGGTTAGATTTCACGCGTACCTTCGCAGGTGTTATAGGACCTCCAAAGCATTCCGAAGACGAACCCATCTTTTGGTATGCCCGCAACAATGAGGGCGACTTCAGTAGCCTTGCAAGTGTCTCGGATGATGTAAATGTGCATTGCAGGAGATGTTGGCCTAGTTGAGTGGCGTTCATTGTTGCAGCTTTTGTTTGCCACCCGCATCCGTTGCAAGTAATGAAAATATTTTCACCAGCCGTCGTAGGGTCATTGTCTGGCTGCAGAGAAAAACACTCTGTCGGCCACCAACTTCGCTTGCGTCCAACCTTGCGTGATGTTGACGACCGAGATTCATGGCCTGCGGTGTGGTTGTCTGTTGACATCCAAGCAGTAAAGTGTTCATGTAGATGGGTACTTAATAATAATATGGGTGGGTCAAGGCAATTGTTGTTTGAAACTGTAACTCTGTGGGAGGTCAAGTTGGTTATGTGTGTGACTTTGGCTCTCAAGCGGCAATAAAATGTGGGAAAGTCTTGTAGTATTTGACCGAGTGGCTCCGCATGAACTACAGGTGATGTTGTCGTAATTATCTGGGGTCTTTGCTTCAATGGTACACCTGGTAGCAAGAAAAGTGTGGAAAGTTGGGGGGGCGACAAGGTTTGACGGTAAGACTGTGCGCGAGTTCAGGACTGGTGCAGGATTCATGCTTTCACGGTCAGTAGCAGCAGGACGATGCGCCAGTTTTTGGCTCGTTTTGGATTATATAGCCGTACGAAGGCCTCAGAAATCTCCGTGGCGCGTTTTGTGGAACGCAAACCTAGAAGTATCCCGATCCTTGACAGCACAACGTCAGTACTCCCGAGTCCTCAGAGGACTACGTGGCAAAATGAAATCTTTGGATTGTAAGAACTGGGAGTCTGGGACTACAGCTTCGAAAGCTATATATGAATAGGAGTTCCTATTCAGTGCATACTTCTCATTTGGATTCAACACGTTGATTACTATTCATCGTGTACCATCCGTGTCACGTATGCAACCGACGACAGGAACCCATCATAAGTTTTCTTTGGGGCCTATAAATTTATTGCGGTTGTGCAACGCTGCTTTACAGTGGCCAGAACATTCAAACTTCGTTTGAATCTGTCGGATTGAGCACTGCTGGTAGATGTGCCTGCTTCTCAAAGAGAGTATCAGTGAGTGCGTGAAGAGTGTTCACAGTGATTACCCTGAGTAAGGGGTCCAATGAAGCCCAACCCACAAAAGCAATTTATGAATTGTATAGAGTTCTGTAGCACGATGATGTTAAACAAACATTGTTGAACCATGTAGAATGTAGATTCACATTCTCTTTTGTCTCTTTCGAAAGCTTCATCCGCATAATCCAAGATCGACCATTCGTTAAGTAATGCCTGAGTGATGATAACGCTTTCCATCTGCCAATAATGGCAATAATTTCTGCGCTTTTGCCGCTTACAAAGTCGTGCAGGGCACCACCAATACGAGCGGAATGACTCGTAATTCGGAATGCGTTCAAACCCGATTTTAAGCAAGCCGACTGCAGTTGCTTCTGGTAAACTGCATAGCTTATACTAAACCGGTGCTCAGAACTTCTGCCTTGCTGCTCCGTGCTTTTCTTGTAGGACATTAAGAAAATAATGGCCTTGACCTTTTGTATTGAAAAAAACTGATAAGGTCCGGTTTTTGTATCCTTGATGCACACTCCCGCCGTTTTTGGGGGGTATGACGACAGGCGTGGATCTCCTGGTAGAGCCACCATATCCCAAGTCAGATTCAAGACCTCTCTGGCCCTCAAGTACCCAGCCCATGCAATGACCACAGCTATGGCAGATTGAATGTTTTTGGTCTGCCGCAAGTACCCTGAAAGAGCAAAAGTAAATTCCTTGGTTAATGGAGCGGCGGACGTGGAAGGTGTTGAAACATCCCACCCTTTTAGCGCCCTGTGGGAAAGCGCCAGCTGCATCCTCGACTGCGGGACTTAGATATGAATGACGCAGAGCAAGTTGAGCATTCTTTGTCGCTGAAGGACAACACTCCTTGGAGGCGATTTGAGGTACTTAGTTAATTTCCGCATCATGCGTTAGTAGCTATAAATGAACTACACCGCTATTAGCGTGTCGCCTCGCGGAGGTAATTTCCACACATGTACACGTGGATTGCACGGCTCGAGGCGCCGCTTAGCGGGTGTGAATAGCACACATGTAGCACGGATATGCCGGAGGCAGTGCACCCAGCATTGCTGTATTTACTTAGATATTTTATAGATTATTTTGCCCGGCGCACCCACTGTCAGTGGTGCGCCAAGCTCAGTACTTAGAGGGTTGAGCATCGCTCCCCCAAGTAAATTGCTCCTTGCCAAGCAAGGGCTTCTGGCTCTAACTATCACGCCTTCGCGGACTGTTCACCTCCAAGTGGAGTGACGACCGCGTTGTTCACATATAGTTACCCACCCTTGTGGCGCTCAGAGTATAACCACTATTTGTGTTTCTCGTTTCGACCTATTGTCGTATACTCGCCCCTGTATTGTGTTTGATTTATTCTCTCTCTCTTTCCCCCACTCTGGTGGTTTGCTTTCTCCCCTTTTTGGGTTTGCCTTTTTGCCCTGTTCGCAGTGGCCCGTTTCCGACACCTTGTCGTTGCCGTGCTACTCTCTTTCGAGGACTCATCTCGTGACCGTGTGAACACGTGGATCTCTACCGACTACTAATCATCCTCACGCTCCGACGCTTGTCGTGGTGGTTTGACCTCGGATTTACATCCGGCTTAGTTGTGTCATTCCCGGAGTGCTCCGTTCGCTGTGCTGCCCTGTCGAGGGGAAGATTCCGAACGTCTTCGTGAGCTAGCGCTTTTCCTGCCAAAGGCGTTGCTCCACAGCCGCGCACCTCGCGTGTCACTGTCACTGTACGATTCCTCTATATTATGTAAGAGAGCAACATCCAGTTCCTCGATATTTGGTGGCAAGGACTCCAGGTGGTCCTGGAAGGAGGCTAGGGCTTGTCCATATCGCTTCTGTGTGAGAGGTTTGATGGTGTTTCTGAGAAGAGGGTGTTCATCGAAGTATGCTTGGAGGGCCAACAGCAAGTTTGCCAGAGATCTGGGTGTGCATATGCCTGTCACCGTAAGATCGTTTCTTGCAAGTCTCGAGACCATTACCCGCGTTCCTATGAAGGCGCTGTATCGATTCCTTGCGCGACCTTTAGAGATCGGCCGACTGGCAGGCCCTGCTTTTTCAGGCGCCCCACAGCCCTGGGCCTCTTGCATTTGCCCTCTCGCTCGGAGTCGCAAGTATATCTGAGACGCTTTGGGGATTTCGCTTGCGATCGCTGCGCCGGTAGCCTGGGAGTGGCTCATGGAAGTTTATTTAGTTCATGAACGTGCGTTAAGGGGGATCTGCCGGGTTGAGTTGGGAGGGTATGTGAAAGAACTGGGGTGTAAGGTCATGTGCGAGCGAAATGGCAGCAAAACGTCGGCGCGGCAGGGCAAGATCTTTGCTTGACGATCTTCCTTTCTTTAGCCCTTGAATTGTCACAAGTGAGTCCGAAAAAATCACTACCTTTCTGTTGACCTGGCCCCTCGATGCTAGCTACTCTAGCCCTAGAAAAGCTGTTGTCGCTTCCAGCGCGTCTATGTGGCTTTTGCGACGCCACCGGTGAACGAATGCAGTCGTCCACGGTTTGCTTCCGACAAAAGCCTTGATGGCGGCTGCTCTTCCTTTGGTGTCCGGTATGGAAGCTTGGGTTAAGAATTTCTGAGTATCGGAGTCATCGAGCTCGGTGTACACAAGGGCGCCAGCATCCGGGGAGGCGTCGAAGCACAGAACTATGTTAGAGAATTGCTTTCGCAAGTCTACTACTGCGAGAGGCAGTAGGCCTGACAGCCTGTGAAGCTCGTCAACGGGACGGGCTCGCAGTACTTCCGAAGGGTTTCCGGAGCTGTCGTCGTGTATATATCGATATGTGTTGAGCAGCACCGAGAGGAGCGGTCGTTTGCCAAGGGCGCACCAAATAATCTTCCCTGTTAGTGATTCGATCATGTTGATGTCCGTCTCTGCTGTTGGACTGAGACCCAACGCCTGACATATAGTTTGAAGTGTTTTGGTAGGGTCGGGATAGGCGATGCGATTGGCGAGATCGATCTTCCATCCAGTGATTGGGATTACTGTATGGACAAGCTTTCCTATCGGACAGGACTTGGAGCTCTTGATGGGGAGGCCATAGTTTTCGAGCTTATTGTAACACAGTCTTTGGAAGGTTTCTGCCTCTCGGTTTGTCCAGTCATGGAGGATAAAATTGATGTCGTCAATGGTATGCAGGCATAGCGCATCTCGTGCCTTCTGGTGTACGGAGATGGTGTCCTTTAAGAAACACAAAAGGCGCGAGGGAGGTCTTGGGCAATGGGGGTTTTTTGTGAACAACCAGAAGCTCCGTTGAATTATCCTTCGTGCAGCTGTGTGGGAAATGTGCACTGCCCACTTATAGCCCATTGGCAGGGTTTTCTGGAGTGGATGCAGAAGTGGGCCGGAGTTTGGAGCGAGGTCAAGCTCCTTGCGAACTTTTCCGCAAGCTCTAGGGGAAGGGCCGATAATGGTAGCTTCTCGAGAGGGAAGATCTTGGCCATATCCAGGGGGAGCGGAATGTTGTGCAACATGTTCTCCATGTCAAGGTAGAAGGAAGAGAGCGCTCCGGGTTCCGGAATGTACTTGGAAAACACGTCCGGGCAGAGGAGGTAGGTGTAAGGTGGGTCTGGGAAAATGTTGTTTTGCTCCTTGGGCCAACTGATAAGTCTGTCCCTGTGTTCGTCCTTTTTGACAGAGAAGGAGTACATGGTTATTCGATCTGCAATTTGCCGGTATATGTCGCTCTCTTCCTTAACAATCGACCAGGAGAGCATGTTAGCTTCGTGAGCCTTGAGCAGAAGATTCGCGTACTGGACTTGCGAGCCGAGAACTTTAGGGGCTGAGGTGGGCGATAAGGGCGCGGTCTCCGATTGACAGAGGTTTTGGAAGTTTCTCCAGGAGAAAAGTGCATCAGAGTCGTGTTGCAGTAGTTCTATTTGGAAGATGCTCTTTCTGGATATGTTGTTCTTTGGCAAGTCAATTCGCGTTGCGTTCAGCGGGGTGAACGCGCCTCTGCTGAGAACATGGCCTTCATTGCTCTCCATATATTCGTCGAACACAGACTTCCATTCAGGACCCAGATCCTCAGATGTGGTGACTATGTGTGGCGGCTTAGAAATGCAGCCATGGTCGTCGTCGTGGGTGTTGGTTGCGAGGCACTGCAGCCATAGGGTTGATCTTGATTTGATAGATGTCACCGCCTGCTGAGTGTGGTAGTTTTGCGTTGAGAAGTTGCTTTGGCTTTGGATTGGTCCAAGGTACAAGTGATTCAGAGCAGTTATAATGTTTCCGAGAACAGAATGGTCTGGGAACGCCGGGGAGATTGGCAGAGGGAATGTTCTGGGCCTAGTTCGTGTTATCTGTGCCTTTCCATCTGTTTGGGTGAGAGATTTTGACCCCGTCGGTGAGTTGCGTTATGGTTGTTGCCTCGATTTCTCGAGGAGCGGAACGCTGTCATGGTTTTCACCTCGGCTGCAAATTGGCGGTTGAGACGACTCTCCAACTCTGGGATTAGATTTTGTGCAGATGGGTAGACTTCCAGGATTGGTATCGCCACTCTCCAAGCCTGAGCTCGAGTGGCATTTCGTAGCTGGATTGAGGACTCTACAAATATTATTGCGTACAGCCTTTTCAATGCGACCTCCATCCACTCTGAGGTCTCGAGAGCTGATTGCATCGTGTCGAATTTGAGAAGGGAGAGGTTAAGGATTCGCGCGAGTCTGCAGGCCTCGGCCTCTAAGGCCATAACTTCTCCGTTTGCTCCTCGAGACCACTTCAATCCTGCCACGGCTTGCTTGAGGTTGACTCTTTTTCTTACGAGTGATTGCAAGATTGTACCTCCCAACAATTCGTTGACGGTGATTGTTGGAATGGACAGCCCTTTTCCCGGGTAGGGGCCAAGGTTTACTGGGCTGTTGGAGGTATCCTTCCCTTGCTCGTCTATAATAGAGACCCCACCGACTGTAATACGTCGCTTCTTGTTCGGTTTTTCAGAAGCAGGGTTGAAGAAATCGTCAGGTGAGGGTAGGTTATCGAGAGGGTTTGCGGGCGACGGTACGCTTTGAGCCGCGGCGGGATTGGCTAAGATTGTGGGTGGGGCGTCGGTAACTGGTTGGACCTGATTCGATTTGGAGGCTGCGTTTTCGACAGCATATAACTTCCACTTCATCACACTCAACATGAGGTCCTTTGGATCCTCGGTGAATTCATATTCAGGAAGAGTGGTGTCATGCTGTTTGCTTTTCTCCATCATTTGCAGGAGTTTAGGAGGGTTGGATTGGGCAAGGGAAGACAACTCTACAGGCGGGAGCTCGATGATTGCGCTTAGACATTGTTACCCGTTCATGTGGGATGAGTTTTGTTGAAGGGGATTTTGAATGGCAAGAACTGCCACACGCTTTTCACTGCGTGAGGCGGTGGGGCCTAGATCGGAGGTTACGGATTGTGGAGCAGCGTTAATGATGCCTTGCAATTGAGAGTCGCTTAGGCTCGTCACGGCAGCGAAACTTTGCGAGTGAAGGTTTTGGATGGTTACTGCGGCTGGGCCTGACATCGTTGGGCTTTTGAAGTTTTAAATAGGCTTACCTAGCACCAACCTGTTTCGAGGGTGTATTGTGGATGGTTTGCCCTTGGAAAGGTGCGAGCATCTTGATGTGTGTTTGGACTCCACCTCAGAGAAGGCAGTGAACGCTTTTTGTAGATCTGTAGATTTGCGGTTTAGGAGACCCGTGGGAGTTTGTGTCGCTGTGGAGCGTGTTTTGGGTTACTACGTGCTTTTGGGTTGCGAGCGATTGAATGGTGCTTGTGTCTTTTGGGGAGACGGGGTAACAAGCGTTTAGGGAAGCAATGGTTGGCGGCTGGTCTGGCTCAGATATGGGTGATTTGCAGGTGGGGCTCTGGTGTCTATGGAGTTTTTGAGAGAGAGGTCTGTCTAGAATGCGTGGCAGGCCGGCCTGTGCTGCTTACTAGTCACTTGGTAGCGTGCGCGGTATGCGTAGATCAATTAAGAGTAAAACAATCTGCAATACTGCAGGTTGTTTAAGATGCAGGATTTGCTGTTTGGGGCAGAAAGTGGAGATCGTTAGCTTAGATGGAAGCGGCGGAGGAGTCCGAGAAGCTAGAAGGCACGTTTGCGGGCAGCAATGGCGTTTGGGGCGATTTTGCTTGTTGCTAGCGATAATCGAGTGTGGGCGAGGAGAATGAAGTCGGCGGCGTCGGCGGCACCGGTTACGTATTACAAAAAGCGAGTTCCCAGGACAACGGCGAGGACGGAGACGACGGCGACGATAGAGGTAACATTGGGGAAGCGGTCTCAACGGTCCGAGCACCATTATAGCCTCGTCATCCACCTGCCGTTAATGTCATAAAAATTACATTCTCGTTCCTTCAATTGCCATTATTTGTAATTTAGGGGTAAAGTCAGAGGAGGTACCACCCGACGCTACTGAAAAAACACTGCATGAGGAGTCTCGCGCCAGAGGAGCCTGCTCGTTCTTTGACGTCGCCTTTGCCCAAGCTCTTTAGACCAGAAGATGATCCTCTTGCTGACGTACCTCCACCGCAGAAGCCGTCCATTTCGAGCATTCGCAACGCCTGACGCGTCATACGCGATATCACCGTACCCAAGGACGAGCGCGCCATTCCCATAAGCGACGATCACACATTGGCCAGAGTACCAATTCCCCGCTGCTTCCACCTCCGCCGCTACCACAAAAGCATCCGTTCAACGATAGCATCGTGCTGGCAAACAATGAGAAGTCTACCTGGCTTCAAGACGTCCAAACCACCTGGGAAGTCGACACCGTACGGCAGAGTGGCATACTCTCCACGTCTAAATTAGGCCTAGAGCTGGGCGATTACTTCAAAACCCTCAAGCGCTTCGTACTCGAAGAGGAGCAACAGCAACCCCAAGACGATGACGCGCCTGATACGGTGCCCTACCATGCTCCCCACAATGAGTGCCCCGGCGACTCGTCTGACGAAGAAGATTCGCACCACGTTCTCCCCAATGGATCTGGTCATATGTCACAGATTTCTCCCGAAGCGGCTGCCCCACCAGTTGCCCCTAATATCAATGTGGCACCTTCTTTACATTCTCCTGCCCCGGGAAGCACCAATGGTCCGTCGTTAATGCCGCAACCATCTGGCCTAATGCCTTTAATCCCTCCGACAATGTCAGCAAACCTAGACCTCTCCACTGCGTACGTTCCGACGCTTTCATCTCCGTTTGTTCCGCAACTACTGCCTATGTCAATTATAACGGTACCTTGAAAGCCTGTAAGAACGGCTGGACTCGGAGATAGATCGGTTGAACAACATCGACGATGATGACTTGGAAGCCATTCGCCGCAAACGCTTGGCGGAGATGAAGAAAGATGCTGAAGAGAAAGCCGTATGGCGAAGAAACGGTCATGGTACGGTCCATCGTATCACAGAAAAGGAGTTCTTTCCGCGAGCAAAAGCTTCAAAGCGCATGGTGTCCATAATGTTTAGACCCGGCTCAAACAGGTGTGCGGAAGAGTTATTTGAGCACATCGGCAGGATAGCTCAACGTCATCTTGAAACCCTATTCACGTCGATGGACGTTGAAAAAGCTCTTTTCTTGTGTGACAGGTTGAATATTCGTATTCTACCGTCAATAGTACTGGTTACAGATGCTGAGATTGACCAGGTCCTTGTGGGCCTCGATCAAATAAGCACCACTGGCAAGTTTACCACTGCTGGCATTGAGAAGCGGTTGCATTCATTCGGTATGCTAGCCTGCACGGACATCGCTGATGATGAGGAGATGGGATCTGTCAGAACGCTCTCGAAGGTGTTGCTAGTTCAGACCTTCGGGATGCCATTGCCAAACTAGGTAGCATGGATCTGGAAACAATGGGAGATGAGGAACCGCGTCCACCCTTAAGAGATTTGAGTCGTCATTTATTTACTTCATAATTCTCTGCACTTTGCAGCGACGCAAGAATCCAGAATTGTCAGTAGAAGTTAACACTACATCTCAAAAGCTTCCATCGCAAATAGTTTCACCCTTTTGTGAAGGGTTGATTGCATTGTGTTCAGCCGAGACCTGATATCTGGCGTTAGAAACGCACCATCCCATGCGCAACATTTTTCGCGTTTTCCAACACAGCACAACGACCCTGACTGCTTTAGGAGCTATCCATCAAGGTTATTGCTACCAACGACAGTCATTTCACGAACTGTCTCGACGCTTAGGCTCACGAAGCTGTAATATGCATTCAGACGGGGAAACAATTGTCGGACGAAAACCGTTTGCGCTATTCCCGAACCGAATATTTCCAGTCCGTCGATGAAATGCGCCAATGCGTGGATCATCTACCACCGCAGGCTATTGATGAGGCTCTGTATAACACACTTCATGTGGCAGGTAAAGTTGAGTTCTATAACTTATTTGGAGCTACTCGAATTCCGGACTTCCCGGTACCAAGTAATTTTGGCTGCTTTCATGATGACTACTTGCGAAATGCTGCTTAGTTGGGGTTACAGGAGCGATTGAAGGCTTCTTTACACGTACGGGCCGTACGATAAAGACGTGTAACTTGTCCAAAGAAAGCATTAAAGCATTATGCTTGCACTGTGCGAAGCGCTTCGAAGCCACTGAGACCATGGGAATAAAAGAGTCTTGAGCATTAACATCGTCCTTTTCGGCCACTTTATTTTGGAGGGCAAGCTTTGTGGCGCGCGCGGCTGACCCATGCCCGACCGTTTGACTTGGAGAATCGTCTCTGATGATTTCTGGAAAGCATCTTTCCAGCTCGAGAAGGTTAAGGAAAAGTTCATCGTACTCTTGGTCCGAAATACGAGGTTTTGGGTCGTCCGCATAGTACATTTCGTTACAGAGCCTTATCTATTCAATAAGCTGTTGTATAAGAACCTCATGTCCTGGTTCAGCCTCACGGTTTTGCCCAGAATTTGGTAGTCAACTCTTTCAAGCCACTGAGCCCGCAATCGATCAATTATCATGTCACACTCTCCCCCGGAAAGAAAACCAGTGTGTCTGAAAAAGGCCTCGCTTGTTCCCGGTATGCCCCCAATATACTTCGCTCTTGCTTCACGCTGCGCATCCGCACGTTCGACTGAACCATATGGATAGATTCCTGCTCCTGGCTGCCCAAGATAACCCTTTCGGAATTCCACGCTGCCTCAAAGCCTCGCGACGAGCTTTCCGTTTTTCATCGGCACGAATCTTTCTGGCTCCCTCCTTGTCAGTTCTCTCTGGATAATGCCGAATATCAGATACTTTCTTGCTTATGGCGCGCACTGTCGTTCGCAGAGGTCTTGCGCGTCGTAGCGGTAGAGTTGGACAAATAAAGGTAGCGCAGAGCTCCATGGTAAACAGTAGCTGACCTCGCTCCGATGCCACGCCATGCAAAGATCGTCAGAGTCTGTAAATTTGGTAGATGCAAGAAGCTCTAGTTCTCGCCCTTCGGAAGGCAGAGATTCCCAGAGCAACCCCTTCTGGTATAGCTCTTGTCCTCCTGCCGATCAGCTCCGAAGACACATTTTCGTTCATGAGATCTACTTGGTAGATGCATTGCTGTGGTCTTCAGGTGATCTGGCATGGGATTTGAAAATCGGAAAAAGGTGCTACTACGCTACATGTACCGAAGGTACAGTACCAAAGGTACCTTTGGTACCAAAGAGGCTGAGCGAGGATGAAGGCTAGCCCTCTTAACACTTCCTCTGCACTGCATCCCGACACTTTCTTCATTCGTGAGATGAAGTTGACGTTCATCGCAATCAGAAAAGACTAGGTTACCTACGTACATTCCACCTCGAGCTGACCAGTGAAGCGAGTACTGCTTTGCCCGTTTCTTCTGTTTTCACCATTTTTTTTGCCATACTGCGTCTCTTCACAAGCAAGAAAGTCATTGATACATCAGCGCATTAATCTCCATTTCTCTGTCTTGCTGTTGAGGCTTTATTGAAGGAGTTCTCCCGCTCTCTTATCGGCAAATTCAGCTTCATCCTGAAATGCCATGGAAGAATTCTTACTTGTTGGTCTACAACTTTGTCCAGTTTGGCCTATGGGCAGTCACTGGTGCTATGCTCATTCTTTCCGCTAGGGCGACAGGACGTTACCATCGTATATACGAAGCTGCTGCACCATTCGCAATGACAGCACAATTCTTGGCGTAGGCCGAAGTAATTCATGCAATGCTGGGCCTTGGTGGAACGGTTCCTACGGAATTTGTCCAATGCCTTGGTCGCTTTGTTTTGTTCTTCTTCGTTGTAGATGCTGTCGCTCATATTCAAAATAACATAGTTACAATTCTACTTCTGGTTTCTTGGATTCTAGCTGACTTAGTGCGATACGCATTCTATATTTCTGGCGTTGTCCGCAGTGTTCCTTGGGCTTTGCTCTAGATGAGATATTCTCTGTTTCTCGTTCTATACCCATTGGGTATTACCGCTGAATGGCTGATATACTACTTGACGCTCTCTTACATCGACACACAGAGGCTTTATTGTATCCCTTTGCCAAACAGGTTCAACTTTGCATTTGACTTTGGAGTCTGGAATCGAGTTATGCTAGTATTGTACATGTACTTTGGTCCACGGAAGGAGAACTCTGGGAAGGCAAAGCATGTCCGGCACAAGGCTGTGCAACGCGTGATGCGGTTTTGTCGTTTATTCATCACCTGCATTGGAGAGCTCTTATAGCAACTGTTGTGCCCGTTCGCTTAGGCTCTTGACTCGCGGCGGAGTCGCTCTTTGTCAGTTCGTTTTGCCCGTTTGCAAGGACGCTGGCTCATTGCGGAATCCTCTCAATTCAATGCAGAGACTCACGACGGAGTCTTCTCAATGCAGTACACAGACTCACGGCAGACTCCGTGTGCGTTCGTGGCGCTCGTGCCCGATAGTAAATTCATTCGTGCACTACATTCCTACAACCGTACCGCATCAAACAACGACTTTCGGTCATATTTGAAACAATGGCTCACGGTAATAAAGAAGACTATCTATGTGTTCATTTGAGCCGTGAAGGACTTAATCAATATCAAAGGATTCTTGAAGTGTGCACTTTTGAAGACGTAGATATCCCCAATTGAGCCAATTGTTAGGTGGAAGTGGGCGAGAAGCATTTGATACCGACGGTAGTTCATCACACGAGACTGGAGAGTCCGGAGTTGATTGGTTGTTTGGTGGAGCATCAGCCGATGACGATGGCGCACCTGTGTCAGGGTTCGAACTGTCACCACGCGAGGACATTTGAGGTCTGCGGTTCACTTCTCAACGCTTACTGTTTTCCCTTGGCTATTGCAGCCGAAGCCAAAACTAGCACGATGCCGTGAGGCCTTGTCCGCAGCGGTTTAAAGTGGACTTCGAATCAACCGTCTCGAGGCTCGAATGTGCGAAGGTAGATGCATCCTCAGACCCAAAATATGGGCGGCGACAAGTTACAAGCTTATGGTGGGATAACTCCTGACGGGACTGGAAATTTAAATGCAGATTCCAGAAGAAGAGTTCTCTGTCTTTCAAGTGAGTCCTATAGAATAACGTAGACTTTCAACAGAACCGAGAGATACGAATATGGAAGTTGAGCAAGTCATTGATCGTGACGTATCTACATGCATTAGTTGGTACCTCACGATCAATGGAAGGCTCTTTACGACATGGCGGGGCGTCCCCACCACAGCAGCAACAAATTACAACCGAACTATCTTTTCTAACAAGACACGGAAGTTAGGTATTTACGTATTTCACACTTTCATGTTCCTTGAAAGCCTTCTGGAATGGCCAAGGAAACATTTCGAGACATCTCGACTTTTGTACATGGGTTCATCGTTTGCTGTGACATGATTAGAGAACTCACTACGCCGCTCTTTGCGAGTTACCGAAAACCCTGCGAATACCTGGGCCGTAGCTTCACTAGCGGTAAATAGCACACTCTCCACTTGAACGTTCACAGCCTTTAGCGATATGTCATATATGACAGCGTTCACAGAGTGATTCACTACGCTCTCATGAAGAGCTGTAGGATTGGAGACAATGATAGGATCCGCCGAGACCACGTGCAACTTCTCATCAGCTAATTTAAAAGCCCTTCCAACGCAAACTAGCGCCATGCGGTGCATAGAACTCAAGATTCAAATTTGTCCACCGTCCGCAAGGGGTGCATAACTTCTTTGAATGTCTGTGGCCAATTGTAGTTTGGTAGAACGATCCTGATTCTGCTGCGGCTTCCCTTCTCCCCTGTTAGAATAAAAGTCAATGCTCGCTGCATTTTCCAAGCACTTTAACGTCGATCCAATTAGCTTCTGGCTTCTCTTAGTAGAGGTCTGCATCGGTGCTTGCTTGTGCTTTGAAATAAACACAACCACGACTGGGCCAAAGAACCGTACACGCTTTCGTTCCCCAGTTGGTTCAACTTCCCGGACATCGATAAGTACATAAATGCATTGGTGTTTCACAAATGAGACCTTCCCGTTTGGCTTTAACATCACGTTCTTCTCAACGACCTTGGAAGTGGAGATACCAGTAATTCCAGCAACCACACATTTACATTGCGCGTGGTGACGAGCTACTTCACCTCCCACCAGACATACTGCATCCAGCAGACCTTCAAATCCAAGCGAGTCAAAGTCCAGCAGCATCCCATCTTTCAAATCCAAATCCGCGACCGGTGAGAGCAAAGATTCACTTGACTCCTTGGAATTGTTGAACAACAAGGTTTCATCTTCAGAACCTAGATACGTATCGGATCGTGCCGTACCACCAAAGGAACCATTCAATTGGGTCTCCGTCTCAGTTTCGGGTAGCTTTTGATTTTCTATTGGATCCTCACTGCCACTACTAAAGCGCTCGCTCTCAATCTTTGGATGATCACCTGCAAAAGACTTCACCTGCGATTCGAGAGTAGTGGTTTGCAAATTAGCTTCAAGTCGGGCCCGAACCTGCTCATCAGTGCGTGACACAGTGAGGAGAGAAGACTTGGCTTCTTCACTATATCCCATAAAAGCGTCCGAGGGAGCAAAGTCATTCATTCGCGCTCCGGCGCAGAAAACCTTCTCGGAAAAGGTGTCACGCTTCGGCATTCACTTCATACTGTTGATGACCTCTGCTCTCTTGGTGGTACTCCATGCAACACTATCAGCCTCAGTAAATGAAAGACTTTGATGCTCATGTTCATTTTTTCTAGTACTGACGACGGCTTTCTGCGGTGCATCAGTCAACTTGTCGTTCCATGCGCGTCCATATCATGAGGAAATGCCGTAGATAAGTTATCCCGAACATTATCGACATCCATGTCCAATCCTTCTTTGTGATTTCGGTCACTTGGCACGTGATTTATCCGCATAGAATCCGCGTCGTCTGATAGAGGTGGACAACCTTCAGCGACAATCTTTTCAGCAGTTTCCCTAACATCATGAGATGTAGCCCCTGTTGCTGGAACCATGATCTCTTGAGCATCGCCGGTCACCACAACCCGATCATCCACAGTTTTCTGAACATCGTAAGGTGCAGCCCCTGTTGCTGAAACTTTTACCTCTTCAGCATCGCCAGTCGCCATATTCCGATCATCCACATCATCAAATCTCAGCATAAAATTGCCGTTTATGTCCCACAAGGTGTCCGACACAAAAATCTCCACACATTCTACTCCGGCTCTTCGTTGTAGTTCAGCTACTAGAGCTTTATCATTCGATGGGAATCGAAAATCGTTCCCAACATGTGTCGTAGAAACTGTATTACCATCTTCATCGAGAAACCGAAGCAGAAGTGGCACGCGATTCTTTTCGTGAAGGGGTTTGGACTTAATCCATCTTCGTCTTTTGGCATGAGTGCCACGGCTGTGTTGTCCACGGTAGCTCTGCCCGAGGACGTCTCTAGCGATGTTCCGAAGAATACCTAACGTTTCAGCGTTCGATCACGTCGGACTATATCTCGCTGTGACGACGACAATGCGGACATCCTCTACCCGTTGTACGCCATCAACAATGACTTGAACTGTTCCAGATGACTCCGTGTCTATTTTGCCTCATACGATTACCCTCGCATCGTCTTGCACCACATATTGCGAGTCAGCTTCCTCGCTTTTCGATCCTTGCTCGATTTTGTCAAGTCCATCATGGGAGCGCTGCAATGTTTGCTCAACTACTTCGTACTGGCCTGGAAATACAACACCACCAACACGCCCAGTTGAATCTTCTATCATCCACCTCGCCATTTTTCTTCCTTTCGCAGTAGTTACCTTCTTCGACTCTGTTACACAAGACAAAATCATAACCTCAGCATCGTTTGGAGACGCAGATACGACCGACTTCAACATCTCCGATCCGGCTAATTCAAAACTTGTATCGGTCCCCTCTCCGATAATTAGATCGACTCGCGTACATCCAAGAAACTTCGCAACCTCTTGCAAGTTCTCCAGATGGTGGCCTGAGGCATAGAATCCTATAGATGCCTTCTTTTTAGGGAGTCTTTCAAGATCCGTGAAGTCCTGTTGGTCCTCACTGGCTCGGGCCAACTCAATCTCTGACTCCTCCCATGACGTTCTTTCCAGCTCGGTTAGTTCTTCCATATCTTTCGATGGTGCGTTCTTGTTCTTCCATCTTTTCCTTTTGTCCCGTAGTTTGCGCCGTAGTCTTAACATATCATCGAACTTCTCGAGCAGAATTCTGCGATTCGGATGAAGCTCATCAAATGCTCCAGCTTGAATGAGACCAGCAATAGCTCTTTTGTTCCCTGTTCCCCTTTAGCCGATAACCTCAAGAAAATTAATGAAGAGGTACCTGGAAAGGAAGAAGAGATGAACAGGCAGAATCATCGGTGACGAAATGCTCACACAGACCGAGAACACGTTAGAGATCTAATGCTTTCTTAGGATAACAGTATAGTAGCTCAATGTGCGTAACACGACTGCAAAATATTGTCGGAGAACATGTTTTCAAGAAAGCGTTACAGGTTGTTGGGGTCCTTAGCAAACCCTCACGCGATATGAGCAAATAAGCATAACGTGTCTCGCAATAAAGAAGAAAGAAGAAGAAGAAGCTCTTCTGTTAAGGACTCGCAAATCAACACGGTTAATCAAGTCCACAACACTCCTATAAGGCCCCCGTACATCCCGCTCAGCAATAAGGGCCTAGGCCCTTGCTCACCGACGAATCCATCGTTTTTATAGCTTCAAAACCGAATCGTACTACGCTCACACCACCTTGGCGATGAACAGTGAAGCCAAGCCCTGAGGTGATAACAGATGGAGGAAGAATGTGAACGCCAAGCATCCTCGCATCGGCCAAGTAGGGCACTAGCTTCTCGGACTGTTGCATATTGGATGTCAAGATGGCAGCGGAATACTCAACAGGATAGTTTGCCTCCAGAAAGGCTGTTTGATAAGTCAAGTACGCATACGCAGTGGAATGGGATTTGTTAAAGCAATATTCTGCAAACTTCACCATTATATCAAACAACTTCTCAGATATATTCTTTGTTATCCCTCGTTATTCTGCGCCTTTTATAAACCTCGGACGCTCTTTCTCCATGTCCTTCAATTTCTTCTTACCCGTAGCTCTACGAAGATTGTCCGCTTTTCCCAAACTGTACCCGGCAAGATCTCGAGCGATACGCATGATTTGTTCTTGATAGACCATGATACCATAGGTCTCCTTCAGTATGGGTTCAAGAAGAGGATGGTCATATTCTATTGGATCGAAACCATGCTTTAGACGAATGAATTTTGGAATCAAACCAGCATCTAAGGGGCCAGGTCCGTATAGAGCAAGAATAGAAAATATATCTTCCAGCGAAGTTGGTCGAAGCTCTCTAACGATGTTCCGAATACCAGAAGAGGCGTCAAACTGGAAAATGCCGTCCAATTTTCCTTCGGATAGTAACCTGTACGTGTTTTTGTCGTCAAGAGGAAGCGCATCAACAGAGAACCCAAGATTTTCATCATTTCCTTGCTCCCGTCTCCCTTGCTTTATAAACTCCAAGGCCTTCTCTATCACTGTCAAACTTTTTAGACCTATAAAGTCCATCCTAAGAAAACCAGCGGACTCGACATCCTCCATCGCATATTCTGTGATGGTTTTCCCGTGTTTCGCTTTCGTCAGTGGAACTATATCCGTCAAGGGATTCATAGATATGACGACACCTGCCGCATAAATGCTAAACTTTTTGTTAGGTCCCTTAATACTCTACGCTTTATCGAACCACTCTCGAAACTCTGGACGGTCTTCTACAGCTTTCTTGAAGTCCTTACTGGATGGCTTTTTCGAAAGCAAATCCTTCAAGGTCGCTGGCCTCCCTCGGCTTACTGGGATGAGTTTCGCCCATCGGTCTGCTTCTTTGTACGACACATTATGTACCCGAGCAACATCTTTTAGTACGGCTTTGCTCGTCAGTCGGTTGAACGTGATAATTTGCGCCACACGGCTCTGACCGTAACGTTCAGTTCCTATGCGATGATCTTTTCCCTCCCATCGACCGAAACGTCTGTGTCAATGTCAGGCATACTCTTTCGCTTGATGTTGAGGAACCGCTCAAAGAGCAAGTTAAACGGAATCGAGTCCACATCTGTTATTCGCAACGCGAATGCAACAAGCGATCTGGCTGCGGACCCCCTTCCAGGTCCAACAGGGATGTTTGGAGTCCTGGCGAAATGAATGTAATTCCATACAACCAGAAAGTATGATGAGAAACCCATGCGACGAATCATGTCTAGTTCTAGGTTCAGACGTTCAATATAGGTGGGCTCCGATCCTTCTTGAATCAAACCCGACTTGATTCTCGCCTTCAATCGCTCCTGTAACCCCAACTGAGCAGCATTTCGCAAGTAGTCATCATGAAAGCAGCCAAAATTACTTGGTACCGGGAAGTCCGGAATTCGAGTAGCTCCAAATAAGTTATAGAACTCAACTTTACCTGCCACATGAAGTGTGTTATACAGAGCCTCATCAATAGCCTGCGGTGGTAGATGATCCACGCATTGCCGCATTTCATCGACGGACTGGAAATATTCGGTTCGGGAATAGCGCAAACGGTTTTCGTCCGACAATTGTTTCCCCGTCTGAATGCATATTACAGCTTCGTGAGCCTCAGCGTCGAGACAATTCGTGAAATGACTGTCGTTGGTAGCAATAACCTTGATGGATAGCTCCTTGGAGAGCTGTGTTATGACAGGATTAACTTTCTTATCTTCCTCACTGCCATGATCCTGTATTTCGAGGTAAACGTCATCTCCAAAGACATCATGAAACCAGCTAGCTACGGTCCGAGCTGCATCTTTATCGTCAATAAGAATTGCTTGAGCTATTTCCCCCCCGAGACACGCACTGGAAACGATAAGACCTTCGCGATACTGATACAGTTGTGCCTTGTTTATACACGGCCTGGTAAATATTCCGTTCCCTACCACACCCTCAAGGTGCGCTAGAGTCGTAAGTTTGACCAGGTTTCTGTACCCAACATCGCTTTTAGCTAAAACAATGAGATGGTACCGTTTAAGACTTTTTCCATTCGGTTGTCCATCTGGAATATCATTAACATTATACATCTCATTGCCGATAATTGGCTTCACTTCGGTGTGGGCACATGCCCGTACAAATTGAACGGCACCATAGAACACCGCGTGGTCTGTTAATGCTAACGCTGGAACATCCAATTCAGCAGCTCTCGCTACGAGCGATGGTAACTGACTAGCACCATCCAGTAGTGAATAGTCTGAATGTACATGAAGCGGAACATACTGGTTCGGTGGCAAAATATCAACGTTAGTTTCAACAGGCGATTTCAGTCCCGCAACTAGAGTTTTTAGCGGTAAGCGGACAAGCCGTGGTTCCGGAGTCGAACGGACGAAGAACGGGAGGCCAGCGGCGAAGGGGTGAGAAACGCAACACAGCTCAGGACCATGGGAACAGAAGCCAAGTACCTTCGGAAAGGATGACAGTGTCGCTGTAACGTCTCCCCTAGCTTCTGAATCAAGACTTGGAGTGCCAGGGGAACTGGGAAAGATCAATTCTTCGTTGTTCTGTGCGAGGAGTTCGTTGCGTCGAGATGAAGTAGAGAGAGAGACATCTGTTTACTTTGGAGTAGAGAAAGTGATCTGAAGCGTTGCCGGTACGAGATTTCAACGCGCAGGAAGTTGCAGCTACTGGCGCGGATATTTGGCCTTCCACACGTTGTTTCAAATGGCACTTCGCAATTTGATCGGTGCCCATCTGATCTGCTGCTGTTTGGAGCGCCAACCATAACGCCTCACAATTTTGGAGTCCAAACAGCAGCCAGCAGATTGGCACAGATCTACAATTCGGCACCGACATTCACTAATGGTTCTTCGTCAACGCCCGCCTCATCCAGCCTCCCAGTGTCGGCAAGTCAGGGTCACTGAAGTACCCCAGCTGACGTCCTCAGAGCAGTGCGTGGGCGCCCGGTCGTCGTGAAACTGAACACCTCTGTTGAGTACCGTTGAATTCTTGCCTGTCTGGATGATTATATGAACAAAGCGCTGTAGCAGACGGAAGAATATGTCAATGGTGACCTTAAGAGCACCTTCGGCGATGCTTTCATACGCGGTAACAACGTCATGTATATCTCGGCCATCAAGACTTCAATGCGTAACACGAGAAACAGAAACGACAAATCGCCTGTCGTCAAACATAAAGAGCAAGCCGCGGATCCGAACTCTTGCCTGCAAAGGTCAAACTCAGCGATGGTTATACATTTCGTTTCAAACCAGCTGAGCAGCCCCTCATCAACGCGACGTGATGTTCCATTCCCACGTTTCCGTTTAGATGTATTGGTGTGCTTAACCTTTCTTTGATCGACTGAAACGATTTCCTTGACCTTTGCCATTCTCCCTCCAATCACCACCATCAGTTCCTTCTTGGTGAGCTTCTGCACCATCTCTACTGCATTAACGCTCAGGCTTAGAAAGACCACCTTATCACCTTCTTCGATATCGTTAACGTTGATTGATCTTGTTTGCGCATTTTGTGACGTAGAAGTTTCAGCACCATGAATTTTCATCTTCCCAAGCTTTCCCGTGGCGCGGCCTGCAGCCTGCGCAGCACCACCACTCTTTTGCATATCTCGAATGACTTTGGCATAAAGCTCTCTCGAATCTCACTGATCATGTGCATATCTGGATGCTCATCTCGATGCACACCACTATTTGGTTCTTGCTCACAAGGCACAACGGCTTTTTTCTTATTTGGTTGATGCCCACAGTCCACATTGGCTTCCTTCTCTGCTGTTAAACGTGCTGTCTCGGAAACAAATTTCTTGGCACGCGTATATGAGTCCTGTTAGGTAAAGCATTAACCTGACAACAAAGCAGTAAACGTACGATTTGCACCACTGGTTCATTACAAAGTCTCAAGATATGACTCAGTCGTTTAGAGATCGAATGGAGTTGTCCAGACATGCTTTGGCCATCATGAAAATCTGATGATCGATTTCTTCGCTTCTTGTTCAAAGACGTGTCAACTCTCATTGACATGCTCACCTATCAAGACGCATATCCAGAAATCATGAACGGCACTCCAATCGATGAATACTCTAAGCTTTACCTACCGCTTGTGGAAGAGTATCAGCTCATCACGCGCGTGTTACCATCTGCTACCAAATACAAGCTTCCTCAACTTCGTGGGCCCAGCATCATCATGTGTCTGGACGGTAGTGGATAGGTTTTCCTTTCAAACGCACTTTCAGAAGCTCGACACGAACTGTATCCGCTTGGACCCGGGCGTATTTATTACGTAGAAGACTCTGCATCCCTCGTTGTGGAGGCAAAAGGATCTGCTGTGGCTGGCCCTCCATCACCGGATCTTGTCTTTTTCCGTGCAAGTGTCAACCAAAGCAAACTGGGAGTGACGAGCGCAAGCAGTGAACGTTTGACCGCAACCGTTTGGTCATTGAATTCGGCGATCACGTGCAGCGATTGCGGCGTTAACGAAAGACTTTCAAATCGCCTTTCGATCCTTTGTCCTCCTCAATCAACGGCATTGTTTTGGAATCGATGGCGTTTAAAAACTGTTGTGTCGGACGGAGCGGTGCGAAGTTGGCAACGGTAGGTTCGAGCCACACGGTGAACTTGTGGTTCTCTCTGCGAAGCACTTCTGGAGCCTCGAGTGCGCTCGGTTTGGCATTCATTGCGTCTATGCGATAGATTCTTTCTATGCGCTCGAATAACCAGTCTCGTATTAACGCTAGAGCGTCTGACAGTTCAAACGCGGTTTCCGGAAACGCAAGTGGCACCTTATCGGGCTGTGGTTCGGAGGCAGTGGTTCTGGTAACCCTTTTTGAACGAAAGATGACGGGCAACACCTCTGTCTCGCTCATTTGGAGATTTGAACGTTTCGTTACCCACCTAGAAGTATTCATATGCGATCGTTAAGCAGCTGCTAATCTTTAAAGTTAGAGAGACACACAAGGACAAAAGTCAGCATGTTTGACGCCAGAAACGGTTCGATAAAAACGCATACTGCGGCAACTGTTGTGTCTCAGCTCTCATAATCATCCCGCATTGAAGCGCTCGTGTTTGCACAAAGTCTCGAATGGAGTGAAATGCAGCGTGCTTCGATATGCCGATCACCAAAAGAGCGGTGCTGATTGGCATGCAAATACCGACTCCTTCAGAATGCTAGCCTTGGAGGTGCTGGAGAAGTTCGGTGGGTACTACGTTCCATTGACTACGGTCTTCATTGGTGATGAAAACGATCCAGATGTCGTAGAACAGGTGTTTGGAACGGGCGAAGGTGGTTTCCATGAGAAGGGGTCTATTCTTGGAGCTTCGCCAAAGACTTGCGCTTCGAAGATTTTGAACTGGTACAACAATGGTTCTGCTGAACCCTTTAAGGGCCTTTCCACATAAAGACAGACAATATGCACCGTGTCCACGGTGCATTTTGCAGGATGTCTACAATTTGTCCATAAAAAAATTGGACATTTCTCAAAATTGTGGAAACCTCTCGAGACATACCAAAGACAAAGGCTTGCTCTTCGCGCCAAAAAAACAGAAACAGTAACTTCCCAAAAGCAGTAACATAAACAGACCAGTTCCATTGTCTCGCATACCACGCCTTCCACTGATCCACCCCTCTTCCAACTCTTTGCAGTGTTTGCGGCTCTATCATCAAACGCTCTCAACATGTCCGATAATCTCTCAACTGCTGAACAGAAAGCCATTGCAACATTGGCATCAGCTGGCACCCCAAAATGGCCGTGCCCATTATTCCAACCACAAACTATATCCTCCACTGGTTTGACTTCCAACACTCCGTCAATCACACCAACTCCTCCACAGCCTCCAGACCAAATGAAAGTTACTAAAATAACAAAACCAGCAGAACCAGAACAGAGGTATGACCATGACACTGTTTCTGCTTTACTTCAAAAATTGAAGTCTGCAGGAAACGGCTGTAAGTCACATCAGAGAAAGTTGTGGAGCAAACCCGACTTGGGTGTTTTCCTGATACTGCTCCTCATATAGGATGGTGCGCCAGTGCGCGATACTAACTACACTATATGAATTTGATCTCTTCTTGGGAGGTATTACGACTGAGGTGCATTGTGCTCGTTCGACCCCTTCGTAGGTGGATGCAGGACTATGGAACCTGAGCGGGTGTGGATACGTGTGTGTGTGCTGTAGTGGACTCTGGGGAGTGGTGCATAGTATATTTAATTACTAATTAGTGCACATCCGGATAGTGGGGTTTTGGCACGTGTATAACCCATACGGGCGTACACTGTGGCCACAGTAGAAGCGCTTGTGCGTTAACAATACTACTTAGTGGCGCGGCCGCCGCCGCACCACCTCTACAATAAACCTAACGAGGTTCGTCTTCAGATCACCAGTCTTTTGTCGAACGCACTTAGTACTCTTACTGAGTGTGGGCTCTGGGCATAGCTGCCATCGCCGGTACACAACTCCACCAGGAGGGTTACCTCGATAGGTATAAGCGTGCTTTCTCCCCTCGGGACGCTGAGGATATCTGACTACACTGTGGTGTGCTGACCCCTATTATTATATATATTCTCCTGTTTGCAGGACAGATCTCCGCCCCAGTATTGGGTTCTTTATTCGTTTTACCGTGTGGTTTTCCCCCGTCTCCGGGCCTGCTGCCTGCATGTGCATGGTTCGTGACTCCTCTTTTGGATTCTTTCTTTGTTTACCATTTTCGGTCTACGCCTCCTCCTGGAGTGTGCAGCTCACTCTTCTGAGTATTTCTGGATCGTCTCCCATTCTGATCTTAGGGTATCGCCGATCTCCGGCTTCGTCACTTACCTCCGTAGGTACAGCCAGTACCGTCTCCGGTTTACACCCGGCTAGCTCACTCAGCTTGAGTACGGACAGAGGGCTCTGTCTCTGAGCCTACCTTCCCAAGGGAGCGGGACTCCGGACATCCTGAGTGTGTCTCGCCTATCTAGGCTTGCACCACAAAAGTCCCTCAAGAATATATTTAACGTGGCGATTAAAATGGCTAAAGATGAGAATGGAATCGTACGCTCAACGCAGGCGTGGCAGAAAAAATTTGTACGACTACGAAATGATTACACTGCGTACATACAAAACAATCTCCCAGTCTAGTCAGGATGGGGACGATGACGGGCTTTACGATAAGCAGCCTTTATTTCAACAACTACATGAACTTGAATTTGGAAAAGCACGACATGATTCTCCTGGCACATTTAATACTGAGGATGGTATTGAAAACGCCGAGATCAGTAGTAGCCGCAAACCTGCAAAAACGTCTGGAAAAGGCTTTCTAGAACAGTACTCTAATGACCAATCTGACAGTCATAATCAAATAATCAGTGAGCTCAGACATGGTAATGATGAACGCTGTAAGATGCGAATGTTGCTTGAAAAATTTAGAGACAAGATGTAACGAGTTTGAACCTCGTCATGGTTTATGGAGAATATAGTAAAGCAATGCATCACGTTGTGCACGCCCTAGTGCGGTTTCTCCTGTTACCGCATTTCTGTCTCCATCGGCTTCCTCCGGTAGTCCCACTTCGTACAGGTCGATGTCACTAAGTGACATGTTATGGACGATAATACAAGCCATTAGCGCAATAGATATAGTGTCGTCGTGCTGCAGGAGAATCTCCTGTTCGCAGAATCGGGAAGCGGTTTTTTAATATTTCGAATGCCCATTCTATTGGCTTTCGCGTCGTTGACGCTATCCCATCCCACACACGCACCACCGGATTCGCCTTCATTTCCGCTTCAGGGCTGGGCTTCATCATGTTTACTTCGAGTGTAAATGCACAGTCACCCATTAGATAGGGCCTTACTCGTATTACTGCAACCGTCAAATCCTTTAGCGCTGACTCCCCGAGCCACTGGCCGCTATCAATATTTCGCTTTAGCGCAGACCTTCCATATATCGTACTGTCCCCCAAGACGCCAGGCAGCTCGACATCAGAGTATATAATTCTCCTTGAGGCGTCGCATACAGCGAATATTACTAAACTTGTATACCCTTTGTAACATCGATATTCATAGTACTGACCCTGTGGGCACGCCGGCCA
This sequence comes from Gracilaria gracilis, assembly GCA_030374805.1. Lineage (NCBI taxonomy): Eukaryota > Rhodophyta > Florideophyceae > Gracilariales > Gracilariaceae > Gracilaria > Gracilaria gracilis. The sequence goes on along the minus strand of JARGSG010000224.1, from coordinate 1,030,572 downwards.
TCGAATATGTGTCCCATCGATTGCCCCGATGCAATAGGGCAAGCCTGCCAACTTTTCAAAACTGTGAAGCAATCCCAGGAAGGGAAAAGCCACCGCAGCAGTTCGAGACCCCGCTCTCAAGAGAGGTTCGCACAGCGACAGCGCACCCCGTATCCTCAACGAGTGGGTGTAAATCCAAAGAGAACTTCAGGCTATACCACAGAGATTAGGTGGGTAGACCCGTAGAAGGGAAAACCAAAAAGGTGAACGACAGTGTAATGACCGCCGACGGTAACGAAAACCAAGTATGGATGTCCAGACAATGGAGCAACCAAACAAAGGTAAGCAAGAAATAACCAATCCAATGGTGAAACAATAGCAGAAAATATTCCCAATACTGGGTCGGAGAGATAGGAGTACCGGTCGGTAAATGAAAGATGAGTGCGCTCCTCGAGTCACTAGACCAACAGAAAAATAACAGAAAAATACCGATGATGGTATGCACAACGTGCGCTCTCCTAGATGGAGGCGAGGGGGTGGATATACGGTACTACGGTGACTCGCTCCGCGAGGAGTTGGAGTCTTCGCGTAGGCGACAATAACCAGAGCCCAACACGGGTTACCTTTACTTGGGTCTGGCGATGGTGCAGTCACCATCGCCTAAGTACTACACTAGTGTCCCTGCAAAGGGTTTCAGAAATATCTGAAAATTAACCCTGCAGTGCACCCTACTGTTGTTAAGAGCGCACGAACACGTACACATTGTACTAACCTACGTACAACTTAGCCTTACTTCCTATAGGTAGTTGTACGTCATAGTCGGCCCAAAGGTCGCTCAGTATCCCTACTTAAAGGCACACCAAATATTTCAGGAGCTCGAGGCGGGAGCTCCTGGTAGACCTCTTGTGCCATTCTGTTTATGCTTGTGAAGAACCCTCTCCACATTGCGTTATCATGAACCTGGATACGATGTCCGAGGTTCAAGCCAAAGTTATGGGCCCAGGAGAGGGTCTCTCTCCGAGCAACATATTTGTTCCTCCAAAAATACGCGCAGAAACTGACAAGCTTCTGTGGCGTGAAGCAGTTTATGAATGGGCTGAAACGTTACGCGCCTGTGCCAAAGGTGGCGACAACCGCGCCAAAGGAGCTGCTGCGACTCTAGGACTGACCTTATATCGATCTCTGGAGTTTTCGAAGAAAGAAGTTTTCAAGAAAGCCGTCCGCACCGGGGAATTGATCCTCACATCTGCTTCCGATGACGATAATATCAATCAAATGGATGTGATATAGAAGATCATTAACTTGGTGGCAAAGGACTCGACGGTAGATCGTCTCCGTCGAATTGTAAGTCTTTACAAAGAAGTTACTTTCTGTAAACGTAACTCAGGAGAGTCTATATCCGCGTACGTCGAACGATTTGCGGGACCAGCGCTTTCATATCTAAATTTGACTAAGGCAGAACAGGACTCGAGCGACAGCCAGAACTTCGCCATCATCTTGTTACTTAACGCAGGATTATCATCTCAAACGTTCACAAACATTATAGGTAACCTCGTGGCTTCCGTTAAGAATAGAAGTCCAAGCCAGAACACCGTTATCTCTATCTCGAAGGAAAGAGTTCGGAAGATCAAGATCATACTGTCTACAGCTCGTGAAGGAGAACTCAACGATTCATGGAAAGAGGAATGCGAGAACACAATCAATATAATTAATGCAGCACGCTCGCAGCATGACAAATTATATCAGGAGGAAGAAGAATCATCCTGGATCGGACTACAAGACGCAATTTTGGCTCTTGGAGAAGCCGGACTGGAAGAGAAGGATCTGGAGGACGGAGAAGTATCTAACCAGACCACCAAGGCCTACCTAAACTCCAATCGTAGCTTCAAGAAATCTCGGAAGCGCAGGCGCGATAGCGATGGAGAGAAGACCTTCCAGAATTCCAACGAGAACCAGAAAGATGAACCTACCAACAAAGAATTCAAACCCAGGAAGTTCGAGCGGCAGTATCAGAAGAAGGAAGACGACAAGCGTAACCAGAACGATAAGGAGGAGAAGAAACCCGCAAAGTCTTTTTTTCGTTAAGGGATTCCGGCTTTGCTAAAGCAGACCCGAATCCCATACTAGATGAAGGGAGTCCAATCTCTTCTGGTGGTATTACATCCGCCATGCGCCTCTGCGACGCTCTGAACGTCAACTTCGAACCGTACCAGGCTCGAACATCGTACAAACGAGGAAGGGGCCACAAATGCGTACACTCTAGTAGAGTTCTGTGCTCTTGGACCCTATCAATACAAGATTTGAACAATCATCCGTTAGAACTAACGTTATACCTTTTCGACGATGATTCGCCGCTTACCATCGGGCTGGATGTGAAACAGTACAGCGTGACGGACTTCTTTACCGATCCTCCTACCTTGAGAGTCAACAGACCCACGGACACATCCGAGCGTATCCTTGAGATATACGTCAAGTCCAAGGACATATATAACGCGCGAGCACACATCCTTATTACACCGACAATGGGAAGCCTTCTGAGTTCCAATGGCGAGACGCCAAGACCAAAGACGCTCGCAAAACGCCTGCATCGCCTCACTCATGCACCTCCAGGCTAAATTATGGAGCTCTGCAACAGAGCAGGTGTAGGGTCTAAAGAACTGGAGAAGGAAGTGAACTCCCTCGCTCAAAATTGCCCGATATGCGCCGAATCTGGAGCACCAACACCATCCAAGAAGATTTCAATTAACCACGTGAACGAAGCGTTTAATGTGGAAATACAAGTAGATTATATGTTCTGCACGATCAAGGATACTAAGTACCTGGTTCTACACATCGTCGACTGTGGGACTGGGTATTCAGAGACAGCCATGGCATCCAATAGGAACATGACTACGTCTGTCACGATCATCGAAACCGAATGGTTGAACCGACACGGGTCCCCCACTGCGATATCTGCCGACGATGAATTCAATCGTAGGGAATTCCGCAAGTTCCTGTCTAGCCGCGATATCAAATTCAAAGTACGACCAGTAAGACGTCATAACAAAACTGGAATAGTGGAAAGAAAGAATGGCGTTGTCAAACGGGTGCTGGAGCGACTGCAGCATGACAACACGAGCGGAACTGATAAGACGATCCTCTCAAGAGCCACATTCCTTGCCAACTCATTCACAGGCTCCAAAGTCCTCAGCTCTTTCGAACTGGCGAAAGGGTACGCCCCTTACATTTTGGGAGCTCCAAGACGCCTCGTGTCCGATGAACTCATGGATGCTTATACGAAACAGACAGCAACACGAGCCTTACAAAGGGCACTAAAATCTCACAACCATTCGACATTATGCGAATCAGGTATAAAACCCGGGGATGAAGTGCTGTTCTACTACAGAACCACCGCACATAACGAACCGGACGAGTGGAGGGCAGCAACCGTTGTTAAGCCACACAAACATCTCGTGGAGGTACGTCGTACTTCAAGAGGACCGATATCACGGGTGGCATACGAAGACCTCCGGCTAGACCTAATTCAGACCTGGCTCGAGAGCTAAGCGAGGGAGTGATGGAAGATTACATTGATCTCACACTGTCTCCGAACGCGTCAAGTGACGACGAAAGTCCTATGCAGGCCAGTTCTTCGCTAATGGCAACACACACGACGGACGAGGACCAAGTCCGAAAGGATATGGGGGACTACACCGGAACTTTACTGAAAAGTCCACAGATGAGAACCACCGAGGTGTTGGAATCTAAGGAACAGGACGTTCTGAAAGGTATACAGAAGGTAATTGGGACACGACAAGTGTCAGCTCGAGAGATGCAATTCGCTCCCCCGTGGGTGCTCATGAAGGCTGTGACGAAGGAGCACAACGGCAACTGGCTACAGGCGTACGAAGAAATCGAAGAAGATGATGTGCCACAGAACGCAAATGTTATTTAGTCTCACACGGTATACAAGGTTAAGCAAGACGAGGACGGACATCTAAAGATGAAAGCCCGACTGGTGACACATGGGAACAGAGATTACTTGAAGGACGAAATCAGGGAAGACTGTTCGAACGCCGACATGGTCATCGTAAAACTGTTAATCAGCGTAGCACTGTGCCTCGGCTTTACGTTCGGTGTAGCTGATATCAAAGGAGCATTCCTACAGAGCGGCCCCATCACCAGAGAGATATACGTGAGGCCAGCCTACGAATTCAAAACGAAACGCGGGATCCTCTGGAAGCTGACAAAACTTCCGTATGGGATAGTCGAAGCCGGTCGTCAATGGGCAAAGCGGATCGAATCCTGGATGCTGGGTGATCAAGGTCTATCACGAGTTTACGGAATCAACCAATTGTTCGTGAAGCGCGACCAGAATGGCAATATCTCGCTAGCGATCGCTAAGATCGTCGACGACCTGCTTGTAAGCGGAACGCGCCGTGGCATCACGGAGTTCATGAACGAGTTAGAACGCGAATTTGAAGTTGGGAAGATCAGATTCGGTAATAAGCTTACATTTGCCGGATGTGACATCATTACGGACGAGGAAGAAAACATCATGTTGTCCATGAATGCGTATATGGATCGCCTGAAACCCATATAGCTCTCAAGAGCTCGGAAGCGAGAGCGAGAGGATCGCGCATCCCCTGACGAAATCAGCGCCTATCGCTCACTCGCAGGAACCCTCATGTACCTGGGTTCGGCAGTACTCCCTCAGGCGTCCTACGTCACGTCGAAGATGCAGCAAGAACTGGGTAATCTCCGTGTCAAACACCTGGTGGACGCAAACGCGATGCTCATGGAGATATCACAAGTGAAGCCTATGATACGATATATTAGGCCCATGGGAGTTACATTCGCCAGATTGATGAGCCTATCGGATGCATCACACGCCCATGCAGAACACGCATACGGACAAACCGGTATCATCTGCGGACTCAAGTTCGTCGCAGCACTCAACGATGACCCGATTTTTCATCCCATATACTGGTCAAGCACGAAGCAACGTCGTGTTACATATTCTTCCTTTGGAGCCGAGATACTCGTTTGTTCTGAAGCCGAGAATAGGGGATTTGATATGAAAGAAACTGTCAACAACGTATTTCCTAACATTGGCATTGGACACCACATCCTGGTTGATTCGAAAGCTTTGTTCGACACCATCACCACTCTGCACGACTGTCGTGAATTCAGGGTACGAAAGACCGTCACCATGGTGCGTGATGCGTTTGAATCACCTGGATTCCTGGGACAGTCAACATGGCAGACGCATTAACGAAACGCAGCCTACACCATTCGCTACGAATGAACAATATGTTCTTAAGGGGCGTTTGGAACGTCAACACATCCCAAGGAATGACCCATACTCACAGGACGTGGCAGTAATCAATCAATCATGTTTTGTGTTACGTTTTATGTTTTATGTTTTATGTTTTATGTTAAGTATCGATACTAACGCGACGGGGGGGGTGTTAAGAGCGCACGAACACGTACACATTGTACTAACCTACGTACAACTTAGCCTTACTTCCTATAGGTACTTGTACGTCATAGTTAGCCCAAAGGTCGCTCAGTATCCCTACTTAAAGGCACACCAAATATCCCAGGAGCTCGAGGCGGGAGCTTCTGGTAGATCTCTTGTGCCATTCTGTTTATGCTTGTGAAAAACCCTCTCCACACTGCGTTATCATGAACCTGGATACGATGTCCGAGGTTCAAGCCAAAACTGTGCACCTCCCCACTAGGGGCGCCTTTACACTAAAGCCACCCTATGGGTATTTTCTAAAACTATGAAAATATTCAAATAACCAACTCAGCCAATAGTGGCACACCTGTAAACCACCCGTACGTGGGTCCAAACCATGACGTCACTCATACACTAGAGCTCCCAACACTGGGAAAGCATCGGCACATTATGAAGTGCATCCGTGCGCAGGACCAACCAGTGTGGTATTGCTCTACACATCCCCCTTCTCAAGGGCTAACCACCTGGTTTAACCATCAACCTCTCTTCACGCGAGTGCTGAAATACTTCTTCCCAATGGTGGGTTCCGATCGCTTGGTTTCTGCAGATCCACAGTCGAATAAAACGCCTTCAACACCTCTCTCACAAGTGAGCCTTCTGATCTTTCCAACAGATACGCACACCACACTCCCAATGTCTGGGCATCATACAAACAACCAACCTCCGCCCTCCGGAGACGCCGCTGCTTCCTCAGCAGGACAGAGCGCGTTGTCCGGGCCTCCACCCAACGTGGGTTCTTCTTTTGCTGCGAGACAACCAGTGGGTTCGAGTCATTCCGCTCCCTTCACGGGTCCAATCATAACGGGGTTCCGGTCAGCTCCTGTAGCGCAGAGTAATCCTATGGATCCGGCAGTGAACGTGAGCGTCTGGAACGCGTTTGAGCCGATGCATGTCGTACCGGCTATTCCAACTTGGATACCGCGCAACATACTCGAAAACAGAGATCCTCTTCAGGACCCTCGCTTGTTCTCGCGAGCTCCTTGGTTCCACCCGGTGGTCGTTCAAAATACCAATTTGGTTAACTCACACGCCGAGAATGGAATACTCCCTGGGGACCTTCCTGTTGAGATCACCAAATCGTGGGACTGGCGCACGCGCGTAGCGATACCACTTGGTCACCTCCGAGTCGGATACCGCCAGACGCGGGACGACGCAAGGAGCAATATGGCGCGCATCGCTTACCAACGATTGGTTAGAACTTCTGGTGACATCTTTGTCCCACCCAAGTATGGGTTCGATAAAGCAATCTTCCGAACGCGCGGAGAGGAATCCTATGGATCCAACTTGGCAGCTCTGGCGAGTACCGTTCAACGCTAGGACGGATTACCGAGACCGGTTGTACGACAGGAGCTTCTGTGCTGGACTAGGCTGCTTCTTCGCGCTGAATTCCGATACATGCGAAGCAACCCGCGTGGTAACTTCCTTCACGACTGCGTGCGGTTCGAGCGCAAGATAAGTTCCGAGTTCAAATATCTGATTCCGTATCAGAACATCGAAGCTCGAGCGATCGCAGCGCAATTTCTAACGGGCCGATATGCGGCGCTACCCGAATGGTGAGGTACCGTAGAAGTTCCGTGAGGATGTTATCCGGAGTTGACTCCCTGCCTGACCTATGTAGGTTCCAAAATGATCGCCAACCGATTCAGCGGTTATTGGTCCGTGTTCGCTACCGGATGGGTCGCCCGAGTTGCGGTATTTCTTCTCTGGGAAGCTCATGATCAATGCCGGCTTTGGTACATCCCAATGGGATTGCGTCATCACTTGCGAACGTTCGACCTGCGGGTTCCCCTCGGGGGAGAATCCAACATGGAAGAGCTCCGATACTTCGTTGAGGTCATCAATCATTTGAACTGGGACGCAGTACCGTACAACCAACGTGGTCGATGCGAGCAACGCCGAGTGGACCGTTCTCCGGGACGAAGGAGCTACCATGCTGGTGACTTCGTGCATTATGATCCCTACGAGAGCGTGATCTGCTCCGAAGCCCAAGCGGTGGCTATTCGAGACGCTCCTCTCGTAATTCTACAGGATCACCCAAGGGGTAACGTTGACGCTGACGAGTATGTTCCAGCAGTGGAACTCGATGATCCAATGTTGGACAATGAACCAGCCGTTGAAGGGCAGAACGACGAACCGAATGCGGTGGGAGCCGGTGTTGGCTATCAGTCCATGGAGGACGCTGTCGCAACGGCTGAAGACCCCCGAGCAATGACTATTCGTCAGTTCTTGACCCAAATGGGTGTGTTCATTCCTGGAAACGTTTCCTCAGTAGAAGAATTGTGCGCTTTCGCCGCTGCGTACTTCCAGTAGGAACTTCCGTTACGCGGGATGGGCTCGACGCCGTTAGCTGGCGAACCTTCGTCTAGGTAGACAAACCAATAAACTAGTGCTAACCCTAGGAAAAAACTTTTTATAAATGGCGCACTACGTTTTGCAAAAAGTAATAAATGGCGTAAAAAGCTTTTGTTTTTATTGAAGAGATGGCGTATAAATTTCATGCTTTACGCCATTTCACCGCCATTTATAGCATGATCTATAAAAAGATTTACGCCATTTTTGACACTTTTCATAAATGGCGTACAAACAATGAATAAGTTTTCAGCACTCGTAATCGAGGTATTAAATTTTGTTCTATATTTGTACGCCATTTATAGAAAGTGTCAAAAATGGCGTAAATATTTGTCTAGATCATGCTAGAAATGGCGCTGAAATGGCGTAAAGCATGGAATTTGTACGCCATCTCTTCAATAAAAACAAAAGTTTTCTACGCCATTTGTTACTTTTTGCAAAACGTAGTGCGCCATTTATAAAAAGTTTTTTTCCTAGGGTAACTTCAGACTGAATCTTCTCGTTTTCTCTCTTCTTCGAGCTTCTTCTCTCTTCTTTCTTCTTTGAATACTTCGTATTGACCGTTATCGGTAATTATTCTTAACCATTACTGGTTAACCATTCCATGGTAACTATCCATTCAATCTTCATCCGCGATCTTCATTCTTCTCTTCATAGAGCTTCATCTTCATGATCTTCTTCTCTTCTTCGAGTCTTCTCTAGCCACTTCTTTCTTCTCGATCAACGAGCTTCTCTTCGCGAGATACAGTATCCGTACTGTAGTGCTACCCAGTCTGGGCCTCGTTGATGTTAGACGGGAGCGTCGTAACGGTTCTTCGGTGATAACTTACAATAAATGACCTAGGAAGGTGGTTCACTGGTTCGAACGTGTCCTCAGACGGTGCGAATCCGTACCATCGGACGCGGTATAACCTTTCTCCAGTCGGAGCATCTTCATGTGAGACGAGTCGCTCGACGACATACTCTTGCGCATAGACCGCTTGATCGGTAGTTGACTTGGTCATCATGTCTCCAGAAGGAGTTCCCTAGTTGATATGGGTGATATAACACAACCGGGACGGTGTTACGACTTGTCAACAACCAGCGATGGTTCCTCGAGCGAGCGCGAGCGTGTCGATTCGACCAATGTAACACTCAGTAATTATGAGCTCAAGCTGACCAAATGAGGTATCACCTGAAAGAGGGCGACGTCCTGAGCGTCACAAGCTTGATTCCATAAAGATTAGACAACATATTGCGAAGTTATCGCTTCTCGAAAACGAGCAATCCTGTCGATATCATGGAACTTGACCGTTCTGACGGTGAAGCTTGACGGTTACGCGCCGTGTCAATCGGAGGCGGTTTGCTCATCGAGATCAAACTGTGCCTGCTTCTCAGGCTGCCAAGTGGCTATGTGCACAACGAACCATTGTAACGCCACGTGGCGGAGTGCACTCGATGCTCATTGGTCGCACTAACGCATGTGCGTCTACTGTACTTTATCCTGAATGGAGGACATCCCGTACACGTGGGAGAGTGCAAACGAATCCGATTGGCTCGGTAACACGCCAAGTGTCGTAACGCCATACCGCTCGTTGCGCGGCCGGCGACGGCACATAATAGCTCAAAACTTGCCAAAATTGGCCCATTTCCATTGCGCAAAGCGCCTTTTCATGCAGAAGAAAACCGTTCGATATTATCCATCGGTAGACCTAAACTTAGGTACTGTAATCGTCGCCCAAGCCAGAAAACACGCCGTGTCGCAACTCCTGACGCTGGAGCGTCGTGAGCGAGGCACGTGTCTGACGCCTGTGCTTGGTCTCCCAAGAGGGTGCGCTGCGGAGCATAATTCATGACCTGAACAGGTACGACTTCGTCGAAGTAATCGAAGTGAGCGACAATCCAGGGTCCGCGGACACAGTCTTCGTGCTTGGCGAACGATTCCTTTCAGGAACAACCGAAAGGTTAGAAGTAAAACTTTGATCTCCACGCTGTGGCAACTGTTTACCGCGAGATGCGGAGCTCGGTATCGAGAACGACGAAACAACGTCATGCGTCTCTTCCCCCTTCTCAGGCTGAGATACCGGTGTGGTTACAATCTCGGGTGGTGGGGTTACACGGGCGTGTGGGTCCAAAGGATTCTCTATAAGAGTAGATGAAGGTAGTGCCGTTGGAGGCAAATCAGTCAAGTCGCGATCCGGATGCGGAACCGTAGCAAGCCGTTCAGGCACATTCACTTGAGAAGAATTACCTTGAGCGGGTACAGTAGTAACTTCCACATTTGGATTGGGAGCTGAAGTGACGCGATCGCGTGAAAGCCGTTCATGAAGGCCATTGATATCCAAAGTGACGGTGTCCGTATCCGTAGAGATTACCTTATAAGGTCCCTCCGCAATAGAAAACAGCTTATGTTTCGGTTCCTTTTCAGGGTTTTAGTATTCCTTACGGACAAAAACAAGATCGCCAGGACTGAGAACCGATGGTAACGGTGTACGAATGCGTTTGTCGAAATTGGCCTTATAGGCAGCTTGTGCTTTCGCGATAGTCTTCCGAGCAACCGGAACCATCTTCTGTAACCAAGCATTCCAGGCATCCCAATATAGCCGGTGTGATGGGAACGTTCCCAATTTGGGTTGAGCTTCAATAGCAACCGGAGGCGGTATCCTCGACAGTACGAGCTCAAACGGATTTTTTTTGAATCAAATGCCTTTTATTTAGAGTGTTCTCAATGTCCCATGAAGAGCAGCAGAGTAACACTGGTATTGTTATGCAACTAATTGGCTAGTACAAGCGAGTTACGCTAGTACTTCTTCTAACATATTCATTATTTCGGTCGTCTCAAGCATCTCTGCTGCCGACCATTCTTCCATCCCGAGTAGACCATTTAGTCGTTCGTACCTCCAGTACTCTTCTCCAAGCACTGAGTGTGCTTCCACGGGGTTTGCGGGGTACTCATTGAAGTACCATCGTATTCCAATCATTCGGTGCGAGTACTTCCGTAACCGCAAAATGGGTGGAAATCTCGCAGTTGGGCCACATGGTATCTTACGCGCACGTCTTGCACACGCATGATTCCACTCAAGAACTCGAAATTATTCGATTCCAGTCACACTTACATTCTCCAAGTCTGTTCGCATCGCTGATATTGAAGGATGCGATGTGTAAAGAGACAGTTGCGGACAGGCCCGTTTGACCATTTTGCGCCTGCCACTGTCAGCCAAATCTATTTGTAATGCCTTTTCACGACATGATTGATAATGTCGTAGGCGTTTTGTAGCAAGCACTACTCGTCGCAGTGCTGCCGATTCTAATCGACAAAGCGCTCTCATCATCGGTACTCGATATGTTCCAACCCGAGATGCCATTTTTCCAAGAACAAGTTTGAAGAACGTCGCCTCTAGCTTTACTATAGCCATTTCCAATTGAGGGCTAAGCGGTACTAGGTGGAGCGCATATTCGTATATCGACCTCACGAATACGCGATATAACCTCCCGCAGCTTCGTTTATCGAATCCATTTCGGTGTACACCAGCACCTGTGAAGCTTCCAAGTCGGCGTTGTGCCGATACAATGCGTTCGATATGCTTCTCGGCTGTTACCCCAGTAGTGTTCAGAGACACTCCCAGGTACACAGCACTACTCACCACACTTAGAATATCACCTGTGGGGGTGAACTGTGTGGAGTGAGTTTGGTTTCCGGGTAGTTGGAGTACCATGTACTTGCCGTTTGACGTATTCAACGGCATTCGCATCTCCTTTCCCCATTCACTACATATGTTCAAAAGCTGTTGCAGACCGTCGTCGGTCTTCGCCATTAGTATCACATTGTCTGCAAACGCACTTGCACTTAGATCAGACACATGATATGGCACTTCTTGCACTCGATATAGTAACGAGTCTATGTACATATTGAACAATGTACAACTAAACGGGTCACCTTGTGGAACTCCAAGAGTCATTTTCACTTCGGCATTGCTCCAATTTTCAGTAATGTGCGCATTGACCGTGGCTAGGCTCCGGGACTCATTCGAGACCGGAGAGATTTCGATCCTCCAGTGGGTGCAGGGCTGTCATAACCTCGCTGATGCCTTGACGAAGCGGAATGTTGTGGTGTTCCGAAGGTTGAATGATGTTATGCGAACTGGATCGCTAATGCAAAGCATTTTGCTAAACGTGAAGAGAGTTTCGGAGACACGTTGCTCAGCCAAGATTAGTTGGAGTAATCTATCTGTCGAAAAAGTTGTAGCACTCTTTACGAGCTCTTCTGGTCGTGTCACATTCGTCTGCACATGGATTTGGATGGTCTCGTGAAGACGAGTTTTTGTAGCTCCATCACTTTAACGTTTTCTACCGTTTCTCCAACACAGCAACACAAAGATTCGTACGACAGTTCCAGTGGATTGGGCTCTACAGTGTGGACGATTTGCGCGTTTTTTGCATCAATGCATACCACGTGGTCAAAACTCTTAGCGCGAAGTCATACTAAGTACACTCCGTCTTTTTTTTCGGTAACCCACTAGAGTTTGTCTGTGCTTAATTGCAATCCTTTCACTCGGTTCAATTTCAGACCATTTAAAGTTTGCTGCAACCATCTCGGTGTGTCGGCGAGGTCGATCAACGCTGGCACGGTGGAATTGAGTAAAATGCACTTTGTAAGACGCTTTTCTATTATGCGCTCTGCTGCATTGATGATGGAAGCCTGCATGCAAAACTGGTTCGTATTTGAGACAATCATCTACTCATGAACTAGCAGGTACTTCCTCGTGCATTTGAAATTTGGTCGATGCCCTGGACTTGAAACCCTGATTCGTTTCTTTGGATGCGCAACTCAGTAGCGGTCCAGTGCACCCACCGCCGGTGAGGGGTTTGGTGGTGCAAGGGAAATTCGGTTTCCCAATTTGCGTGCCTCACATTGTAGTGGACCGTACCAAATACCTTGCCTCACGAGGGTCGCAGCAAGCCCTGGTCCTTCGATGCTGTCCAAGGTCACTGGGCTCCAGCCCCAGTGAGGTTCATCGCGGTTGTGAGCGTAGTACGCTGGGCCTTTGTACACGCGCCGGCCTTTTTCGCATGTGATGAAAATATCACTCGGAACATACATTATTTCGTCGATTGACCACACGACACCTTCGGTGTCATCGTATAAACCAAAATTAGTGGCCACATTATAGTCTAGAGTGATGCCGGGCCTGGATCTGCTCCATTTATACATCGTGTTCTCGATGACTTTTTTGTACTTTGATGCATCCAAGGGGCGCGCCCTTTCTGAGACGTGTTCAATTTCGTACGCTTCTTTTTCTTCCCTTGCTCTTCGTGTGATTGACAAGATGCTAGCAATATCCCAACTGTTTTCTCCCTTATAATCTACATGAAGAGCCTCCGCTTCTACTGCGCTGGAAGCCGATGATGTAAACACAAACGAGGTCCTGCGATTTCGCCGTGGGTAGCACTGTAAACCATGTTTTGATATCAGCCAATCTGCACACTCATTACGAAGACGATCGCTTTCCGACGTAGCCATCTGCGTCCTCGACTTTGCCGGAACGTTTCGAACCACTACCGCATAGTCTGCATGAACAGGGGCTTTGCGACCCATTGCCAATTTGGGACGGAACTGTGGTGGTCTGCTCGCATTGTTTTTCGAACTGGAGGCTCTGTTGACTACTGATTTCAAGATGCGCCGCCGGTCAGAGACCTCCACTTCTCGACGCATCTGCATACCCTAGGAAAAAACTTTTTATAAATGGCGCACTACGTTTTGCAAAAAGTAACAAATGGCATAGAAAACTTTTGTTTTTATTGAAGAGATGGCGTATAAATTCCATGCTTTACGCCATTTCACCGCCATTTATAGCATGATCTACAAAAAGATTTACGCCATTTTTGACACTTTTCATAAATGGTGTACAAACAATGAATAAGTTCTCAGCACTCGTATTCGAGGTATTAAGTTCTGTTCTATATTTGTACGCCATTTATAGAAAGTGTCAAAAATGGCGTAAATCTTTGTCTAGATCATGCTATAAATGGCAGTGAAATGGCGTAAAGCATGGAATTTATACGCCATCTCTTCAATAAAAACAAAAGTTTTCTATGCCATTTGTTACTTTTTGCAAAACGTAGTGCGCCATTTATAAAAAGTTTTTTTCCTAGGGATAGTGCACCCGGCGCTGTGAGGTACTGGACTGTACGCTATGATTGAGAACGAGATAGCAAACTTGTCCCCTTTGCCCTTAGTTCCACATCAAAATGATTCAACTGGCCCCTTCTACTTTTGTCATATTGCATGTTAAATGCAGGTGGTTGTAAGTAGAAAACGAGTTTCTTGTGAATCAAGACATTGTTCTCATAGGGTAAACGACCATTTTCTGTTTATGTGTCCTCTTGTGTTGACGAAACTGGCCGTAGGTTTGTTTCCTAATTGAACCCAACTGACTTCATGATCACAGAAGCCGACAGGATGACACCACAATAAACATGGTACTTTGAAAGGAACCGTAAATGGAATCCTATAATTTCAGTATTAGTCAATAGAAGTCACCAGTCGCGAATGCAATGTTGATGCTTACACGTGGTAAACGTGTTTATTTTGAATCACAAGAGTGTTATCATAGGTTACACGACCAAGTTTTCTTCATGTGAACTCCTAAGCCGCCAATATTTGCCCAGGATTTGCTTCCTACTTGAACCATACTAATTTTGGGGTGACAGATATTAAAGGTTTAAGAAGAGACTTTGAAGGTAATGGTAACAAAAGTTTCTAGTGTCCTTTACTTTCAGTGAAAATTTCCACCCGCGAGGTAAATACTAGTCGTGACACGCGGAAACTGTTTGCTGTGCATCACCAGGTTCTAATCATAGGTTACAGGACCAAATCGACGTTGCTGCATTACCTTAGGTGGACGCTTTTTCTACTCTGTTTGTAAGAGCTCATGTGGCAAACTTTTCACACGTACTACACAATTTCTGAAAGCATACCCTCAGCTTGCTTTTCATCGCTAAACACGTAAATTATATGTGCAATAGACGGTACGAATATACCGCATCCACTAGAGCTATAGAAACCATAACCCTTAAAGCCCCGCCGCCTGGCGTAATTATTCGCCGCCTTGGCGCGTTGACACCCACTCCCCATGTCGCTCCATCTAAGGAGGGGGAGGGACTCGTTAATCGTCATGCTTCCGCGCTGTCGCGTGAGGAACACCGTGTAGCACGGAAGAGAGACACCGCTAATGCGCAATCAAAGCCCTCTCGGGAGCCCGGCGTCTCATCAAGGTCGCCGCGCATCAACGCAGAAGCGGAATCGTCACCAGACACTACCGCCGTGCGGGACAGGACCGAGGAGACTCAGTCGTTACCGGCGAAGCCGTTGCCTACGCCGCATAGCGCGCCTGGAGTGACTACGTCGCATAACGGAGTGGAAATACCGCCTAAGGCGCCGTTGAGCTCGCACGTCCAAGACGGAGAAGAGTCGTCGGAGACTAAGTCGCCCAACACGCCTGAGGCGGGCCCCACCGTGGACACGTCGCTAAATGCCCAGCAGGGAAGTCCCAACCGTAGGACACGGACTACACCTGTAAGGGAGATCAGCTCAGCGAGCGAACCACGTCGACAAACCGAGCTGACACCTCCCGTGCACACGGAGGCGGAACACGCCACGGCGCAGACCAATGAAGGCCACCGGTTGACAACGTCACGTACTACCACGGCGAGGCCGGTTCAATCAAGGTTACCGTTGACGCGAGCGCGTTCGACGCCACACACAACTCCGTCGAAACGGTTGCTACCACGCAAACTTGCGGTACGCCCACCTGGGACTCCCGCGGGAGAAGGAACTCTAAGGGAACAAGGAAACGGGAACACCGACACCGCGAGACGCGTGACCACCGACCCAAGTAGGGGACCACACCACGAAGAGACAATTCCACCAACCTTGTTGGACACACAACGGTCTAACCGGAGCACCGACGCAGTGCCACACACGATGAAGCCGCCGGAGAGCTCTCCGAAGCAGGATGTCGTAGTCACACGGCAAGGCCGGGAAGTCTTCCGACAGGAGTTCGTAGTCGACCACATAGTGGAACACTCATATCACCCGTTGGGGTACATACAGTATCTCGTACGTTGGTACGGCTACGGACCCGAGGCTGACTCGGATGAGCCAATCGAGCATCTCCCACGATCAAAAGTGGTGCAGTACCATCGGCGTACTCTCACGGGTCTCCCGGCGACAATTGTCAACGCCCAAGTGGGATAACACGCCCCGAAGGGGAAGAAGCTAGCTCATCCAGAAGGAAGTTGAGAAGTGGGAGAAGACGAAACTGGCACTTAGGAAAGGAAAAATATACGTCATAGACGGAAGTAGGTTTAATGGCCATCGAGGCTATATCCTGCAACAACACCGCATAGCGGGAATCAGGTGGAAGATGGACTAAGCCCCCGACCCTTGGTTGGAGGGGCCCGGAGCGCCCTCACCAGTACCCCCATTGCTGGGATTGGATCCGCCAGTAAGGCGTGCAGCCAACGCGTCCCGCATTGCGGCGACGTCCCCGCTCGCGACAGTGGCGGAAAGCCCAACTTCTCGGAGGAACTGAGCGATCACAGCCGCCTCACCGGTTCCACCCCCAGAGGGGAGGACGGCAGGCACCTCGATCACCTCTGGTTCGTCCGGAAGGGAAGCCACCACTGCACCTACCGACGAAGGTTCGGGCGCCGGTGGATTCACCGGCTCAGCCGTCGCCATTCCCGGCGCTGCCGTGTCATTGGAGGTCGGCTCAACCGCGTTGGCGGAAGGAACCTCTTCGACTACGTCGTCATCATACCCCATCTCGGGTTTGTCGTCCATAATTTGGTCGTCATCACCGCCGTCGGCGTGGTAAAAATCGTCAGCATCGACGAAGCCAACGGGATGCCCGTAAGGGATATACCTCGGAGCCATCCGGAGAGCTGCCGCTTCAGCTGCGGTGATCTCTTGCACCTCCCAGGGATTGAAAAAGATGAAGTCTCCCGCCAATGGCGTGCGTCGTCCCGGAGACCGGTCGAAACCGCCGTCCTCGTGACCGCGGCCGCTCTGAGCGAAGGGCACGCTGGCCCAATCAACTCGGTCGATTACGTCGAGGAGTCCACGAACTTCTTCGGAATTGTTTTCACCTCCCAGAGGGACCTGCAACGAGATTCCTCGGATGCACGCACGAAGGCGAGGCGGGACATACCACAGTCGATACTGGTCATTTACTTCCCATAGGAGGTAAGCCGCAGTGCGGATAGCCCACTCGGTGAGCACCACGGACCACAGTCCGGAATACGGATCCTCGATGAGGCAGGAGCCAATATAGGAGAGGACCGGGGGCAACTCCACGTAGCACCCGCGACACACCCCCACCGAGGACCACCAAGTGGGAATGGGAACATAACGGCCCAGCCGGTGATTGTGCCGGATTCGATTGATCTCCGTGTTTTGTTACGGGACGAGAAACCCGAAACGGGAACGCGCACGGCGCTCATCGCGGATGAAGTTCTGTAACCACCGCGAACGGGACTCCCGGCGAAGATACCTGAACTCCGCCCGGATGATGGGATGAATCCAACATACCGCCTCCTGGCGTACACTAGGACGTCCTCTCCAGGAGCAAGTCTCAACCACCGCCAAGCGGGTGCAGTACGAAATCTCGCCTTGAGTACGGTATAACCGGAGATCAAAGCTGATGGAATCAGGAATTGGGAACTCGAAGTTCGCCCGGCTCTGCCGCGCATAGCCCAAGCGAACCAATGCCGCCTGAGCGGAAGCCAGCGACTCGCCGGAACGCCGCACGATTGCATGAGGAGGAACGGCAACCCGTCGACGCCAATCCCACGAAGTGGTGATTAACGCCGGAAGATCCCCGGGAAGGCGATCAGTACCGTCCGCATAGGACGCGATGAGCTCCTCGTTGAAAACGGCTGTAGGATGAAACCACGGAGCAGTCCGGAAAAGATGCGCGTGAACGCGAGGGTTCAGCCCGACGAGCTCATTGGAGGAAGGCCACGGCACTTCCTGCATGACGTGACCATGGAGCTGCTGCCCCGGAGGGAGAATGTGCCGGCCGCTGGCGTTGAGTCCCTGGGACGCCCCAGAAGCATTGCCGCTTTGCGGGAGAGGCACGGAACGAAATCCGGAGAAGTATCCCGAGTTCGGAGGTTGACCGCTCATCGCGCGAGGCGCTTGAGAAACGGGAAGGTTGGTAGTACGACCGCGAGAGCGAGTTGAAGACTGTAGTGAACAGGGTTGATCGTCGCTGGAGCGAGGTTTGCACTTGGAAGTGGTAGTGACTTGGTCTTCGCGAGGCGAGATGGAATCCGAAGACTTCGGGGATGCGCTTTTATGCCCATGGTTGGGAGTTCGACCCGCCATCGCGACGGCGTGGCTCACTCTTAAGGAGGGGGATATGAAGGACAACACTCCTTGGAGGCGATTTTAGGTACTTAGTTAATTTCCGCATCATGCGTTAGTAGATATATAATGAGCTACACCGCTATTAGCGTGTCGCCTCGCCGAGGTAATTTCCACACATGTACACGTGGATTGCACGGCTCGAGGCGCCGCTTAGCGGGTGTGACTAGCACACGTGTAGCACGGATATGCCGGAGGCAGTGCACCCAGCATTGCTGTATTTACTCAGATATTTTATAGATTATTTTGCCCGGCGCACCCACTGTCAGTGGTGCGCCGAGCTCAGTACTTAGAGGGTTGAGCATCGCTCCCCCAAGTAAATTGCCCCTTGCCAAGCAAGGGCTTCTGGCTCTAACTATCACGCCTTCGCGGACTGTTCACCTCCAAGTGGAGTGACGACTGCGTTGTTCACGTATAGTTACCCACCCTTGTGGCGCTCAGAGTATAACCACTATTTGTGTGTCTCGTTCCGACCTATTGTCGTATACTCGCCCCTGTATTGGGTTTGCTTTGTTCTCTCTCTTTTTCCCACTCTGGTGGTTTGTCTTCTCCCCTTTTTGGGTTTGCCTTTTTGCCCTGTTCTCAGTGGCCCGTTTCCGACACCTTGTCGTTGCCGTGCTACTCTCTTTCGAGGACTCATCTCGTGACCGTGTGAACACGTGGATCTCTACCGACTACTAATCAGCCTAACGCTCCGACGCTTGTCGTGACGGTTTGACCTCGGATTTACACCCGGATTAGCTGTGTCATTCCCGGAGTGCTCCGTTCGCTGTGCTGCCCTGTCGAGGGGAAGATTCCGAACGTCTTCGTGAGCCTGCGCTTTTCCCGCCAAAGGCGTTGCTCCACAACGTCCAAAGTGCGGATTGGGCATACCATTGTCATCCCAACTTGCAACGTTTGCCTCTGACCTGTTCATGTTGACGGAATCAAATCTTAGTTGAGGATGGAATTGTGGGCACTGCGAATGCACGAGGAAACGGTGGACCCCCTACTGCCGGGGGTCCCGTATCGGTGGGTGGTTCCCGGATTTCGTAGTTGGATAGTGCAGGATCAGGAAGGCTGTTGCGCCTAGGAACCCCCGTGTTTCCAGAAGCACCCACGTTATGCGCAGGGTTATTCGTGATCTGTTGAATGGGGGATGAAATTTCGTTTCGTCTTGCAGACCCAGGGCCAGAATGTCTGCGCTGCTGGTTTCCCCATGGATGTGCAGCAAGGCTACCGGGGTTCATGGTAGGTGGTACATGGGGGTTCATCTGCGACACACGGTGTTTGTTCGCTTCCAATTGTTTGCTCAATTTGGAAGCGTTTAATATTCTGGTAGAGGTGAAACGACCGAAGCGAATCCTGTTCTGATACAGCTTCTTCCGTTCCTCGAAGCGCGGAGTAGGGCGGTTGGCGAGCGTTGTGAGTCCCAAGCGAGACAGAGCCCGGCAGACGTTGGTGCCTGAATGAATTGTTGGCTATACGATTTGTGTTTTGCTTCGGAGCGTAGAGAAGACAAGACAATCACAAAGCACAATAATTGTCAAAGCTCGGTGCTTCACACTCGGAGTACTTGCTCACCTGTCCGCCCTTTTCCAGACAAGTCTTGAAGTTGAGCAACAGAGCTGAAGATATGTAGAGAAGCGCAACCGGAAAACGACGCACGCACAAGAGGCGAGAAAATGCATTACGAACCCAGATCTGTTTCAAGTCCTTGTATTTCCATTCTACAGAATACCGTAGAGCATTCATTGAAGCATTATATTCGAGCTGCTCGCTTGAGGCAAAGAGCCTCTCAAAGGTTGTCTGCAACCATGGGCGTAAAAGGTAGGCTAGATCTCCATAAAGGTAATGCTGGAGGCTGTTTATAACCATACAACTTTGCATGATCGGCTCTATTCCACTTCTTCTCAAGAGCGTCAGATCGTGTCTTCTTCCTACTATCGGTCCAAAAAGATGAAAGATAAGACCATCCGGCGTTGAAATTGTTTGACACTTTAGGCAGTGCTTTTGAATATGCCCATAGTAGCACGCTCTTTGATTGAATCCCTCTCCGCCCGGGCGGCACATCACTATTTTTGTACAATCAATAAAGCCTACGCACCTTTCCAATGGAGCACCACGATTACGTAGAGCTGCAGCATAGATTGCACTTCGTTCGTCGAGGAGTCCATGTTGCAGTTTTGTGATTATTCTACCCTTCGATTCTACAAAACGCTCTAGCGCTTCCCAGAAGACTTCACTTATGTGACTGTACCTCATTCCAAACATTGGTTCCAGGTCATACCATGTGTGGGCTGAGGCTAAGCGCTTGAGAATAATGCAGCATGCAGTAATCGAGTCGCATTTGTATCGGTTTTGGTGCAGTGTGGTTTGTTTTTTAGTTCATAACTGCAGCTATTCGTCCAATATCATTGCGGCGCAATTTGAAATCATGGAGACATTGCTCATCGGAATAAACGTTTAAGTTGAAAGTCGTTTGCTGAATGGAACGAAGTCTTGTTTTCAAGTTGTGAACATCATCTTGTGCGCTTTGAACTTCGTTCCACAAATGAAGCAACAGCAGAGGATCTGTGTCAGCAACTACAGCAATTTGAAAAAGTTTGAGTCGTCGACTATTACGAGCGCGCGCGCGCCCAATTGAGTACTCATCTTGACGAACCATGAGGGTGGTTACCGTCGGTACCACTACGCGATTCTGACCTTCTAAGTCTGACCATCTTCGAAATGCAAGGCTACGCGATACCAACGGCGTAAAGTACAGTGCACAAATTCCGTGGAGCAAACTTCGTGTGGTGCATGTAACTGATGGAAACGAGACTTTCTACGATAATTGAGGTAGCGTAAATTCCCTAATAAGCAAATTATGGACACGAACGAGTGCAATGGCGTGACACTCGACGGCACTCGTGGTCCCTCGCCTGCGGCTCGGGACCACTCGTGCTCCTCTCGGTCCACGCCATATCGCACTCGTTCGCGTCCAGAACTCATACATGTCACCCACGGTGCATGGGCTCCGGCCGAAAACACACGACGTCGCCGACGTAGAAGAGCTCACCAATGAGAGAGCTAGGCGCAACCTCCAATACCCATCAAAATAGAACCGTTTGACCTGATCCTCTCTCCCCCAACCACACCTTCGTATCGCCCCTATCGTCCAATACGTAGTCTAGGCGCAACCTCTATGGCCCTTCTCACCAATCATTGATACACAAGTCAACACAATGGCACGTAATTGTAAACAATGTACAGATCGGATCTCGCAACGACGTCGCCGCCGCTACCTCCTCCAGAGGATTCATCCCATCGATTTCCGTCGTCTTCACTTCTTGAAGAGGCCTCTTCGAGATTGAATCCTTCACATCTCTGTACTTCTCACATTTTGTGTATGCCACTGCCAAAATTGTGTTCACTAATTAATAAGAACTCGTAGCAACATGAGCACTTCTGGTATGTTAGAAACTTCACTTTCATTCGTTATTCCTATGCTTCTTCTCTTACACCACGCCCTAATGTTCAATATCTCTTTAAAAGAAAACAATGAAGAGGATCTTGCTTCCTTTCTGCGGAAGGACTCTGATAAACTAGCATCTAATTTCTGTGGTAGGTTCTATCGTAACCTTGCAGAAAAAGGCCAATTTATCCTCACCGATACAAAGGAACGCCTTTCTATTATCCACAATCACACCTATGAAGTTGTCCATAATGAACTTCGTAGGCCATCTCCCGTTTCTTTTGTGCATAGCTCGCAACCAGGATCGCAGCTCTGCACAGACCTAATTACAGTGGCTTTGATGGACATGATACCACTCTCGGGAGTGTCCATATGTCCTTGTGAAACGGGAACTAATCTCTGTATGTATGCAAACAGAGTTAGAGATGCCCCTTCCGAGCGCCACGGTTTTCTTGAGAGACTTCGAAAGTCATTTCTAAGGAATCTTTCTGGTGATAGTAGCGAGATACATACTGTATTGGTGCCGTTGAATGTGGATGAAGAGCACTGGGATGTTCTTGTTGGTAAGCGATTTATTGGTACAAAACGTATGCGAAAAGACCACCCCACAGTGTACTTTGGGGATAGTTTAAGGTGGAAATGCTCAAGGATTGTTTTGGATTTCTTTAAGGAGGCTTTCGAGGTTATTGTCCTCGGTGGAAATCGTTCGGCTGAAGTCTCGAAAAGAAACTATATGCTTGATATTCGAGGATACAAACGGCAGGAAGATGCATTTAGCTGTGGATGTTACGTTATCGCAATCGCTACCGAATTCGCGACGGACAGGGGTTTTGCTCCAAGAAAGACTTTTAAGTCTGGATACAATCGGGAGCTCTCCAAAAACTACCGCTGGATGGCCATTCGGAGCCGTGTTTTACAGATCCTATTGGTCTCCCAGTTCTTTAAGAAGGAGAAAGTCACAGAAACTATGGTTTCTAGGTACAGGGTGCATCATCGAGAGGACTACTCACGAATTCGTGCACAGGGGCAGAATCGCTTAAAAACTCTCAGACATCCCATTCTAAAGCGTTCAGATTTCAAGTTAGAGAAGGAAAAGGGCATCCAGAACGCTTTATCTGCACGAGATACTAGAGCAGTGGATGTTGATTGTGGGAGCAAAACATCTGTACCGCGGTCGAGTGAGGAGACGATGCTGATGTGTATCCTGGACAGCATTACAGCTGGATTTGACGCTATCGAAGAGAGAAGGTCAGGCAATTGTGGTGCGGTACCTGCGCCACAGAGCAGTTTGGGCAATGATGAGGATGTTCTGGGCAATAACCAGACCACTCCGCGGCTATCACTCAGTACAGCTCGTAGGATGAGGGTAGAAAGATTGAATGCCAATTTGTCACCCATGCCGACTCGTAGCTCCGAACGCAAGGTTCGATTCTTAGACAGCTCCACGGCTGTAAAAGAACTACTGGATAACATCTTAGCGGATGTATCACAACATATGGAATCCAAGGAAAAACAATCGGGAGGGAATCTCATGAATATGAGTAGTTTTGAGCTTCTCCAGCCGATTCCCGACCGTGAGGGAGCCCATCTCGAGGGAGAGGTGTTCGATTTTATGGCTCTCATGGCATCCATTGCCCGCGCAAAGAGATTCCTGTACGGAATTCATCACTTTAGATATGTGAAACTGAGAAAGAAGGGCAATGGACGTCTTATTAATGGTCGGTTCAGGTGCCAGAGACACAGCAAGTTCGCCAGCTCATGCCCATCGAATATTATGGTGTCTTTGTCGAGCATGAACTCCAACTGGACGGTCCGTGTTAATGTGAATCACACCCACGCCCCTGCTCAGGTTTCTGACTCGGACATTCAGAAGCGCTACCAGTCTCTCCGAAGGACAATGCAAAGTAGTTTTCGGACGTGGGAAGGTAAGGAGCAGGGAAAGGATAAAAGTTATTGGAACTACCTGTACCAAAAGTGCTTCCCTGATCCCTCTGCATCGGCGATATATGTTAGAAAGAGTATAGGGGAAGATATGTTTCTTTTTCCTGGCGGAGTATCTGTGCAAGAAAATGTACTACATCCTTCCTCTCGTTCTATACATGACACTCACCCCGTGTCTATACTGCCAGTACCTACAAAAAGCAATATGGTACAGCCCTGGGAACATTCAGTCGGGATACTACGCTCTCCACCGACACAAGTGGTTCATCAACTGGAGTCGCAGGTTGTCCCTACTGTGGGCAGTACAAACTGGAAAAGTGACGGGGAGAAGGACATGAAAGAGAAGTACATGAAGGCGGAAGTGGGTGTGGGCTCACGTCGCATAGATGATATGACTCATTTCTCAGTGGTCAACGTCAGCGACGTGAGATTGAAAAGCAGTGACGACGTCACGTACGTCGATCCTGAGATCGGTGACAACTCTTTAATTACACAACCAGAGTCCCAGGAGGGCAAAGAGAATGTGGAGAGAGCTGAGGGACGATCGCTACAGTTCAGTTCTGCGGAGCTACAACACGTTGACTGTGCCCTATCGGAGGGAGAAGCAGAGGTCAAAAGCGGGAACGAGAGGGACACAGAGATGGAAGACGTTGGGGCTTCTGAACTAATCGAACGCTTTTTATTTCTTGACGATAGTGAAGAAGTTTCCACTGAGCTTGTTCATGTCTTGAGCGGCGAGGAGCCGCCAGAGGCTGTCATACATTCTTCTTCGGAATTGAGTGAGGAGCGTAGGACTGCAGGCAGTGAAGAAGATCGGTCTGATGATGGAATTGAGTCAAGTCCAGATATGGACGAGTTCTTTAAAGCAGCTGTTATTGCCTACTTCGGGAGCTTGCCTCTCAATGCTCCCGGTCGAGACGTGGTCAGGGAAGTTCGCTTTATAGCTGAGAGTATGGGCTACAATGTACGCTGTAGGACTTCTATATTTCTTGGAAGCAAGGAGGCACAGCGGAACGTTGGGGAAGCGGGGGACAAGCGTGTGCTTCAAAAGTGCATATTGAAGTGCAAGAAGCAGGACGAAAAGGATATATGCGGGTTCTCTTTAACAATCAAGACACTATCGACGGAGAAGGAAGAAGAATGGAGATCATATGTCGGCGATTTCTGGGAAGCGAGACACAATCATCCCCCCATGTCCAGCAGAGCCGGAATCAGGCACCTCCCACCGAAGCTGCGTAGAGAGGCTATGCATATGACAAACGATTTGCATATGTCTCTCCCAGATACTATACGCTATCTGGAAGACAAACATAGCATTGTGATAAACCCGAAGTCTGTGCGGCAGGTGTTGGGGGTACGGACGTTCTATTAGCAATCCGAAGGACTTGGAATGCACCAAGCTGTTCAAAGAACTGGTTTCGTTAAAAGAGCAAGATGCGGGGAACAGGTACTACATAAGTCATGACGTGGAGGGTCGAATGACTTCAGTTGGATGGGCCTTCGCAGAATGGATTGAGGACTACAAAGCGTTTGGTGTTGTGCCTGGTGTGTCTATCGATTGCAAGGCAGTCGCGAACCGCTATGGATTACCGCTTATAACAATCAATGGAAGGGCGAACGATGGCTTTACGTTAACGTTCTTCATGGGGTTTATCAGCGGCGAGACGGAAGCCGACTTTGTAGAGGTCCTAACAGAATTTAAGTCCATGATTCCAATATCCCCAGCTCTAATATCTATGGATCAGAGCTCTGCCTGCATTGCAGCCACGGAGCAGGTCTTTGAGCATTCGTTTATCATCCTGGACGAATGGCACCTCAATCAGAATCAAATGAAGAACGTCACAGCTTGGTGCTCCCACATTGGAAAAGTCAGTTGGTGCGACGACATGTCTAGGGAGTTGTTCAACTTACGCCGGTCGAATACGCTCCCAGTATTCGTAGAACGCCGAGATAACTTCATTCAGAAGTACTTCGCGGGTTTAACAGAAAAGCTTCCAGTGTGGTTCACATACCTATATGTGCACAAGCCTCAATTGCTAATTGCTTGCTTCAGAATCGCTGCCGTTCCAAAACGGTATCTGTTTCAGGGGACGGGATATACAGAAGCCTCGAATTCTGGTTATCGTGCTTACATCCTGGCGAAAAAAGTCCCCTTCAGCGAGATACCGAGACAAATGAAGCTCCTTACCCAAAAGCGACGAGAGGCCCGCAATGAATCGCGCATACGGGCATTGTCGCCAATGAGCTCCCGGTATAGGTCGATTCGCAACTTTCGATTGCCTATTCCCCCGGGAATCCTGGACGGGCTTATATCCGATTATACCAGTTACGCATTGACAAAGTTCCAGGAAATTGGCGTGATGCCTGCAGAAAACTATGCCGTTTTAAGAGCATATGTTGCTGAACCGGAGCAGGTGTATAGGCCCGAGCTCGCGGTCGAAGAAGGGGAGCGAATTGGACTCGTAGCATGTTTTGAGCTCACATGGAGCTTCCAACTACTCCGAAAACTTGAAGTTCCACGCCCGAAACCACCAGCAGCGCCATTGCGAGTGCTTTTTGCGCGGAAGGAAATAGAAAATGATGAAGATGCAGAGAGCGAGCTCCTCGTGAGATGTGACTGCAAAAAGACCGAGTCAATGGGCTTTCCTTGTCGGCACATCGTGCGGTGTGCTATTGTGTACAACGAGTACGTCTTGAGCACACCTCGTCTGAAAGAAGTGCTAGACGAGTATATCGAGCTGGAATCTTTCTTTGACCCCTACTGGAAAAATAGCCCTGGAACCATTTCATTTAGCGAAGTGTGTAGACGTAGAAGTCTTTGTGGTGTCTTGGATATGGATTCTCTGACAACTCGACTCGAATCCTCCCACGAAAATATAGAAGCGAGTGCTCTTGAAACATTTTTGAAGAGAGAGTCGCAAAATGAAGTCCGAAAGCTTGTGAAATGGTCGGATAATAAAGCCATATTCGACCAACTACACAAACTTGCCGACGGTATTAGACCATCGGCTGTTGAGAGCCTCGGTGATCTTCTCAGGGAGGCACACAGGCGATTGATCAAGGGCGAAATTGCTACCGCAAGTGTACTGGAGCAGGTGAGTATTGCCGGACAATCGGAGAAGGAGGGAGGAAAGAGAGTGCAATGGTCGGATTCCACGGTCGTGGAATCTATACCGGTGCTTAAAGCACCAAATGTGTCAAAGGTGAAGTTCAAGAAGAGGAAAAAGAGCTTTACCGAAAAGTTCAACAGTAAGAAAGGAAGGGCGGAGAATCAACAGAAGGCGAGAGAAAAACCAGGCTTCTCAAGGAACCAGTTGAGCGGTTATCACAAGATTCTGAGAGAAGCCAACCGCAAGACGACTTGTAATAGTAGTACATTGAAATGTTAGATGACTTCGGTTACATCAGTTACGTCGGATACAACTGTTGTGGTGTATAGAACATAAAAAGTACATTGTGACTCGTATTTTCTTTTATTAACGAACATAGAACATAGAGCTTTTGTTGGGAAGAAGGGAGCATATTCCCATAGCCGGCTTACTACCCTGAGGAGACAGGCCGCAGTGTGGAACAAGCATGAGCTCCTGAACCTCAGCACGGGTCTGGTGAGATTGCGGAACGTGCAAATTCATTTCGTCCCCATCGAAATCGGCATTGTATGGAGATGTTACTGAAAGGTTCAGGCGAAAAGTCGAGTACCGCATAACGCGTATCCTGTGCCCCATAATAGACATTTTATGAAGACTTGGCTAACGATTGAACCAACGTAGTCCCCATCCTTGATGTGGCGGATGACTTTGAAGCCCACCTCTACTCGGACCATTGAGCGATCTGAGAGATATGCAAGGCTTACCTTTTTTCCATTTTCACGTTGGATTGAATGAGCTCCGGGGTACTCGTTCGGTCTGTTCAGTACAAGTTTTCGCATTTCTGCCATGTTGTAAGTGGTCCCCAATTCAGGATACGTCAGGTTCTGGGCAATTGTTCTGGAAACACCAACCTCGTGGAGCTTAAGGTTTGGATCTGGGGTAATAACGGTTCTTGCGCTGAAATCAACACGTTTCTTTATAAGGTTTCCTCTCACTCGACCTTCTTTCCTTTGAAGCGTTAGCCAATACTCTTTATAGCTTGACTACCTCCACGTACAGTTGCCGTAACAACTCCAGGAATCTCGTTGTTCATGTATTTGGCAACGTGGTATTGTACGAGATCAATTTGTTCCCGAACAGTATGGGCTACGGCTCCGGTAGATTCTAACACTCGCAGAGCGTTATTATTCTTGACAATATCCCCGAGTTTTTTCGTACGTTCATCCTCATTTCTCAGACCATTTCGTGCTACAAAGAGACGCACTGCTAGAGGGGAAACAGGCAACATAGTGAGGATGAGCTATTCCGGATGAGACCTTGGTGGGGACAGGCCAAATGCAGAGCAGTCTCTGTCAGAAATTCGCTCGAAGATGGCATTTGTTCTCTCCGCAGTAATGGTCTGTTTACGATCGACTGCCTCATCGGAGTTGTCTGGGAACACAGCTTGAATACAAAACCCATCGCGAAAATACCTCGTCTGTGTATTACCACCCGCCTTGAGCGGCGCAAACCTTTTTGGTTCCGCTTGTCGCTCGCATAGCGGCACGCATTCTTGTCGTGGGCCTCTTGACCTTCAGCAAATCCTCCACAGCGCGCTCCGTACACAAGATTTTGGAACAGTAATGGCACACACATTTGAGGACTTTGAGTGTAATGTTCATGAAGCCAATGTTCTACATAGGCCTCGCCAACTCTACGTGACCAAAATGGCCGGGGCAAACCCTGTCTATGCCTCCGCATGTTTGGCAGGGAAGCGGAGAACCATTAGAACCAAGACGACGGTCGGCGGTTCCTTCAACTACCGGCACACCGTTCTCGTGCGTCTTTTTGTGCTTGATCTC
Source organism: Gracilaria gracilis (assembly GCA_030374805.1). Classification (NCBI taxonomy): domain Eukaryota; phylum Rhodophyta; class Florideophyceae; order Gracilariales; family Gracilariaceae; genus Gracilaria; species Gracilaria gracilis. The sequence goes on along the minus strand of JARGSG010000224.1, from coordinate 1,002,026 downwards.
TGCAACAGACATGCGAAAAAATCTCCTCAGGGCCCAAAATTCCGAACTGAACGGTCTTGAGCTTGGGCTCCGGAGTGGTGGAGTACAGAGTCATTGGAGTAATGAGACTAGTTACAAAATGGTAAATAGTGATGTCAGTCAGAATATGGGGAGTTAAACTGTAAGTATGGGTACAGACATGTGAATAAAGCGTACCAATTGAAAGTTGTCCGCGACGTTTGTATACGAGTTATGCACGTTGGAAATATTCGCGGAAGCAAAAGTGGGAGGAAAGGCTGCTAAGTGTGAGAACTGGTCTTGTGAGGAAGAAATTCGACACTCAAGACTGAACAAGATGGCCTTGGGCAAGACCAGATGTAGTGTTCTTTCGGTGTTTCGGTTTGAATAGCGCGCCAATTTTCTTGTTGACTTGTGTATCAATGATTGGTGAGAAGGGCCATAGAGGTTGCGCCTAGACTACGTATTGGACGATAGGGGCGATACGAAGGTGTGATTGGGGGAGAGAGGATCAGGTCAAACGGTTCTATTTTGATGGGTATTGGAGGTTGCGCCTAGCTCTCTCATTGGTGAGCTCTTCTACGTCGGCGACGTCGTGTGTTTTCGGCCGGGGCCCGGTGCATGAGGATATCTCAGCTTCCTTTCTCAGAAGCTAGAAACACCTCGTTTACTGTCGACGACCACTGTGGTTAGTCGTAGCATGGTACGAAGCTATCCTAATAGCTCCCTGAAGTGCTCTACTTTCTCGCTGAATGCCCGCCGTCTGTTGCCCAAGTGCCTAGCGTTCGCTCCTGGCCTCGGGTGACACCCCGACTTTACTCTGGCCATCGCTCATTCTGCACCATTTTCTTCCCTACATGGCCGAGCCTTTTGGGATCTTAGGTGGCGTTGTTGGTCTGCTCGATATAGCCCTTACGCGCATCAACTCACTCTGTGCACGGTACCGTCTTTCAAAGGAAGTGTACCCCTCCTTTCAAGAATCGCTCAAACAACTCACCGATTGCAAGGAGTATCTTTCTGCGTTCGACAATTATCAAACGTCTCCAAGTCGCAATGGTGGCCGGAGGATCCTCTCTCCCGAACTTGCTTCATCCACAGATCGTATGAGGCGTACCATCGAAGATGAGCTTCGTCGCGCAAATGAACTCGCAAAACGTCTGCTGGACGGGAAACTTCAAATCGCAGCAGCCCTTACTCGAGGTCCTCTGCGACGGAAGCCAGCGCTAAGCGTCGTAACCAGTGTAAAGCGCATCACCACTGTCGTGGACGAAATACAGTCCCTCAGCCACAAGGCGAGCAACGCCATCAAGGCTCTCATAAACAATCTTGTCACCGCTGAGTATACAGCTGAGATGACTGTAGAGAGATTACGCGAAGCGTTAGGCTCTGTGGCGGTGGTCGTGGAGGATATATTCAATGGCGATACTTCCACTCTTCCGTCGTTTCACAACCCTGTATTTATGTCATTTACCTCTTCGACTGCGTTAGAGTCATCGCGCTCGATGGAGGAATCGCTCATGAGCACTATCCGTAATATGGTACTTGAGAATGGTGAAGGTGGCAATTCCGCCGCCATTGTGGGCATGCCTGGGCTTGGGAAGACGACAGCCATCATTGCTCTCGGGCACCACATTACCCTCGGGCGCGACCGTGACGTTGCGGGGTGGTTCCCTGATGGTATCTACTTCATCACGCTAGGAAAGGATGCGGGTGATTCTGATGTGATCGGAAAGCTTGCTCACGTTGTCCGCAGATCAGGTGGGATTCACAAATCTTCGATAGTTCTCTCTGCTGACTCCGTCACTCATGCTATTTCACTCACAGCAGAATGGTTTGCAGGGAGGAATGCATTGTTTCTTATTGACGACCTGTGGGCGAACACCAGGTCCAGGATCGGCTACGTCGCAGACCTCAAGGAGCTTCTTTCCTGCGCCCCCCAAAGCCATATCATCTTCACCACCAGAGATAGTGAAATCGCGCAAGTAGCCACTGCAAATCCAATCCATTTCACGTCTCTGGACCCGCAGGGGCATCAGTCCCGTTCAATACTTCTCGGATACGCTGAGTTAGATGAGGCACGCATTTCTCCAGACTGCAATGAAAATATTGTCAGGATTCTGGTGCATTGCGCCGGCTTCCCGCTGACTCTTGGCGTCGCCGGTCGTGCTATTCGGAAGAGACGGAGAGGTACACAACCTTTATCATCCCTTCTCGTCGAATACGAGAGAAGCCTTTCATCGCATTCCAGAAGTGTCACTGACACCTCTCTTGCTCAATATGGTAGTATGAACGCAGCAATAAGTAGTAGCCTCGACTTCGCAGACGAAATGATTGAGGAGTACTGCAGAAAGAGATCTCGAAGTCCTTTCTCATGCACCTCTGTCTTCAATCGCCTCTGTGTTCTTCATAAGAAATCCAAAGTACCGCTCACAGTGCTGGAGAAGCTGTGGCCGGGTCTTCATTTATCCGAAGTCGAGGAGGTCGTTGAAACCGTTGTCGACCTCAACCTTGTCACGCAAGGGCACGACGAGAAGACGGGAAGAAGGACAATCGGACTGCATGACCTCGTTCTGCAGTTCTGTGAGGAGAAGTCGCGCGATATATCTGATCGAATTCACCGTGAATTTCTTCTTTCATTCCTTTCGTTTGACACGATCCAAGCAGAACATCAAGATCATCTTGATGGTGTTCTCTCGGCGATCGACGAGCTCGATTCTGCGGGGTTCGGTAGTGAAGCCGCGGTTAAAGAGCGAACCCGAATTTGGTGGGAAGGTAACTTTTCTGATGATGCGGATTATATTATGGATAACCTCTGTCGGCTGCTGGCCAAAGGCAAACTACTTGCGGAGCTTTGTGGAGTTTTATCACATGCAGGATGGACTCTGTACAGGCTCCGGAATGGAAATGTCTTTGCTATCCTTCAAGACTTCGAATTTGTTCTGGCAGTTGCGCAAGATGAACACCGCGAGAGATCGGATAATGATCTCAAACACTCCATAGCAGGAGACCTCAGGCTGCTTCACTACGCCGTTAGCGATATGTTGCCATTCCTCCAGGCAAACCCACGTGAGTTACCAACCCAGGCGCATGGAAGACTTTTCGATCACTCGTCATCGTGGATAGTAGCACGATTCCTACAATCCTGCAAGCAACAAACGCGCCTTCCATGGCTTCTGCCGAGAGCTCCAATTTGGACTGCACCCTCGGGTCCAAGGCGTGTGGAGATGCGAACGGATCATACGCCATTGTGTCTCAGCGTCGATTGGGAAAACAAAATGGTCTACTCTTTCTCGGCTGAAAGCAAACAGATCGCATGCATCGACGTGAATAGGCGGCGAACAATGTATTCCGACCTCTCGGCCTTCGACGTGTCTTGTGCTTCGATTTGCGTTGCAGCCGGAAAGATCGCTGTAGTAACAGAAACAGGCAATCTATTCGCTGCTGAGCTGAGCACCGGCAAACGATTGTGGGGGCACCAGAATACCGGTATCTTCAACAATGGAAAGCCAAACATCCTCCTTTGGACACATAGCGGTGAAAGGCTGATTGTTAGCACAGAAGAAGGTATGCTTTCCGTTCTGAACGGAGAGACTGGAGAGGATGTAATTTCCGACAGAGACCCCGGTCAAGGTGATGGATACGGTTTTTTCTCATCGATAACTGCAGTGGCGGTGAGCGCTGACTGCAGCACTATAGTCACAGGAAAAGCAGACAAAACACTGCGTTGGTGGAGCGGAGAGACGTTGGAAATGGTCCACACCGAACGCAGGGCGCATGGCAAGAGGATTATCACGGACGCAGCACTTAGTCGGGAGGGGAGTCGTGCTGTCACAGGTGGTGAGGACGGAAGGATTCGGGGTTGGAACGGGCTGACGCACGTAATGGAGTGGGTGGTAGACGAAGTAGGACCCTATTCTCGTGAAGTGTATGTCGCACTGTCTGCCGATGGGCGTTTTGTCGTATCTGGAAGTTCTGATGGCACGATGCAATGGTGGGCCTGGAATGGCGAGTCTCACTCGGTGCGCACAGAGCGCAGTGCGCACTCGACTTCGGTGCGCAAAGTCGAATCTGATGTCTCGGGTGAATATACCGTGTCGATAGATAATGGCGGAGCGGTCATATGGTGGGAGACACACGCGCCTACACCAGATCGCCAGTTTCTTTCCCTGCCTGCGGGTGTGAAGTACGTTGACATCGGCAAAGGATGTCGCGGAGAGGACGCTGTCATGGTAGCTGTTGACGCAAATCGCATGTTGACTGTCTGGGACATCAAAACGAGCCGTGAGCGCTGGCACCGCGAAGTTGGGTCAGGTGGTGTCGTCGTAGTCGGCGTTGCTGTGGCGAACAATGTGGTTCTCAGCGGCGGCCTCGAAGGCATGCTGTGGGCGTGGAGTCTACGAGAGCACGGCAAGGAAGTCTGGTCACTCCAAAATCCTTCTATGACCAGCGTCGCCTCTGGGGGGGAAGATGGGCGGACGGTTGTGATTGGCTTCAGCGGTGGAATTATAGAGTTCCGGGATGCAGTGAAAGGATCGGTTCTTTGTAGGGACAGAGATGCGCATGAAGATTATGTAGAGTCAGTGGCGGTTGCGCAGGATATGACACAAGTTGTGACTGCTGGCAGAGATGGCAGGATTTGCTGGTGGGATCCCGAAAGCTACAAGCGCGTTTTCTTTGAAGATGAGACATGGATGAAAACTGTGGTGGTAAGTGGTGGGAAAGATGCAATTACTGCCGCATGCGGAACTGACAACGCTCTATACGCATGGCGCGGCATCGGCGGCCGGCCGGCGAAGTGTTTGAAACCACACAACGGCAAGTTCATAAGCGACATCGCAGCTGTAGATGGCAGGCCGCTTTTCTTATCGGCAGGGGGTGACTGCTTTGTGCGCGTCTGGCGGGTGAGCGGTGGAGGTGCTGATTTGCTCTGCATCAAAGAGTTGCTGGCCGTGTCGGTGGGAAGCATAGTGAACACGATTGCGTCCGCCTCAGTGGACGGGTCCACAATCATTGTCACCGGCGAACACAATGGAAATATCGCAAGTTACAATCTTTTCGAAGAGTGATGAAGTTCATTTTCGAGAAAGTTAAAGGCTTTAGGATCGAGCTGCTTCATACTCGTGAGCTCTTTCTGAAGCTCTTCTAACTGCAGCCCTAGAATGCGCTCCATCATAGCCCTTTTCTCCTGCAACGCCTCTAACTTTTTCTTCCCCTCCCTATCTGTTTCCTCAACTTTCTTCTTTTCTTCATGACATAAGTCATGGAATTGAATTGTGAGAGCTGACAACTCTCCCTCTGCCTCCTCCACCTCCTCTTTCAGCTTTTTCACTTGAACGCCTTCTTTTCCGGCTTTTCTGCATGTCGTGCCCGCTACGACAAGCAGGGTAAGGTTAATCAAAAGTCCAATCATGTTAGGTCGTGCTATTCGGAACGTTAGAGAAATGGATAATGACCTATGGCGGGCGGCGGAAGAGGAAAAGGCGACACCAGGAAGACGGTGCCGCCTTTTATACCAATCCTCCCAGTGTCAGTACCGATGAGTGCAGTGGAATTAACTCTGGTTGATAATTGAGAGCCCAAACTTTAGACTTTTGGAATTCTCGGAGAGAAGACAAGTGTAGATATCCGTTTTGCTATTCGTGATGCATACATCTCCCACGAGGCAATTGGAATGCACGAATGTGCGAATGAAAGTTAAATCTTCTTTCTTCTTCAGAAAATACTGCATTCGCAAACAGATGCAAGCATTCTCTCTCTTCTCCCTCTTCTTGACGCGTTTGTTGTGTCCTAGTTGTACCCAGGGACAAGAACTCTCCCTCACGAGGACAACAAACATTTTCTTTCTTTGGTAGCGACAGAGCTCAAACCGCAAATCTTGAACTACATGGAGTATCGTGTGGCATCATCGGAGGAGAGTTGCAGAACGCTCGGGTCACTGCTTCAGATATGTCATCTTCCGCTTTAATCGAATCACTTAAACGGCTGGTCGAATCACTTAAACGGCTGGTGGGGCAAGTTGACGAGACGATCGCCTCTGGGGCAGTTTCGGAACTAGCCTGATTAGTTCTGATAGGAGTTGAAAGTCCGACACGCTCAGCGACAGTAAGGCTGATGTAGAGCGTTCTGCTAACCAGAGGGGTGGTCATGGAACCGTGAGCTGCAAAGCGTCTGTCTATAGCGGCACGAGCTGCAGGTATGGAACGCAAGGCTATGCTTCGAAAGACATGGTGCAACGCGGCTAATAGAACATCAACGCTGCGCCGCGTCAATGGAGTTGGGCAGTATTGGCAACAAATTAGCAAGTAGGCTACATCGGAAGATCATCAGGATCGTGCGCTTGTATCATCGCTGGCTGCTGGTTTGTGGCGAATGGCTCCCGATATTGCTCAGCAGCATGCGATCTCAATACTGCCGTTGGCATACTTGGGACGACGTGAGACAGACGATGACGCGGGAGATGCCAGCAACAACTGGAAATATGTCTGGAATGAAGGTGCGCTAGCACTTGGGCTTCGTTTATGCCTTTACCTATGTGAGAAACGTCTATGTACCTTTGCCCAGTACAACGTAAAGAGAAGCGCTGCAGCCACGCTTGGGGACCTGGCCAACGCGTTGTGTGACACAGTACCAAGGGTAGATGTTCAGCTCATGTCTCAAAGTGGTAAGGCGTTTTTAACTGTTCTTCCAGGTGATTGAAATAGTCTCTTTTTCCAGATATGTATCCAAGTTGCATCGATTTTATATCAGACGCAGTTGCTACCCAGCGCACGCCATTTTGAGCGCCAAAGCTAAAATTATAGATATTTAGCTATTTGGCTTCACTGATAGAGGTGCTCTTACCTTCGTATCTGCCATTGTAGCCGTTACGTAGCCATTTCAAAGCGCTCCGCCTCTTTTTTTGGCGCTGTTTTGTTCGTTCCAGTTGCAAGATAGCCGTTCACCACCACTGCCACGCCACGCCCCTCTTCATAAACGACTCGCGGTTGCGTTTCTATGCGTCGACGACTCTAAACGCTCATCGTCATCCATAGCATTCTGCATGCGACCTTTCCCAAACTAGACTCTAGAGCATCCCCTCGCACAACAGCATCATCTTCATCATCATGTCGCTTGAGCGAGTTCCATGCTCCCCACTCGTCATTGACACTTGGCACCGCGCGCTGTCCAATTCCGAAGGACGAGATAAGCTTTTCAGGTTGGTACAATATGTGTGCAAACTGCTTCGCGGTGTGAAACAAGCGGGCGGCAATACGGCCACAACTTCAGGGTCAGGGTCCGCGCTGATGGCTGTAGAATCAGCCATGGCAACGTCAAGGCAGATCAGTCGTTTGCTCAAATGGACGTCGGTTTACGTGAAGCGTCGTCATGACCTGATGAGAATTCCGAACTCAAGCGTCGAAATAAGTAACTTGATATCAGATTTGGCTCTGTTTGCATACTATTTATGTGACAACGTTACGTTTTTGTGCAAAACGGGGGTGATAAAACGCGATGCCTCGAAGGCTTCAAGAAGGGCCGCTCGTTTTTGGATGCTTTCTGTGATGAGCGGATTGTTCAGCACGGTAGTAACGCTGATGGAGATTCGACGTCGTCACCGAATCACACGCGAACTTCTCTTGAAAACAGAGAACCAGCAACAGGATGGCGAGGGAATAGATGAGGCTCTTGAAGATAGTACGCGACATGCGGCTGGCAAGGAGATGGGGGCGTTGATGAGATTGCAGCGCTGTGCCATGGTGGCTTGTACCAAACAACTTTCGGACTTAGTGGTTTCGTGTAGTCTTAGCACACAAGGAGGACTGCACACGGCGCTGGTTGGGGGATGTGGCGTTGTGAGTAGTGCTGTTGGATGTTGGCAGACTTGGCCGGTTGACGAAGTGATAGAACCGAACAGTGAGTGACGCTAGAATGGAAACGAAACCAAATGTAGAAAATATGCGTTATTGACAACTTGTGTGTAGAGGACAACTGTTTACTTGTGGGGTAGCAACATTAAACGCTACGCGGTAATCTTGAATGCGTTAGGCCGCAGCGGCACGATCATGCAACTTGAGAAGACGTGCGGCATGTTTCGAAGAATCACTGCCAGAAAACACTGGCGTGCTTGGTCGAACATTCTCCGAAGTGGCAGCAACGTCCACATAGCGTTTGTACCGACGTTCATATGCAGAAGAGCTGCCGCCATAATAGCTGGGGCTAGCCTGGTTGGATGCATCATTGAGAGCCAGTGTGGACACAGGAGCACGTTTGGGCGGCACAAGTCGTAAAATCCTTTGATTCATTGCGGATACATTTGCGCCGACGAAACGCATGACGTGCTGTGTTGAGGCGGTGAGAGAAGGAACTTGATCCGGAAGTCGCTTGAGCCGGGCGGCGTGTAGCGCGGTGTTCGGTAGCACGCGCAGTTGCGTAGAGGGCGCTGGGGCAGGTTGGGGGGCTGCGGGTTCCATGGTGGCGGCTGCAGTTGACGACGATGGAGGGCACGGTGACGGGCGGGACATGGGAACCGAGATATGTACACTTTTGTACTACCCCTGGTACAAAATGGTTTGCAGATGGTGGAATGAAGAGAAGCGCAACTCAAGATAGATAGGGAGATCGACACACTTCCAATCGGGTGGTGCTGATTGGCGGGAGTGATGCAGCAATGCCACGTGGTAGTGACGTCATGAGGCGCAAGCGTGCCTGGACCGTTTGGCGAAGGTGCCAAATGAATGATCGCCACCGTTACGTCGAATTGCAGTGTACACTCATCCTCGGCAGCGCGGTGGGAGCTACCGGCGAGCTACGCTTTCACGCCCACCATTGACGGTCCTTCTCTGTTCTGGTTGAGGACGCGTTGATTGCATCGCTTCTTTGACTGCCTGCGCCTCCTCTTCCTTTGACATACGACATACCCGGCCCCTATTGTTTGCCGCTCCCCTTACTTGCGAGCTCAACGTCGAGACTCTTTTTAGGACGCTGTCATTGCGAACTTGGCTGCACACTGCTTGTTGGTAACTAGCGCGTCTAGTAGTTTGCTGTGTTTTAAAAGCTTCGTTATGAGGACACGCACATCTCGTTTTCGGTTCTTCACGGATGCTCTTGCGTCCAACGGGATGCCTTTGCCGGATATGTCAGACCTCATGAACCAGGCACCCACAACCAATCCCACTCGCCCCGCCAGAAGGCCTTCCCGTCGCACATCTCAACCGTCGCCATCCTATAATCCTTTTGATGATGCAGATTCTTCCATGCATTCAAGGCATAATCATCCATCCTCTCATGGCCGTCATCAACACCACGTTCGTACCAACCCGGCCGATGAATCTTCAGATTTGATGATGCGGAACATTGTACTGGGTGCCACTTTGCTAATGGCCATGTTTATGTTTCTTCATGCTGCGTTGTATGTTGGCATCTTCTTCGTGGGCGTTTTGGCGCCAGCTTGGGGCACTGTCAAATGCATGGAGGGGCGCTCTTCTTCGTCCGGTGTCGTTGTGGAACTTCTCGACGACGACAGTGATACCGATGAATTTGACGTGAATAACGCGAGTATAAGAGACGTCAATGCAGATCAATCGCTAAGGAACTGGCAAAGTTACTGGATAATTTTTGCTCTACTATTCACCTTTGACGCTCTGTTCATTCGAACCGTGTTTTCATCTTCGTCCTTCATAACATCACCGTTTCACAATACGATTGCGTTTGCATTGTTATCGTGGCTCAGCAAGAATCGGGCCGCTAATTCCGCGGCACTCTACTCCGCGTTTGTAAGACCCACGTTCTTAAAGCTAGAGGATTCAGTTGACTCCATGGCGTCTAATGCCATGGTGCATATGGATCGAGTGAGCCAACATGTGATTGTGTCCGCTCATGAGGCGATCGCACCGGTGGTGAAACAACTTGAACAAGCCGCTGCCGCAACAGCGACCCAGATGCAACAACAAAACGCCAAACACGTCAAACCAAGACAAAGTCGTGGAGCTCTTTGAAGCTTGAGAACACCAGAAGCCTTTCTGTGTCCATTGTATCAGTCTATGTAGCTAGATAAAAACGCAACAATAAAACGAGGGAAACAAACAAAGGAATGTGCACACACGTTGATCGCTTTACACTTTTCGCAATATGCGAATCACGCAACCCGAAAAACGAAGCTTACGCAGTAGTAGCTGGCCTGAGTTTGGCAAGCTCAGTGTTGACGGCCTTGCTCTTCTTCATGCGCGCAACCATCACCTTGAATCTACCAAAATCATCCAGAGCAGCACGTTTTTTCTTTCTTGCCAACTTCAAGCCCCAGCTGGAAGCGGCGAACTTAGCATCGATCTGAGCGTCTTCGTAAGCTTTCTTCACATCTTCAGAAGACGCGCCGCGGGCAACAGCCTCAAGTGTGAAAGAAGTTAATGCAAGGCGTTTGACGTTGATTATTTGACGGCGCACTGATGTAGTTGGTCCTTCTATGAGAACGCGTCGCTGATCGAGAATGTCGACGATTACTACCAGCTTGTTGAGGTATTCGCCGTAGTTAACAAGCGCCACGCGTCCCGCTTCAACAAAACGTTTGAACGTCTGTTGTGTTTTTCAGAAGGTAACGATCAAGTGATACGGAAGGTAATCCATGTGATTTCCATGCAAATGGGAGAGTTAGTTGATTGTGATTAGGATATACTGATATTCCCACTCCGTGATTCATCAAAGGCAGCGGGCTGCGCGACAGTATGGCGACGCAATGCGGTTCGGAGATGGGAGAACGAATCTGAGCAGGAACACACGTACCATTTCGGATAGAGAAAAGCTTTGTTCAAATCCGCGCGGTGAAGTAGGCGGCTGAAGGGGAGGACGATAGGTACCAAGGGTAGAAGAGAAAGCAAGGAACAGCAGAGGAAGAACGCAGCAAAGACGGAGGTGTTTCACGCGGTGATCCAATGGTGTCGTCGACGACGGCGATGTGCTGCGCGATTCCGATAGTGCGACACGTGTCCACCTTTCCACCGATTTACTTGAAATTCAACAATCGAAGATGAAGCAGCTGATGCGCACAAGCGGCCAGAATGAGCACGCTATCTGCTTCGCATGTGACAAAGGCTTTGGCGGTTTGAGGGAGTTTAGAAGAAGTTTGATTTAACTTTAGGAAGCGCGGAGCAAGCCAAAGTGAGTGCGATTAAATGGAGGGAACCAGTGATGAAGAAAAAGGGAACTATTCTTTCTTGTATGAGTTGTGGTCGGCTCCTTGCTTCAGAGAGAGCACAATGTATGGGATTGGTGGTGGCGTTGCAATAGGTTCTATGCAAATGCTACGGAGTCGTGCGTTGGTTTCATTAAGCGGTGTTGTTTATTGCTTCGAGCAATTTCAAAGAGGGCACTGAATGCTGACTGTGGCGTCTGCGTTACCTGATAGGAGCGGTGATGGAATCTGCCGAGACAATGGTGAAGACAGGTTGTGCAATTTCATTGCTGAGCTGGTACGTTGCTACAAGCAAATATGGTTGGATCAATTAGCAAGGCAGCCTTCCTAACGCGTGATGCCATTGCTTGGTGCGAAACAGGATGGTGTGTCGGCGTCGTTACTACGCCGAGCGAGAAGCGACATACGAGGCGATGGAAAAATTGAAGAGAACGCAGGCGCAAATGGCAGCAGCAAGGGCGCGAAAGCTTCGTTCGGGAGAGGATTGATGGTGACGCGTGTCCTGTTTTGCAAAACGCAGGCGCGAAAAACCGAAGGCGGCGTGAATTTTGCTGCCCGTTTGTGTTTTGCACAACCGGCGGTTGGCCATGATGGCCAACGTCACAGAGTGGCGTGTCGTGTTGCAGACTTCGCGGTGAGATTTGTTGGGCGCATTGCGCGCGTTTTGTTTGAGCACTCTTATCTATCGCGCTCTATCTACGTCGTCAAGCTGTGGCCTCCGCGTTGTGCAGCTGGCGCTTCGACTCATAAAAAACCACACAGCCAACATTGCTGAACGCTTACGTTGTCTCTCCGCCAACCTTCTTCCAGCGCCTGACACTCCTCTTCCTCATGACCACCCGCACGTCAGCACACGTCCCAGCGCTCGGTCTCCCGCCGAAGGGGAGCACTGCCAAATCAGCTTCGATGCGTCGCGATTCCGCTCCGTCCACCGCCGGTTCGCCGCGCACGCAGCACGCACAAACTTCCTCGCAGAGGCAAGCCGTCGTCAACAGAATTCAGTTTCGTTTGGCAGTTGGTAAGCCTCTCATCCTTCCACGCCGGCTTCCCCCTCTTCATCCTCAAACCTATATCTAACCATCGCTTTGTTTCCTTACTTCGAACAAAGGCCATGCTTGTGCTCTGGTTGCCGTTGCCGTGCTCATTCATGGCGCACTCATTCATTCCTCCAACTTGGCTCCCAATGCTGTCGCCTTGCTAATGTGTGCCATTCCGTTACGCACCATTCTATCGCTCACAGACCACAGCATTACCCAACCTACCAAACAATCTGGTAAGTTCACTCTTTCGCTAAAGTGCTTTTCCCGTTCTTGTCGCCACTGTCTGCCGCCCATCTAACTAACCCGAACTTTCGAATACAGGTCTCAACCTAGCGCTCAAGGCAGCCGTGCTATTTTCGTCGAATGCACTTCACATACTTGCAACCCGCGTATCTCCCCTTCGTTTTACTCGATTAATAGGCTATTCAGCCATGGATGTCAGCGCTACTTGGTTGGAAATGACGGTCAACGCCAAGATGCCCTCAATCCACCCTTTTGCCATTCCACTCTCGTTCGTGTATAGCGCCGCTGATATCTATCTGGCGGCTATCATTGCCGGGACACAGCCGATTGTGGACATTTTCTATCCCTTTCTAACTCTAAGATTTGTAATCAATCTCAGACTAATGCTCGTATGCTCCTACAAGATTGTTCGACAAGAGGAGATGAATAGGAGTGCACCCCACTCCACTCGGTGATTCTCTCTACAAGAAGAAAGACATAGCTCAGAAGCCGCTTGTTTATATATTGAGCAACACCGTCTAACTTTTCCCGTTTCGACTCATTTCCGACATGTTTACGCACGTCGTAACCAGCCCTTCTCCTTTTTCGGCATGTTGCACAATCTCTACGCGTTGCTACCTATGTACGTTCTTAGCAAGCCAGAACAAGCCGCGTAAATACCTTACTTAGACGTTGGTGTTTCACCCTGTGCCACCCACTTCGGACTCTTGATAATCTTTTCGTTCGCAAATCCAGCCAACTCTGCAATTCCTTTCAGACTTTGGTCGTTTGCCAGTGTAGTGCGGTCCTCAGTGTTACTCAGGTCGTCCTTAAAGAAGAATTTCTTCGGCACAAAAGCGGCTGGCAACATACTTTGAGCATGCAACATGAGCCACGGTTCACTCACACGAGCTCCTTTCTTCGGATTCACCGCACAGAAAACTTCTGCTCCATACCTCGGATCGGGGCGACCGAAAGCCCTTGCGGACTTTATTGCCGCATGTGCTCTCATTGCCTGATCCACATCCTCCAATGATACCATAATAGTCTTTTGCAGTTCCCCAGGATCTCGGATTTCCATTAAGTTTTTCTTGTTCCCTTCCTGGACAGTTGCAGCTGAGGCGGCGGCGGCAGCAGCTTCCTTTGCGGCTTGAGCGGCGGCGGCCGTATCTCGACTGGAACTTTCTGCAGATGCTGCTGCCTTTTCTAACGCCGATCTGATTTCTTCCATCTCCCTTGGTGTCTGAGCTGCCTGTTGCTGGCTCTCCGCTTCAAGCTTCTTAATCCTTTCTTTCATTTCCTCCAGTTCCGTGCGGTACCGGTCTTCCATCTCTTGTTCAAAACGTTTCTGGTTGCCTTCAATCATATCGAGTCTCTCCATTATCTTACTCACTACTTCATCCGGCACTTTTTCGGTCTCGACTATCTTTGTAACCTCTCGGACTGCTTCAACTGGATAAGATTTGTCAGAGTCGCGAGCGCTTTCAGATCTCTGGGATTCTTGCTCACTATCTAGTTTCTCATGGTACTCTTCGGATGCCTGACGCTCCTTTTCCTTTTGTAGCTTAGCTTCGGCTTGCCTTTCTTTCAACAAACGTTCTTCTTCCAGCTTACGTTCTTCTTCCAACTTACATTCTTCCTCTCTTTGCCTTTCTTCTTCAAGTTTGCGCTCCTCTGCCAGTTTTCGTTCTGCTGCGAGCTTTTCTTCTTCAGCAAGTCTTTGCTCTTCCGCTAATTTAAGCGCAGCTTTTAGTTTCGCTGCTTCTTCCGTTTCCTTAACCCTCTTTTCTTCCAGCATTCTTTCTTCCGTTGCTCGCCGGCGCTCTTCCTCTGCGAGTTGAGCAGCTCTTGCAGCTTCGAAATCTCTCTTGCTTCTCACCTCGTCCTCCTTTTGGGCAGCCAACATCGCTGCTCTTCTGCACGGGTCGTTGTGTTTAGTGACCGTGAGGAAGCCATTCTCATCAAGGAACCCTTCATCTCCAGTCAGAAAGTAGTACCCTGAGCTATCCCCATCGAGCAATTCGATGTAAGAAGCCTGGTTGGCGTAGTCATTTGCTATATAGTACATGCTTACATGTGGTCCCCGAACTCCGATTCTTCCATTGGTAGGCGCTTGCACCAATTCACCGTTGTTCATATCGAATATCAGAATGTCACATCCCGAAATGGTTTTCCCGCACGTTCCGAGCTTCAGTTCATAATCGCGGTTGGAACTAACGAGTCCGCAGGTTTCTGGAGTTCCATACGATTGCAATACAGGAGCGCGAAAGACAGTTTCCATCGTTTCCATCAAACTATTCTCAATGCAACCTCCGTACGAGCGCAAAAACGAAAGGCCCAACCCCTCTTTCAGAAGCTTGTCCCTTTCAACCTCTTGATACATCTCCGCGATAACTTTGGATTCCGCTGATATCCACGTGACACCATTCTCAGTGCAATGCTGTAAAAGGTTGCTCACACTGGTTGTACTGCCTTGGGAAATCACCACGTTACCCCCTGAGTATATCGACGCCAATACAGACATCAAGCCATGCATGCTATGAATATCGGCGACAAGAATAGTCGCATCCTCTGCCGTCAAAGAGTAAGTCTTCGAGAATTCCCTTGTTGCATCAGCCGCGCCACGATGGGACAATTCAAACACAAGAAACTCCCCATCTACTCCAATAGCGTAGCGGACACATTTCTCGTTCGGGTCATACTTAAAATCACCGGCACCTCCTGACCAGGCGGCACTCTCTCCAGCCATTTTCCCCTTCCTGTCTAGATAGACTCCTCTGTTGATAGATCGACAGACGTGCCAATGAATCACCCCCTGACTCTCGCATGCTTTGCTTATCTTTTGAAACAATGGATCATTTGCACTCTCGTCGTCATCCACTGCAGCAGAAACTAAAGTAATAGCCTTCACTTCTTGCAGAATGGTTCCAATGTCGTTTTCAGACAACTTGGGGTCAATGGGCACTGCGATAGCCCCAATCCACTGCAATGCCAGAAAGTAAATCACGGCTTCCACACAGTTATCTAAGACAAAAGCGCAAGGTGTCTGAGGGCGAACTCCAGCTTCCCGTAGATCAGTAGCGATTTCTTCGACCATCTTGTACACTTCAATGTGGGAGAAGACTGCTTTGCGTCCCCGGCCGGATGGAATTGCTGTAACGCATGAACGGGTTGCATAGCGAGACTTGGGTAGATCTCGAAGAGTCTGTAGCTTCAGTAAGTCCTCTCGGTCTTCTATTGTCAGCTTCTGATGGAAAAGGCTTTCGCTCCGTTTGTAACCATGTTTGTTGGGAGGCATTGTTAAAAGGTCAACTCGTACTAAACGAGATAGGCAAAAAGGAGAAGGGTCTCCGCAGCTTTGGGGCAATCGTGTTTATCTTCGGCGTCTTTTCTTTGGTTCACAAATAAAGAAGGGAAGACAAAGCTCCGTAAAGATAAGTCTCTGCCAACATTCGGACTGAAAACCAAACGGCGACTGGTATACTCTCCTCAAAGCATTTACCCTTGAGTAGCTGCCCTTCTGTCAGTGTTCAAATGCAGTTTGCGAGGAGCGGAAATGCTTCGTAACATGTCTGTACGTGTGCAGACATAATTTTATTATCTTACATCCCTCCCTTGAAATTTTGCAAGGACCGACAGATGCGACGTGGTTGTGAAACGTTCTCGAGGGTCGTGGGATTTCTATTTGAGAGCGATAGGCGGAAACACGACGCATTGCATATAGAGCTAGAAGGGTAGCTTCTTACAATTCAGATCCCGGGCATACTATGCTTCCAAATAGGACTTGTAAGGGAACAACTAACGTTACTGAAACCGAAACATTATGGCTAAATGAAGATATAGGCCTCGTACTTCATAATCTAACACGGATATCTATAGACCTCTGCATTCCTGATTAGCGCCAATGTACTGGTAGAGAGGGCAAGTGGTCGCATCCTGCGTCTTCGTTCTTGATAGCTGCCGCTCGCTTTTGGAGGATGGTTTGTTTGCAACACCTCCAAATCCGGTCCGCCCGTTTCTTACACAACTGGAAAGGCGATACGAACAGCGACGTCGCGGCGTCGTGCGAATCCGACGCGAACGTACGCACTTCATAGTATGATGTTCACACGTACTACGAAGGTAAAATTGCCCTTCGCCGGCATATCTACTGATAATCTGATGACCTGGATTTCTCTACCAAAGGTAGTTACTATATCGCTGGCTACGTGTACAGTAGATACTGTAGTACACAGTAGCTGGTAGATGTGACACATCTGAATTTCTGAAACAGTTCGACGTGGCACAGCCTTTTGCCGAAAACGGTTGCAAGGCATTTGTCACGCCGTTGCAATCCGCCTCCCAGTCTCGACGTTCCGCCACAGAAAAGAAGTGCTAGGAAAGCACTTGACCGCAGCATTTTTGCAAACCGCCTCACAGCCACCCATTCGCACCACACAGGAGAAAATGGATGACTGTCTCAAAAAATACATCTGTGGCGGCGTGACCTCCTAGGGATCTGGAGGCGGTTTAAATATACGCTCATTGAACGGCAAACTTGGTCAGGTTGAGACGTCGCAATCGTCAAGAAAACCGCAACCGCTCTCTGGTTGGTTTGAAAGAAATCTTTTTCAGCGTATCTTCGCAGATTGTCGGCTGCCGAAAAACTGCTCCGGAACTGACGAACACACCGCACGTTTAGCTCACATATTACTTCGAAGCTTCAACTCTTTCCCGGCTTGGTCTCACCGTCGTGTTCCACAACCCCTTTCATTTTGCGACAGACGTTCTTTCGTGTTCCATCCTACCCCTTCACTTACTATGGAACGCACTTCCCGCCTAACGTTTCGACCGCGCGTACTGTCGATGTACATAATCTACGATGCGGACGGAACCATCACTGGTGAATTGGTCTACATGGCTAAGAAGATGCTGGGTCTTGCTCATTGTGCCGCTTGTGACATTACGCATGGACCAAGAAAAGAAAAGCCGGAGTTTACAAGGATCAAGTCGTCATGGAATGTGCCATTGCACAACATTCATAGGGATGAAATGGATCCTCGGATGACTAAGGTAACTGAGGGAAGCTTACCCTGTGTGGTTGCGAGAACAGAGGAGAATGATGTTGTTCTTGTTGGCTCGGACGCACTGGAAGCCTGTCATGGTGATGTATTCCGATTTCAAAGTATTATGGATGAAGCTTTGGGGGAAGCTGATTTACAAGTGGAAACTTCTGCAGCTCAGTTTTGTTCGCTGCGTTCGGCAAACGTATTCGACAGTGCTCGGGTGATAGGCGCCAAGATGACAGAGGGTGAAAGACGGATACCCAACCCTGAGGATGTCCATTGCGAACCTTTTGAAGCTGAAGGTGACGCTGTTGTCCCTTCCTTGTAACATTGTCCTTATGTGTCTTTTTCTTACTTATCATCGCGTATTGCAATCAGCCTTGCTGTTAACGTTTAACTCATCCTTCCCTTCGTCTGCGCCATGGTGCCAGCACTAAAAGAACACCATGTTGATCTCGTCAGTACTTGAATTGTTTTTGTTCTTCACTACAAGAGATCTTGTTCTCGTACCAGTACACCCGTGCACTGTGAGGGGGCCTATGTAGTACAGCAACATCCGGATGTTCATATTCTTGTTGCACTGCGAAAACCAACTATATTGAAGTCTTCTTTGACTTCATTTGTATGAACATTATCAATGTGTGATGTGATATCGAGTGAATTGATCGCATCCTCGTGCATTCACATCCATATGTGGTACTGCACATACATCTTGATATCGATTTAGCTTTCTCGTGTTTGTATGAACTTGCACTACACAGGAACAACTGCCTGACATCGAACTCAACACCGCGTGTCCCCTTTGTTCTTTCGTTTTGTTTTTTGCTCTCAATCCGATACATACGACCCGTTTGGGACAGTCGGGTATACGTATATATCTCATATGTTGCTCACGATTTAGTATCAGGATCAAACTTGTGCTTGACGAAGTGCTCATGCTAGTGTTCTACGAGGCAGATCATTATAGCCGTTTCACCACCGACGTCCTGGAAGAACTGACACGGAAAAAGGTCACGAAAGAGGATATGGCAACCGGTAACAACGAAATACCATTTCTAGCACCAGTGCTCTTATCTTGTTCGACAAGTAGCTCTACTCTTGCCCAGAACTGTTGTTCCTTTCTCATTCTGCTCGCCGTGGTATCTGACAATCTTCAACATGTTGAAATACGAGATACAGTTTCCTGTGTTGTAATAGTACGTACGGCACACTTTCATTCCGGCAAACATTTCGGATTATATTCAAGGCAGCGACATTCTTCTTCAATCGTCAAATCTTCTTTATTATGGTCAGCCGCCCCTGATTCCGAGGCGGCAGTAATGATATCTAAAGATAGTTCTCCCTCTTGAAGAAGGCCATACAATCCTTCTATTCTTGTATTGCCAAGTTCTACGAACGAACGAAAGCAATTTATTTTTTGTTGCAAGTTCTACAAGGACAGTTTTCCTAGTCGGCGTTTGTCTGCTTTGCTCAGCGGTAAGTACAGTACGGAATGACACCAACAAGACGTCAGTGGACACTACTTTTTTCATACCGAGCCGAAATGTCGAACGTGTCCCACCAGGGTCAGTCAGCTGCATACAGTTGATTGGGGATTGGCCCGTCAATCCCTGAGGTTTTAAGTTTCAGCCTTACCCTTAGATTGCGCCATGCTCCACCAAGTGTGCGCGTTGATCCATATTTATTTCTCCGCTTTCGCATCGCAATGTGAATTTGGCTTTTTCCTCCCGTCACAGCTCAAGAAGATCTCCGAGACGAGGGACTACGCACGTATCACTTTTCTCTCCTTCTGCCCTCTTGCCCACCGTCCCAAGACCCAGATTCGTTTTCAAGGCTTTTCAGCACTTGATCTTCACCGCTTCTTTAGAAATGTTCGCCTTCACCACGCCGCTAGTGGTTACGGTTGGGAATGCCCCAGCCCGTTCACCGATTTGTCGGCTACAACGTCGCAATGTTCTCCCCATCTCCGCACCTCGAATGGTTGCTGCCAACCCTACTTCAGGAACCGCTGCTTCCGTTTCAACTGATGCAACTGGTCTCGTCGGAAATACTCCACTTGTGTTACTCAAGCGCATTCCAGCAGCTGAAGGATGTGTAGCTAATGTGTATGCTAAGTTGGAGAGTATGAATCCGTGTTCTTCAGTGAAGGATCGAATCGGCCGTGCAATGATTCTTGGTGCTGAAGCTGCTGGACAGATTTCTCCAGGCAAAACCGTGTTGGTCGAACCCACTTCAGGCAATACAGGAATTGCCCTTGCGTTTATTGCGGCTGCTCGGGGATACAAGCTCATTCTTACAATGCCGGATTCGATGTCAATGGAGAGGAGAATGGTGCTTCGCGCCTTTGGAGCAGACGTTGTGCTCACAGCCGCTGTTAAGGGCATGAAAGGTGCAGTGACGAAGGCTGAACAGATATGCAAAGATACGCCCAACTCTTTCATGTTGCAGCAATTTGCAAACCCAAACAATCCCAAGGCGCACTATGAAACAACCGGTCCAGAAATAGCCAATGCCATTGACTGCGATGTGTTCGTGTCTGGTGTTGGTACTGGCGGTACAGTTACTGGTGCTGGTCGTTATCTTAAGGAAAAGAACCCGAACACTTACATCGTTGTTGTGGAGCCTGTTGAAAGCCCTGTGCTTTCAGGAGGAAAACCAGGTCCTCATAAGATCCAAGGAATTGGAGCCGGCTTTGTTCCAGCTGTATTGGATACCAGCATTTACGATGAAGTGGTTCAAGTTCCATCTGCTGCTGCTATTGATATGGCACGCAGACTGGCGGTGGAGGAGGGTTTGTTGTGCGGGATTTCTTCCGGTGCTGCAGTGATAGCAGCAACCACGGTAGCAAAGCGACCTGAATTTTCTGGTAAGAACGTGGTCACTATCATTCCCTCCTTTGGAGAGCGATATTTGACGTCTGCCTTGTTTGACAAACAGCGTGAGGAAGCATACGAAATGAAGGCGGAAGACTAGATACGTTTTAGTGCACGTCATTCCTGTTTGCTGTGGCGGAATTTTGACGGCTGCGTCCGCCATTCTCTAGCAATCCGTCCACATACAAGTACTAAGGCACCCACATGGGCGAAATATATTAGTGCGAAAAAGAAATTGCAGTAGGCCGTCATTCTAATAGTGAGTAAATCGTACAATGAAAGTTTGAGTTGTTCAGCACATCTAAAGAGCAGCCAGATTGGTGGGATGAGAAAAACGAAGGACACGATACATGCTGATACTATGTTGAAAGCATCGCGGAGTGCCATTGGGGAACGCTCGAAGACACCTGAAACAGTAAAGAACCAGCGCAACTCGTTCGGAATGTGCCCAGAGGCTGAGATGAGAAAGGCAGCCGCTGGGAAAGCGGAAGACTGCTTGTATGCGACATTGTACACCAAGAGAGCAGCAACGACAAAATGATGAACGACCCAAACAAAGGTACCTGCCGGAGCTCGCGGATGAAACAACATGCCCGTTGTGTCATGAATGTAAAAGCTGAGAATCATGACGAAGCCGACGTGAGTGAATCTAGGGTAACCGTAGATTGTATCCGCTCTAACGTTGGGGTCTATGAACAAAATGTACAAGTTGAAAAACATTTGCAAAGTCTGAAAGCTTATGTTAGTGAAGCGACAGTCCCAATCATATCGATCGCGAAACGAGAGCTTTTTATAGGCAGGGAGGCGTGGGAAAACATAATGTCGATGAAAGGCGCGGTAGAGTTGAAGACAGGATATTGTGACAAAGGTAATAACGAGATCAGGAACAGGTTGCTGGAATTGTATTAGTGTCGTCGCCATCGTGAAGGCTGTTTACGTTGGGTGCACGTCTGACGTAGACGTGTTTACTCCCGGTCTTCGCGTTGGAGGCGATCTCGAACTAGGAAAGAGATCACTGTACGACGGTACCCTTGGCAATTTATCTATCTTCTTCAACAAAGCTGATAATCATGGATGCCCGATGCTAACCAGCAGCCAGCTTGCTTCAAGAGCACAGCGATGTTAGATGATGGAGCGTGGAATTCGTGAAAAGGTTTTTACAAAATTTTTACAGAAAAACACTGCAAACCCCGGGCACGTTGGCAATGCAATGCCAGGCTGGCGGAGAGGGGATCTCATCAGAGACGTGTCACACTGCACGAGTGACTCACGAGTAAGGTGTTTCTAAGGTTAGATACAGTATCTCCAGCGGTGGTTCAGCTTTGGATCAATAGGTGGCCCACGAAAAACCCGCACATCGTTCTCGTTTCATACCTTCCCACATGCAAGCACCAAACGTATCGTGAAGCGGAGTGTTCGTTCGTGTTCGCGGTAAGGTTATCTAAATCACCTTCATCACTGCTGAGCTCTTAGCTTTTCTATCACACCGCTCAGGCTTCACTCGCATCTCATACCTCTCCACCGTGCTCCTCAGACATGTCACTACCGTCTAATCCGCGGCTAACAGCAGACATTCCTTCTACCGTCCTTCGCGGAAAAGAGAAGTCCCGCAAGGAAGATGACGCCCCATCTCCTTCTTCTACCATCGTCGTCGAATCTGTTTCTATAGCAAGAGCCCGTTCTAAAACGATTCGTTTCGACTTGCTTCCAAGTGATGTCATAGCTCGAATCGTACACCACGCCCTGGAGCACTCGAAACGCGGTGTTCCTTACTATCCACCAATCAAGGCTCCCAGTCTAGTACCGCTTGCTCTCACCAATCAATCTATTCGTAGAATCATAGCTCCGAAGTGTGATTCAGACCTTGGATACGTTGATGCAGTTCATGGCGCCAATGAAAACTACGAAGAGCGACTGGCGGCCAAGAAGGATTTGGTACAGTTTTACAGAACGCAGAATGGCCATCTCAAGAAGTTCAACCTTCACAAGAGGTCCTCTATTAGTCATTTGTTGCGCCTGTACGCTACGGAGATAGTTCTGTCGACTAAACCACGCCTCACAGAAATAGATGTATCCGATATACCGAAGGACGGAACGTACTTTGCTCGAACTTTGCAAACAGTCGTAGGCTTGATTCAAAATTCGTCTTCATCTCTGCAAAGCCTTAAGATGTCTTTTCACAACACCAAGTTCGTGGAAATGATTATTTCGTTGTCTCTGCCAAATCTCGCCAAGCTGAATATTCGGTTCCCGCACTCCGTGCCGGCATCGACGCTAACACGATTCTTCGCCAAGCATGGAGCAATGCTTGACACTTTGACCATGTCGGCCGTGGGAGACATACCAGATTATGTTGTTTTGCAAATGGTTGCATACACTCCAAGAATCAAGCATCTCAACTTCAATGGCGGAATGGACCCAGCTATTTCTTATTTCTTCCTTGGTTTGATAAGATCGTACCCAAGATTGGAGTCAGTTTCCATCCATGACTACGGGTTATGTGAGGATCTTCGCGAAGCGTTTCAAAACCACCCGAATGAACCAAAGATATACGTCCGTCGTTCTATATTCGACGACCTTCCGGACCTCGTGTCGGATGTGCCGTCTTTCTCAAGGACACTTACCAGAGCTGAGACAGTCATATGCGAGTGTGATAGAGATATCATGGCTCTAATCGGCCTGCAAAACCTTGAGGAGCTTCATATTCGAGTCATGCCGCCCATGGTGTCTGAGTTTCGAACTGCAGTTTCAATCCTGAAAAAGTTGAAGTCTATGACCGTAAACTGCGAGAATTTAGGTGGACCAGAGGTATCTCGTGCTATTATTGACGAGCAACTGGTTCTTGCACTGCAAGAGGGCAAGTCTTTGAAACAGCTGGTCATTGCGTATCCACCCCTCTCAGTTCCCTCATTGCAGAGATTGATGAAGTCCTACGGGGAAAGGCTTGAGTATTTCGTGGCTGGTATTCACTCTCCAGGACGATCACGTATGCGCTGCATTATCGACATGATCCAATGGGTAATGCGCTATAATCCGAACATGAAGGTTCTATGTTTCGGCCTTGGACTTTGCTATGATAGCAAGGCGCTGGAGCTGTACCATGAACTTGTGCGAACAATAGAACTTGCTGAAGAGAAGTTACCAATGCTGAACACTCATTGGTTGCGATTGAACGGAAAGTCATTGGTCGCCTTCTCACCTCCAAACGAAGAGTTGAAGGAGGATGTCATCGACGAAGGTTTGGAGGACATTGACGATATAAGCGAAGACGGCGAGGATTCAGAAGCTGAAGCGTCTGATGTTGGCTGATGGGGGACCTCCAGGTGTGTTCATTTTCTGGTGGTTTTTGTTTCCCAGAGCATTGATGAAGGCATTTGGACATGTAACTGGTTGATGTTGAGAAAAGTACTCGGATATATACTAGGACGAAAGCTCGGATGAGGGCTGCGGACTCTATTCGGGGTGTCTGCAAATTTTGGACATGTGCAGGTAGACATATAATGTAGCTTGTACACTGTTGCGAAACTGTAGCAGACATTGTACAATCAAATCTAGGTTAATAGAATAGGTGACAAGGGCTATGAGCGACCCTTCAAGACTGAGTGACTGCTGACCGTTGGAGAGGAGCAGAGGCTGAGCGGAAGACGTTGACGAGAAAACGAGGCATAGGATGTCCCACGTAAAAAAGCAGCGACGAGGTACAGGCGGAAGCGGACGCAGCATTTTGCGCTGTGTTCAGCCCCTTTGCACATTCGCTGACTTGGTAGCCTGACGTTCACTACATTACCGTCATGACTGACGACGATTGTGACTGTAGAGTATCTAGCTAGTGTTCCGGTCTGCGAGACGGCGACTTGTTTCACAGAGGCGTGGGGGACTTGGGGGGTTTGATGTACCAAATATAGGAGCGATAGCATATCTTAGAAAGGGCAAAGGTGGCTCATTGTAAAACCATAATGAGGGATATGATAGACGGGGAAGGTGACAAAGCGTCGCTTACCCTCGGTAAGGTTAGTGCGAAGAAGCCTCAGTTTGTGTTGTACACTGTTTTGCAGCAGCCATGCGAGTGTCATAGACGTGCAAAAATATCCCGGGGTGATGACGACGGTATCCGAAGAGACTAACTGTATTCTGAGGCGCATTGGTGAGTTGAATTTACGGAGAGCAAAACAATGCTTGCGTTTTGCGCTCACCCATTTTGGTTATAGAAATGGTGAGAGAATTTGGCAAGCATGTCAACGATGCGGTAGAGAGCTGTGAGGCAAAACAGTACACAGTAGATGACGAATGCGGCGGCAACGCGCCCTGCAAGGGTGAAACAATGGTAGCGCGCTCATGTAAAGAAGAGGAGGACGTTTTGGATTATGGGTGCGAGATTGGCGGCGGGGTGATGGGTGTTATTCCAGTTTACTCCTTGGGCGTGTTCTTCTGTGCTTCTAGCTCTGCGCGCAGTCTGCGAGAAAAATCGTCCTCGCCTTCAACCTCGTCGTCCCAATTGTCCTCCCACTCGACATTGTGATCGGCGTCCATCTGGTTGGCCTTGAAATCTGAGGGCACTCGGCGCGTTAGATTGGCGAGAGTAGAATGGTGAGATGAACTGTAAACGGCGGGTGCGTGAGGGTTGGGGACGTGGGATGCATGAACGTACCTCGATCTTCAAACTCCTCAAAGGTGTCGTCTTCCTCCAGCACGTCGGTGTTGTTCGGCTGGGGAGTTTGCTCCGGTTTGACGTGCGGCTCAGCGACAGCAGCGCCGTTGGGGGCGTCCATGGGGGTGTCGGTTTTGTCGGCCATTGCAAGGAAATGCGGGGTGCGGTGAGCGTCGAGGAACAATGTAGACACCTTCTAGGTAGATGCAGTCTATGTTGGGCGCCAACTTGGGGGCGCCAAGTTGGAAGGTGTCGATGGCGGAGCGGATGGATGTGTTGCTCAGAGCGGCGGAGGGTGTTGACAACAGTAGATAGCGTGTACACGTAAGGCTGGTGTACTTTGTGTAAGCGAAAGTTTGAAGATGCACACCCAAAGTACGAGCAGCCGGCGCACGGCGTGACGGCTGTACCAATGATAGCGTTTTACCGTTGGTACCAACGGTAGCAATAAGTTCTCTACGAAGGTATCTAAAGTTATATCTAGCTAGAGAGAGAGAGAGGGATCAGTAAAAAGTGCGCGCTCTCCGTCAACACGCAGCCGATCGCGCGGCAGCGGCGCACACAATGAGCTCGGTGCACGACCTGAACCAGCCCGTGGTGCTCGATCTGGGCAGCGGGCTGACCAAGGGCGGGTACGCCGGCACGCCCGATCCATCGGTGATGATCGGCACGCTGGTGGGGCACGCCAAGATGCCGCGCGTGTTACCCAGCACCAGCAGCGCGCCGGATATGCCCGCGTCGCCGGCGTCATGGCGCGAGCGGTACGCGCAGGGCGGGGGCGCGTGGGGCGGCGACGTGTTCGTGGGCGAAAAGCTGCGGTCGTTGTGCGGCGTGCTGCGGCTGGAGTACCCCATGCAGCGCGGGAGCGTGCGCGACTGGAGCGGGGTGGAGGAGGTGTGGCGGCACGTGAGCACGGAGCTGCTGTCGGTGGCGGACGGCGAACACCCGTTCCTGGTGACGGAGAACGCGCTGAACGCGCGCAGCAACCGCGAGCGCATGGGCGAGTTCTTCTTCGAGAGCCTCAACGCGCCGTCGCTGTGCGTGGCGCTGCCGGCGGTGCTGGCGCTGTACGCGTCGGGGCGCACCAGCGGGCTGGTGATCGACGTGGGCGACACGCTGACGACGTGCGTGCCCATCGTGCACGGGCATGTGGCGGCGCACGCCATCCAGCGCACGGAGCTGGGCGGGCGCGACGTGAGCGAGCGGCTGGGCGCGCTGCTGCGCAAGAGCGGCGCGGCGCTGCTGAGCTCGTCGTCGGAGCGGCAGGCGGCGCGGCGCGTCAAGGAGCGGCTGTGCTACGTGGCGCAGGTGGCGCGCGACGAGGAGCGCCGACTGCTCGCCGACGGCGGCGCCAGCGCCGTGCTGCCGGACGGCAACCGCATCCGGCTGGGCGCCGAGCGCTTCCGCGCGCCCGAGCTGCTGTTCCGCCCGCAGCTGGTGGGCAGCGAGCAGCGCGGCGTGAGCGACAGCGCGGCGGCGTGCGTGCGCGCCGTGGACATGGCCGCGCGCGCGCCGCTGCTGCGCAGCGTTGTCTTGACGGTACGTTTTTCGCTTGTTTTGTTTGTTGTTGCTGTTGCGTGTACAGCTGCAAGCGCAGCACAAGTTTTCTGACTGTTTCGGCGTGGCGCTTGTGTTCGTTGTGTTCGTTGTGTACGTTTCGCGTCAACAGGGCGGCAGCACGCTGTTGCGCGGCTTTGCGCCGCGAGTGCTCGCTGACTTGCGCGCCGCGCGCCATGTGTATGATGGCGCCCACGGCGCCGACGGCGCCAACGGCGCCGGTGGCGCGCTGCGCGTGTACGCGCCGCGAGATCGGCTGAGCTCCGCCTTCACGGGCGGCTCCATGCTGGCCAGTCTGTCCACCACGTTCCGCGCGCTGGCCGTGTCGCGCGCGCAGTACTTTGAGCACGGCGCCGCTGTGCTGCACTCCAAGTGTGTGTAACCTTAGATCTCAGCTTGTAGGTAAAAACCGTTTATTGGCGCGGCTGCTCGCGCACCATGGCGCAGATGTCGGCGGCGGCGCCGATGACGCGGCTGGCGCCGCTCTGGCGCAGCTGCTCGGCGCTGCGGAAGCCCCACGGCACGCCCACGCCCGTCATGCCGGCCGACGCCGCAGTGCCCATGTCCACCTCGGTGTCGCCCACGAACAGGCACTGCTGCGGCGCCACGCCGTCAAAGTAGTTGTGCACAATGTGCAGCGCCATGTGCGGGTGCGGCTTCAACGGCGCGTGCTCGGTGGCGCCGGCCACGTACACAAACGGCACGTCGGGGAACACGCCGTCCACCACGCGCCGCACGGTGCGCTGCAGCTTGTTGGACAGCACCGCCATGGGCACGTTGCTGGCGGCCAGTTGGCGCAGCATCTGGTGCACGCCGTCGAACGGCACGCTGCCGCTGTGCTCGCTGTGCTCCTCGAAGCGCAGCTTGAGGTCGACGGCGGCGCCGAGCGTGGCGGCGTCGGGCGCGGCGCCAAGCCGCTCGGCCAGCAGCGCGCTCATCAGCCGCTGCGTGCCGCCGCCCGCAATCTGCGCGTAGCGGCGCAGCGGCTGCGGCGCATGGCCCAGCTCGCGTAGCGCGTGGTTGCACGCGGCCGCAATGTCGTGCAGCGAGTCCACCAACGTGCCGTCCAGGTCGAACAGCACCCCGCGGAACGCCATCATGATCGTGTCCACAACGCGCGCGCGCCCTTCAGGTCAACTACCAACCGAACCGTTGGTTGGTAGGAACGTTATCCGCCGCCGCTTCCACGCGCGCGCAAGCGCGGCGAGAACCCGCCGAGAACGCGCCGAGCACCCGCCGAGCACCCGCCGAGCACCGAGCAGCTGCGGCGCGCGCGCAGCACGCGGCTGAATTTGGCACACGTGGCCACGAAGCAAGCGCGCCGCCGTGCCGCCTTGCTGCTGGCGGGTTGCTGCGCACGTGAGCGCGGTTGACGGCGCCCTTGCTGCCGCTGTTTTTGCCACGTGCGCACAGCGCGCGCGCGCCGCCACCGCTCCTCCTGCGCGCGTCAACAAGCGCTCAAGCGCGCCGCGCCGTGCAACCGCCTGTCGCCCCTCAACCACCGCCACCACCACCGCACCACCGCACCTCCACACCACCCACCACCACCACCCCCACAGCCGCCCGCCGTTGCTCTTCACCTCTCTTGTGTACACCGCCACCACCGCGACCTCTGCGCGCCCTTTTCCCCCGCGCCCCTTCCCCTCCACCCCTCCATCCCCCCTCCCCCCCCCCCCCCCACATGTCTCAATTCCCCTCCAACGCCTACGCCTCCCCGTACGCGCCGGCGCCACCGCCCCAACCGCCGTATGTACCACCACCTCCGCCGCCGCCGCCCCAGCACGCGCCGCCGTCGCCCTACACCGCCGCGCCGCAATACGCCTACCAACAGCCCTCTCTGTACGGCGCCTCCGCGCCGCTGCCGCCGCAAGCGCAACCGCCCGCGTACGCCGCCGCGCCCGCGCCGCAATACGGCTACCACGGCCACGCCGGCTACGCCGCCGCGCCACCCGCCATGCAGCCACCCCCCTCGCACGCGCAGCCGCCACCACCGCGCCCAATTCATTACTCTTCCGCGTCGCCGCAGTCGGCGCAGATGACTTACCGGTACGTGGGCGGCGCGCCGTCGTCGCAGGACGCCACTTCTGTGGCACCGCCTGCGCCGCCGCCTCCTTTAGCGCCGCCGCCGCGACGCACGCACCCACACTCGACGGCTCGGCCGCCCTACTACGGCGCGGGCTACGCGCCGCCGCCGTCCAACTACGCGCCGTCGGCGTACGGCGGCGCGCCCTACATGGGCGCAGCTGGCGGCGCGTACGCCAACGGCGCATACCGGCCTGCTGGCGCGCCCGTCATGTCGTTCGGCGCGCACTCGTCGCAGTTTGCGGTGGGGTCGCCGCAATGGTGCCTGCAGACGAGCCACGAGGCGCGCGACGCGTTCATCAAGGCCGATCGCGACAGCAGCGGCTTTCTGGACGTGCAGGAGTTTTGGGCGGTGCTGCAGAGTTTGATGGGCAGCTTGGTGAGCTACCAAGAAGCGCTGCAATACTTTGCCGAGTGCGACGAGGACCAGAACGGACGCATTGCTTACAACGAGTTTGAACGACTTTACGTAGGAGAGATAGCCAGAAGACGACACTACTAGTGTGAGCCGTTTTGTTATTTAATTGTATCGTGTGCTACATAAAAAGCTGCTGCACCAATTCACACAGCTGTTTGTACATATACAAGAAAAAAAAAGGCCATGTCAGCACAGCGCCGCCGCACGGTAAGCGCGTGTGGACGTGTGTAAGCGCCGCCCGCCGCCCGCCAGCGCGCGCCCCGCCGCGCTGTTGACACCGCCCACGTTGACCGGCGCGTTGACACGCGCGCGTGTGTACACAACCCCACACAACCAACCGCACCGCACACATGCCCCCGTCGCGCGCGCCCGTCGCCATCGCCATCGCCATCGCCATCGCCATCTCGCCCCCGCGCCCGTCCGTCCATCGCACGCGCGCCCGCCCGTCCATCGCACGCGCGCCCGCCCGCCGCGCCTCCATGGCGACGCCTCTCAAACAAAACTGCGCAGCTGCGAAAAGCGCGTGCGCCGGAGTCATTCAAAGTATAAACGTTAAGTGTTAAGCGTTAGGACAAGTGGCCGCCGCTCATGGCCCCGCCGCTGGCCGCGGCGCGCCCATGCCATGACGCTGCGGCGCGCCCGCCGCGCCGCCGTACTCGCTGTGCGCCGCAGACGCGCCATAGTCGGCGTGCGACGGCGCAGACGCGCCGTACTCGCCGTACTCGCCGTGCGACGGCGCGCCGCCGTACTTGGCGCGCGCCACCGCCGCGCCCGACGCGTGCACACCCGCCGCCAGCGCCGCCGCCACCGTCTGCTCGGCGTACGTGTGCATAAACTCTTCCTCCGAGATGCGCCCGTCCTCGTTCTGGTCTGCCATGGCGAAGCACGCCATCGCCTCGTGGTACGTGATGGCCAGCTTGAGCGCGCGGAACGCGTCCATAAACTCCTGCAGGTCCAGGTAGCCGCCTTCGTCCACGTCAAACTTCTTGAACATGTTGCGCGCGTCGTGCCTCGCCTCCTCGCGCACCTCCTCCAGCGACTTTTGCACCGGCGCGCCGCGCATGCCGTGCGCGCCCGCCGCCGCCGCGCTCTCCATGTTGGGCGGCAGCATGGGCGCGTTGAGCTCCAAGGACTGCTGCTCGCCGCGCCAGTACGCGCCGCCGCCCATTTGCGGGTACGCCATCTGCTGCATGCGCGCGCCGTTCACAAAGGTGTTCTCCACGTTGCGCGTGTCGTAGCCCACGGGGTAGTAGGGCGCGGGCGGTGCGAACGACTGCGGGTACGCGCCAAACACGGGCGGCGCCATGGGCGGCGGCGGCTGCGGCTGCGGCGGCGGCGCGCTGGGCGCGCCCATCGCGTTGTACGTGGCGTGCGCGCCGTACTGCGAGGGCGGCGGCGGCTGCGGCGGCGGCGGGCGCTGCGAGCTGGCGCGCCGCTCCTGTGGCGCGTAGTACGCGGCGTATTGGTAGTTGTTGGACACGGAAGATGGGGGGTGGTTGTATCCGTTCGACATGGTCTGCTACCGGCGGACGCGCGGTGAAGGGCGAACTCACTCCGCGCGCGCACGCTATTTAGCAGCGGCCGCCAACAATTGGCTTTACAGGGTGGAAAAATAATGCGCGGTACAGTGCAACGTGCCGTGCTCGCGCACGCGGCGCGGCCTCGTTGCTGCCAGGAATCGCGCGTGTCGTCGCGTCCTCACGCCGCCGCCGCTGCCACCGCCGCCGCTGGCACCATCTTTGTATCTACCCTTGGTACCCTTGTAGACGCACCGTGTGCCACGAATTGTTGAGCAGCCCGCGCGCGTTCCACACGTCGCGCTTGCTGCGCGGCTGCGAGTTGTTCGCCGCGTCAGTGGCGCGGCACATCAGTCGCACCTCCGCATCGCCCGCCGGCAGAGCCACGTCCGCGCGCCACAGCGTCCAGTCGAACGCGTCGCGTCGCCGCGCGCCGCCGTCGTCGCGCGCCACCAGCTGCGCCGCCGTCCACGTTCGCCCGTCGTCCGCGCTCACCTCCACGCGCACGATCGCCTTGCCGTCGCCCGAGAACGCGTAGCCGCCCACGCGCACGCGCTTGTTGCGCGCGTCCACGTCGTGCCAGCAGATCGCCGACACGATCGGCATCTCCTGGATGCTTGGCGCTGACTCGTACGCCGTTTCATCACCGCCCTCCGTCGTGTCCACGCGCCCCACGCACCGGTAGTCCTTCCGCTGCCAGTGCGACCAGCTCTCCTCCGCCGCCAGCACCACCTTTCCCACCCACTTCACGTTACGCGCCCCCACCACGCCCGGCACCACCGCGCGGATCGGGTACCCGTGGTCGCGCGGCAGCTCCTCGCCGTTCATCTCGTATGCAAGCAGCACGTCGCCCACGCGTCGCATCACGTCCACTGGGATGCTGGCCTCGTAGCGCGTCTGTGTCGCCACGTCCTCGTCCAGTCCTTCGAACCACACGTGCTGCACCCCGTCCGCCAGCGCCGTTTTCCCGCTCTGTTGCTGTACGTAGTTGAGCACGTCTGTCAGTCGTGCACCGCTCCACTCGGCGTTGCCGATCGCGCCCACATCCCACGTGCCGCCCTTCACCGAGCGCACCTCGTTCAGCTCCGTCCGTCGGTTTCCGGCGCATTGCAGCGTCGCCGCCACTGTATGCTTGGGGAACTTTGTCTTCAAGTCCTCCAGACTCAACTCACCAAGCACTTCGCCGTCCAAGCCCTCGATCGTCAGCTCGTAGTCCTCGCTGTCAATCACAGGCACCGGCATGTGGTTACGCACGTAGAATACATCGTTCGGCGTTAGCTGCGATGCCACTAGAACATCGGCGCGCGGCTCCGCTGTGAAGGGACGCTCTGAGCGTACGATCAACTGCTTGCTTCGTTTGGGTTCGTTTGCATACGCTGCTAGCCCTGCCTGGTTGCTCCTTTGCTGTAGTAGCTTCTCCCACTCCTCGTCTACAACCAGGTTGCCCACGCGCATCTCTTCCAGCATCTCGTACACAAAGAATTTCTTATGTAGCGCGTACGTTTCGAAGAACGGCTCAAGAGGTCCGCCAGCCGCCAACATAATTTGATCGCCTCCTGGATGGCCCTCGATGAATTCCGTAATGTCAAATACGCCATTTCCGTACGTCACCAATACCTTCTCTGCGCCTTTGCCGCATGCGCGCACTTGTGCCGCCGGAATGTCCGGTAACCCAGCAAGGCGAAAAGTAATCCTCTCGTAAATCGTCCTTGGTTTTTCTAGTGGCAATGAAGACTCAGCAAGCGCTCGTGGAACTAAACTTTGATACCAAGTCGATGACCACTGCTTCGCGTACTGCTGACACCACAAAGGTCTAGCGTCGCCATGCTTCCTGTAGTTGTAGGCCGCGGCTGTAGCCGGCACGAGCAAAGCACTCGCAGTTACCGTTCTTCGAAAAAGGTATCTCGAAGCCCCGTACATCTCTTCATGAAATGTTCACCCTCGCGCCGGAATCGGAGAGTAGTTCGACACACGTCGTGATTCGCTCGCGATCGGGAGGAGTTCAGGCGGCTGCTGACGGAAAGCCATGCCGACGTGGCATTTCAAGACCTCATGAAAGCGAAGGTTTTTTTTTTTTACTGATTTGTATCGAATTACGGATTCGGCCCTCTGATCTGTCTGACAGATTCTGTCAACGACAACCTGACAGGACCAGCAAGTGGCCAAGGGAATGGCCCATCGCTGCTGCTGCAACTTCACGATCATATCTAGTGTCTAGTATTCATGATGAATCTTTATATGCTCGATAGATACGAAGGTACGCCAAAGCCGACCTCACTACACTAGCTCCGTGCTCGTCTTTCTGAAGAAGATCTGGCTCTCACACCGCTTACTGTGTGTATGCATACGCATCATCACGCTGTTCAAACCGCAAGACACATGGCTCTGTTGTAGGTTAATATCCTACGTATCCCATTCGCTGAGATGTTGCTAGTTGCCTTCCTAGAAAACCAAACCCGCACCGCCAAATTGCGCGGCTGCAACAGAGCTTATAACCCAGTTTCTCCCCTTGCGCGATCGTTATGATATGCGTGCCGCTCTGCTGATTATCTTCCATGTGATCCGCCACGCATTTCACATCATGTGTGACTGCCACGACGTCACCTACCAACCGCAATTGTACCCAGCTACCACGAGACGGTTTTGGCAACAGCCGTCGACCTCGCAGTTGGCACGCCTGGAACAAAGCCATGCGTTTTACCCCAACCATTTGGAGTCTCGGCAGCGAACGAATTATGCCACATCGGAACCCAGCTCCTTACTGCGGGCAATCTGTACTAATAATGTACCTTGTGCAGAACTGAAAGACTCCTGCTCTTCTTACAACTTTATCCACGTCAACAGAGTCTCGACGCTCAGGTATTGCGGTTGGGCATCGAATCTTCGGGTTGAGTACCGTTTCCACGTCGAGCGTATCTATTGGAGACTTCAACTTCTGCACTAGTGGACGGGAAAGTCCAAGACAGTTAATGGACGCGTCCTATACGAATAATTCCGCAGTTGCTCGAGACCCAGGAATGCAAATTGCCTGCCAAGTTTATGAAGACCAAATGCGGCCCGTCGTCCAAAGATCAATCTTTAGATTGCTTTGAAATGCCTTTCTGAAGGCTCAAAAGTTGGGGGAAAATGTCAACTTCCCATCTGGCTTTCTCTTCTCCTTTATCGTAGTCGTCCGTTTTTTGTTACCGAACTGAGGCAGAGCTTTCTGCGGAATTTTTCTCGCTTTAGGAAGACCAAGAACTTGTGTGGTTCGTGTCAGATTAGATTCTCATGGAATTCCTGCTCTGATACAGGAGAGCAGCAGGAAACGAGGGCTAACGTTGTAACCTTTTAAGAGGGCCGACGCCTTGCTTTCATTTGTTCATATTTTGTTTGGCTTCCAAGTGTAGCCTGTACTGCTACTGTACCTTTAAAGCAGCAATCCAAAGCTCTGAGGGCTTGCTTCATAATCCAAGGCCTTCTAAAAGTTCTGGCAAAGTGCATGAGAACCCAAGCCACTCTTGTTGAATGATCAAATCCGTTGTGTTCCAACGATGCAAAAAGGATTCACCTCGTGAAAATTGTCAAAGCTTTCTACACGTACCTGGCCGACTGGAACTCGAAGGTTATAGAAGATGGTAACTAATTGGTCATTCTGTCATTTGTTTCATACTTTTCGAAGAGTTCAAGATGATTGCAACAAGAACAGTATGCGGACCGATGCGCTCCGTGCACGAGCTCGTTTGCCTTGCAACTATAATGAAATTCCAAGAATACTCTCGAGAAGCACCAGCAGTGTCAAATAGTTAATCATGAGAGAATCAAGTGCTTGTTGTTGACTGAAAACCTTCACATTTCATTGTCTACATCGTGTAGTGGCATTTTTTTCGGATATACGGCTGTATTCTTTTTATCTTTGTCTGTTTGCTGGCGAAGATATTATTGTTATCGCGGAATCAAGTGGATTTTGCATCAAGTTCTAAGTGCTTCCACTGATCGTTTGTCATGGAACCCCAGTGGGCAATTTCCGTTGAATCATCTTGTGAGCCAAGCGACCGGGAAGAACAAGCAATGTCTACATAGCAACATCTTGTCAGGGTTAAATCGTTGAGTTACGGACCTCTGTTCAAGTGCGTCCAAGAAAAACTCTGAGCGTGACACAAGAAGAAACGAGTCAACATGAGAGTGAACTCGTTCTAATCTATATATTTCGATTGAGAGAAAAAGAGCAACTTTGCGGGTAAGTTCAAATTGTTCCATGTAGCTATTCGTTGTGCACGAGATTCGGATGGCCGAGACTGAGTTACCTTCTTTCTGCCAATACGGATGAGATCAGTTTTATTATTTCTTCCTACTTGTGTACCGAAGACTTACATTCACTATTCCAAAACTATCGTACATAATCGTCAGCTCTCGCATTCTTGTCCACCCAGCGGTTGCTAGGTGGATGGCACACCACATTTGGTGTGTTAACAGCTCGTCAGAACAACATTATAAATGAAGAAGATTTTATCGATGGCATGAAACACACTTGGGCATGTTACATGATACGCTGTTAAAGAGGCGTCGCTATTAAAAGCACTCTTCCCTGCCAGTTTGCGCCAGACGTCGTCACTGTCCGTTTTTGAATTGACATGATAGCCGCATAGACCTGAAACCGAAGAGGAATCCTTCGAAACAAACCTACAAGAAAACGTTCCATCTCCTTCATCTTTATGGACTTCATTCTTCTATTGCTGTGCTGATTGCCAGGTATCTAGATAGATCATTACATGGTTCCATGAAGTTGTTCACTTGGACCAGAGCTGCGTTAATTCTAAGAATGACGTATCCAGAATTCGCCCACTGATTGCGCATGCTGTCTGAGAAATGAATTTTGCCTTCTCCTTCATCGCAATCCAACAATCCCTCCTACCCTTGGGTAGCCCAAATGTATGGGGCTCCGCAACGCTGTTTGGGTTCAATCAGCGACGAACATGAAGCCCGGAAGACGAAAGTCTGTGTAGCACATTTTTCAACAGGACACGTCTGTTCTCCTGCCACTTACCAGTAAGGAGTAGCGATCCTCCTTCTTGTTCATGTAGATGATGAGGCTCCCGCCATTACAAATAACATGCTCTACCCCAGGAAAAGGAGTCAGTACACCACACTCTTCAGGGTACATGCCGAATGCATGACACCCTGCCTTCATTGTGGACTGCAGTTTTCTCTTAACTATAGTCAAGATTCAGATGAATCGTTCTCTCTTCAAGAGGGCGAGTTCTGTGGCTCACGCCGAATCAGACTTGTAGCGTTCTTTTTTGCACGGTGTGGCAGGATTGCAACCAGCTCGAGGCGCGAGGAGTTCGTGAGGGGGCACCAAAGGGCGACTTGCCCAGAATCCTTGTTTATATCCGTCCCAAAGCTGCACCGCAGCGTTGTCTTGAGAAGAAGAGCCGATAGACTTACAACATGCGGTGTTTCTGTTCCCGCTAACAAATTTGTCGCGGAGATGAGAGGTGTCTTCCCAAAAAGAAGTAGGAGAAATAACTATCTCTTGACAGACCTCCAGTCATCTCGGAATCAGGGGCGACCGACCGCAATAAAGAAGAAAGGAGAAAGATCTATGTTAGAAATAGCCCGACAATGACCCCAAAGGTTTCTGGCCTTCTTCAAAAGAGAGAACTACTTCGATGAGTAGTTCTCGCTGAATTTTGGAATAGGGAACTCAGGACCACAGTAAAGAAGAAGAGCCGATAGGATGTAGGGAAGATGCATGTCCTACAAAGAACTGAGCAAACGTCACTTCGGCTATTCGACAGCCCTTTCGCCGGATATCAGTCGGGGACAATTTTGCAACAGCGGATCACACAAATGTCCAGCATACAGAAAGACTTCTTGGGAAGCTGCAGCCTCGTTTTGACAAGTTTGTCTACGCGCTCGTTTCCGAAACACCGCAACGGCTCAGCACCCAAGCAATGAAGACATAGTGTTCAACACTTCGCCCGTGTACAGCGCGTTCTAGACGTG
Organism: Gracilaria gracilis; assembly: GCA_030374805.1. NCBI lineage: Eukaryota > Rhodophyta > Florideophyceae > Gracilariales > Gracilariaceae > Gracilaria > Gracilaria gracilis. The sequence continues at coordinate 965,475 of JARGSG010000224.1, read as the reverse complement.
GGTATGAGTTGGTTGCTTTGGCAAACTACTTTGCAGCATCATTAGGACGCCCGAAGGAACGCATTCCTTCTGAATTTCAACATTGAGCTACGTCTACGATACTGCAATAACGTCAAAACCCTGAACGACCAGCACGACTCTGAAAGTGTAGTCCATCGATAGAACTGATTTGAAGAGTTTTATGCATCTTCTTCCTCTTCTACAGCGTGGTCCGTAAGTTTCCCTTTCCGTACGATATGACATATCCGTGCGCAACAAGAGAGTACGACATGCTACATTGTGCATCCGCTTTTTAGGAAGTGATATATATCCGCATGTATACCGTTGATCAGAGCAGCGCTAATAATGTCAAAAAAGACGAACACGTTGAGTGCGTTAGCTAGTTTTGTACATAAAAGAGTTTCTCTCTTCTGACGTGACACATTTTCAGCGCCGAAAAGTTATGGCGAGAAGCTGAAGATACGGTACTAATCGACATAAGAACAGAAAGGGTGTTCATATTCACATACGCAATCCTCATCTCAGAAAGACTTCTGTTTCCCGCACGAAGTCCCACTTCCGAAAAGCGTCACCCCCAGGGTTCCACTTCGAAGTAGAAATACCTGCCGCACATTAAGTGAATGCAGCGGAAATCATACATTCACTTCGTATGTGAAACACGTAAACCCGCTACGAGACCGCCTGAGAAAGCTGCACTGAATGGCATTTTATAAAGCAAAATGTTCATCAAACCATCCCAAGCCGATCGGTTAAACTTTGGCGACAAATCTCTTCCTAAACGTCGCCAGTCCACCACGAGCCATTGTCGATAAGCCATGTACTGCAGTACAACAACTTCAGTGCCTACAAGGAACAGGACAAGCTTCCCAACTTTTCTGATTGAGTACCCAGTGGCGAATCCAAGCACGGCCCCGAAAGAAAGCTGCTCACCCAAAGACTGAACTATAGGTTTGCCCTGATCCGGGACATCGAGCGAATCAAGCTGAGATGCATTGGCTTGCTGGGTCGCACCTTCCTTTTCTTCATGAGCTGAATCGTCAGCTGCCGCGAAAGAAGCTGCACTTGCAGCAATCGTTACTGAGAAGGTCGTTGAAGGCGCATTTTGCAACGACAGCGATCGGCGCACAAACCCGTTGAACAGTGATGACGCTCGTAGAACAATCGAACCGGTCTTCGGCATTTGGAATATATCATCCACTCTCGATACAAGCGCTGTATGTGTTTGTGGGGCGAACCACCGATCCGTTCATTCCAACCTGAGTAATGTTACTAGATCGGAAGTATGTAGCAAGGTCAATGTCTAAGCTACTTATGTTTCTCTTGGTAGCTTTTTGTCCACGAGTACGGCTCCTCCATGGGCCCCGTGCACCGCGGTAATCCAATATGGCCTATGAAGCAGAGAGAGGGAAACCGTGCTTAGAAACAGCGGCACAAATTAAATCTTAAATTTAATTCGCTGTATACAACTACCAACTCACAAACTTCTACCTGTGGTAACCTTACTCTTCGACTATGATGAGTTACATATCTCCCACAATCGTTTGCCGATGAGGATATAGGTCCGGAAAACGAGACTCGAAAGTGTAAACCGTGAGTCTCACGCTCCCACTTCGCATTTGGATTTGAAGCGGAGCCATGCGCGCGAAGTTCGGAATCCGACATACGGCTGTACAGTCTTGTGTGCGTATATAAAGTGCTTCTGCATTGCTCCTACAAATCCCGAGAACTTCAATTCAATAATGACGTGTCATCCAACGACAAACTCTATCGCGAAACTCCATTAACCGCAAAAGATATACTTCGGATGAACCAGAACCCCCAATCAGCGATCAGTCAGGCTTGAAAGGCAAATGAACGATAGACTGCGCCTGAACGTTTTGACATATCGTAAGAAGACACGCCATTTCTACGGAAGAGTCCACAGCAAACATCGGGTGAGTATCTTCGAGTGTCTCGTTACTATTATTATGTTGGCATAAGAGGTCAACACAGAAATGGTGGCTAGAAGTCTCAATCAACCTTGATCTGTAGGTCGCAAGAATTGCTTTCGGCTTCGTTGGCGGACGCTGACAGACCACGAATTGAAGACAGCCTCTCCACACCAGACACGCTAGATCGCTCACCCTTTGCCGTACCATTCACACCCCAAAGCAAATTCTTAATACCGATGGCAAACTCAACAAACGCAAGAATAATAGCGCCTTCAGCAAGCGGCGTCAACGCCTCATAATGAATTTGATCTAGGTTATCGTGATTTCGCGCTATGATAACCACAATGACGACAAGCAAAGGTAGAACAACAAGGTGCTCCGCAATAAGAACAACTTTTTGAAGACGGGAGGCAATCCTGTCTTCTTGTTTGCAAAAACCTTTGTCCGTTCCAACAATAGCATTACCAACATGAATGGGCGCTCGCTCCAAGAGCGTGTGGACCTGGCGAACATTATTCGGAACAGGTACGCTATTGTCCAGAGTCGCAGAAGCGATGTACTCATCCAAGGCTTGGTCAGAGTTTTCGTAGTGACGGTACCAGACCTTGGTACCAATATGCTGCTCATCAATCCATTGTTCCGGACGCCACAGGTAACGAAGACCAGCAAAGTAACTAGGTCCATCTTCGCCACAATCAGAAAGCAGCATAATGACTACGAGCAACCCACTTATAAAGACAGTCCAGCCGGCGGCAAAAGCCATAACGCCATGTCCGAGGGACGGTTCAGATTGAACGGCGGTTAGTGCCTCCTCTGCTGTAACGGCATTCGCGCGAAACCACAAACGGAAGCGCCAGCCTATAAGGATTACTGATAGAAGCAACGACAGTGTAAGAGGTACAATCTCGAATAGTGCATGGCCTGAACCCATGTTTGACACTGGGATCCACGAGATGCGACTTTTTGTTACAACTGCCAGCGTGAAGTACACTTCAGAAAAAGTCTGCAATACGCCGGCAGCAAACAAACAGGGCGCGACAAACTGCAAGTCTGGAAATGCACGATCAAACGCGCCGCGTAATTCCAAGAATGAGAGCAGTTCCGATGCCAATAGCACGGTGGTTTCGACGGCCTCAAACGCCAGCAAGATGTTCATCTTTCTTCTGGACAGGCGACAGGAATCAACTGATTCAAGACACAAGACTCCTTGCAACGCGGCCAGGACGACCGCAAGCGCTGCCAACAAGGTAGGGATAGAGTTGAGCTCGGCCACGACATTTCCGAAGCCCCCAAGCGGGTCACCCGGTTGTACTCGCTCCATTGTGAGGCACTTGGTTAGAACGCTCGACGTCCTCCTCCGTCGCGAGTGACGAAGAACAGCGGCGTGTCATGTTGGGGGTTGGCAACGGGCCGCCTGCCGTAGCCGAGCTGCGATAGAGCGAAAGCGAGAGAGGCAACGATGCAGACAGGGTGAGCCGACTGCATAATACCAAGGGTAGCTGCACGCAGGTATTTGAAACAAGTGCCAAACAGATGCTTTGCACAGCACAGCAACTGGGCACGGAAACACGCGTGTGGCGCGGGAGCCGGAGCGCACACCTGCCGCGCTGCGCGTCACCCACTGTCATGCGCCGTGCTGCGCCGTCAGCGCGCCCTCAACGCCGACTTACCGCCGGCGTCTTACGATGCGACCGTCGCTTTCGTCTTCGTCCGGTACCATTGGTATGCAGTCCATCGCCGCCCTACGTCTCCTCCGGTAGTGCTCAGCCCCCCCCACCACGACGGCCTCCCGCAAGCCTTTGGACGCCGGCGGCGGTGCCGCGCTGCGCGCCGTCACCGCCTCCTTCCCAGTGCTCGCGCACTTCCATCGCCTTGGTTGGGATGCTGCCGGCATTCTCGCATGTCTTTGGTGGGCTACCCAATCCGTCGCACTTGTGCTCGCTAACAAGGCCGTATTCTCCCAACCACTCTTTGACTACCCTTGGCTTATCATAGCCGTGCAATGTCTTGTTGTCGTGCTCGCGTTTTCCGTCGTCGCAGTTGTTCGTAACGAACCCCCCACCGTGTCCACCACGCACGTTTCCAGCATGCTCCTTCCGTCCGCGCTGTTCCTACTCTACCACTATTCCAACGCTCGTTCTCTACGCTTCATCTCGCTGCCCGCTTTCACAGTCGTCAAGAGTTTGGCCCCTCTTGGTGTCACAACTGTCGAGAGAATTGCATTTGGTCATTCAATTCCCAGCGGCGTTTATGTTGCCATGGCGCTTTCCATGCTAGCCAATGTGTTCACATTTGACTCCGCCAGCGCTATCTCTCAAACATCCCTTTTGGGCTACGTGTGGTCGTGCTTCAATGTTTCTACACACATGTTCTACGTGCTCAGTCTACGCTATTGCGCTGGAAGCTATCGAGCAACTGACAAAGCGTTCGTTGCAAATCTCCTTTCGCTTCCCGTTGCGCTCTTGTTTGCCTTGTTCAACCAAGAGTTACCCACGTTCGCCCACGAAGTTGCGCTCTTGCCCATCACCGCCAAGATACCCCTAGTTTTTTCGTTTGCGCTCAGCGCCGGCTGTCTTGTGTCTGTTTTGTCCGCTTTCGAAGCTGCGTCAAGTGACGTCCTGCGTTACCTTGCGCAGACTAACAAGATCGCTATCGTGCTGCTCGGAGCTGCCATTTTCCGCACCAAATTCACCCCTCATGCTTGGTTTGGTGTATTCCTCGCATTGATATCGGGCTTCCTATTTGTCTACGCCAAGTCGCACTCACATAATGTGGCGCTGGGGATTCCCAGACCTATTGTTAGCAGCCCCACGTTAGAACTACTGCTCCCCACAGCAGATCAGGTGGATCGCCAAATTGAACTAGCGGCACCAGGCAGTGAAGATGAAAAAACCTGACGCTATGTTTTACAGCGCGGGTGTGATTCGTACGAGATGAAGTCCTTGCCGCACTTTCTCGAATACTTTCTTCATGCCCACTTGATGGTTATAACACTGTCTGCCAAGTGTGATTGGCAGCACAACATCATCCTTGCGTTTGATTCCTTGACTGTTGATGCCGTCGACCGACAGCGGATTGATATACCAATGCGCTATTTGAGCACATCACCAGACATGAAGACATGAGAGGGACAGTGGTGCTTCGGAGCCAAATTAGTATGTCATTGTCAATATTTTTAGTTTGATAGGTTGTAACATGTCGTGAACACAAAAACCCTTATGAAAAGAGAAGCGATCGTTTACAGAAGCCCATGCACTAAACATATCAGTCTAATCATGGTGGTGGAAAAGTTATTTGGACTCGGCACTTCTCGTGACTGAGTCATTATTCTACTGAACTAGAGGTGAGAGGCAAGTTAGTTTAGCTTGGTGGGAATCATATAGAAGACGTACAGCAACCGGAGCAAACCGAGTTCGCCGCAGAATAAACTCTTGTGAATGAGGAGCAAGGTGACATAGGAAGCTTCTCGCTCATGCGCGGCCTCGGAAGTCAAAGCTTGAGTGGTAGTTGACGATGGCCACTGTGACCGAAGCCACAAGTGTTCCAGTTACGAAATCGAGAGCGCAGTTGCATGCTTACTGGTCAAGCATTTCCGTATCACTGCTTCGACTTCTGACATTTGTGGACATGGACTGAAGGCGATTCCTGTGTTTCCGTGTCTTTCGATGAACTTCGAGGTTTTGTTTTGTGCCAAAGGCGAGCTCACACTCTGAGCACGTGTACGGCCGTATATTGAGATGCACCAGTCGGTAGTGTCTCTTCATCTGCTCCAGTTTGTAGAAGGTCTTTCCGCAAGTCGAGCATTTGTGCGGTTTTGACTCTGTAGAAGAAACTGACTCGGTGCTAGACACTTCTTTTCGATTCTTCTTCTTCTGTTTTCCCGGTTGTTGCATCTTCGGTACTGCAGTGGATGGAACATGTCTCCTGGCAAGCGACAGGTTTGGACTTGACATTGAACATACATCGGTGAAAAGTCGACCGTTACTGTGCCGCTTGGGAAAGTCGCGATCTTCGTTTCTTTCAACTCTGCGAGAGTTACTTGAGCTGGCGCTCATTCGATCAGGTGATGTCATTCGATCAGCAGATGTGTCTTCAAACCGAGAGTGTGAACTTCTTCTCTTGGATTTTTGTGTGGTGTGAAATGCAGAACTCATGAGGAAGTCAAGGTTCATTTTTCCTTTCATGGCTACAAGAGCTGACGGGGGGAGAGTCTGGGACGAGACGATTATATATCACGATATAGGGTAGAACGCGGCAGAAGAGTGGGGCGGTACGGTACTGCGAGTTGACACATTCGAGAGAAGGTCGACAACACGTTTATAAAACGGTGACAGTGATGGAAAGAAGATGGATGCTTAATGCTAATGAGAGACATGTTGCACAAACGATTCATCAGTGGCACGTGGAGCGACGGCTCCCTGGGATTTAGTGACGGAAGTTGTGAATGGCTGTGTGAAGCAGCGTGCTCGAACTGTCTATGAGAAGAACTCTGAGCGTTTTTGAACGCCAGAAGAGGATTGGACAGTGCCGTCGAGAGGTGTGAGTGGACGTGATTTGAATGAGAGATTTCATTTCAGGCAGAATATGTTAAGTACATACTAGTCACACTGTCACAAAAAATGGTTTGAAGTTTGGTCAAACCGGATGTAAGGTACTGTACGGGACAAAGAGAAAGCGGAGTGATTTGGGTAGCGAGAGGCATTATGAAAATGAAGGGGGTGGGGTGGAGAGACTTGCGACGTTTGAATGTTTTTTTGTCCCCAGAAACTTACGTTGTCCACTGCACATGGACGATGAGCAACGGATAGAAACAGATTGGAGTCGGGGCGCAATCTATTTTGCATGAAAAGAACCCCAGCAAAATGATAAAAGCAGCTCTCGTGCGAGATCTTGTGGCTGACCACAGCTGGGAACGATAGCGCACATGTTGTTGCTCCGTCGTAGGGCAACCCCGGGGCTCTAATGTGCACCTGACGCGCAGAGCGTGTGCGTCGTGAGCGAAAAAACACCAATTTGAAGCTGCGACGGGTTTGTGAGATGGACAGGTGAGACTGTGAAGCAGGCGTGTGTCCAAGAAGATCACGAGAAACGACTGGCGTGATTGGCCCCAGGAGCGTTATAAAATGAACACTTTTGCGACTAAGCTGGCGTCGACGTATCAGAATTTAGGCAGCTTGGACGGGCTTACGGTTTACGGATGGGGTTTGGTCTTTTTACAGCTGCTGAGATGCAAGTTACAGCGGATTGTTTTGGAAGTATCCGTTGGCGGAGGAAGTCTTGATGACGGTCGGCAACAGGGACAGCGCGGAAGAGCTTTCGGGGACGAATTGTGGACGATTTTGACGTGTTTGATTTGGAGGGCGTCGTATGTTGTGAGCACCTAAAAGTCGGAGAGGAGGGCATGAGAGAAGAGGATTGCGCCAAGAAAAGTTTCAGAGCTGAGTGTAATTTGGCAACGTATTAGCTGGCAAAGCCTTTTCTTGAGGGGGAGACTCGGAATAAATCGGAACATGACGTATGTTTATACAAGTGAAGGAAAAAAGATTCTGACATGACGACAGGAGAAACAAACTGGTTGCTGCGACTCGTTGCAAAAGAGCAAAGGCGGGTAGAGGGGACGGGCAGGGGAGGGGTTTAGGGGATGGACGGGGAGAGCGCACAACTTTAGAGCTCTATTTAATTCTTGTTGGATTGGACGAAGAACAGTGGTCGGAGATGCAGACAACATGTTGGACGCACGGAAGCGCGGAAATGGCAACGCATCTGAATTGGTACGCGTAAGTGGGGGTGGGGGGGGCATGAATGGCACCATGAGGGAGGTATGACGGAGAACATTAAAGACGCGTTACTCTGCACACGGAAGTCCACTCTCGCGGGTGGAGCAATTCGACGGCAGGCCGTGGAACTGCACGCGTTGCACGGGCAGCTGCTGTGAGGCGCACTCAAAAAGCACGCGCCGTGCAACGCCTCACGCAAATGCGTCGAAGCGTAGTGAATTCACTTTTCTATTTTGAGTCGCACCCTAAGCTGCGTCTCGCAGCTCTGCGTCCACAACACCAATACTGTATATATACCTCCTCCTCGCCGCTCCGCTACTCCTTCTTTGCAAGGCGGAAACGACCGCATTCGTCTGGCGGTCGCACAATTCTCCGTGCCCCCTTCCTCCGCTTCGCCCACGTCAGTACCGGGCGCCATCCACGCGCACAATTCATTCTCGCGAAGACGCACAAGCAAGCGGCCACATACGACCGCGCGCTCATTCATTCATTCATTCATGTTTTGCCCGCGCATCCCTAAGTGCCACAAACTATCTATCGCAACCATCTCGCGCACGTCACCACCGCGCCGAAGCATGAGGTGGCCGTGCCACATTCACCTCGCCGACATCATGTCCAATCACCGAAGCGTGCATGATTCACCGCCACCTCATACGCCAGCGGGTCTGCAACACCGTGTCTTTGCCTTTAATTCGAGATGGTTCTACTTTTCTTCCAAGAAATCTGAATGCCACAAACAACATGGTTGTCCACTCTGAACCCACATCACTCTCCCATACCAACAAACATCTGTTCTCAAATCCCGTCCCGTTCTCTGTTTTTTGTCAACAAGCAGAGAAAGCGAAGAGTAACAACTGTTGTAATCAGAAATTTATTCCTCTGACTGTAACCTTGAACTAATGTCTGGAAAAAAGGCTTGTCGCGATGATATTTGGGTTCTTGCTCCACCAGTGTCACCTATGATACAAAACCTATATCTCGTCGCGTGTTACTCATTCAGAACATTAGAATTACAATCACCCTTTTAAGCAGCCAGCCACAGCGCCCGAGTGGACCATCAAACATCAAGCAAAGGGTCCATGCGGACTCCCAGTGATCATGCCGGAGCGAGTGGGAGTGGTGCGGCCAGAACGACGCACACAACGCACACGCACGGTGCTGCCTGTCGAATAGTCATCTGAACGATCCAACCAGATGCCGTGCGTTCTCACTTGTATTTATCAATTACACGTATGCAGCGTGTACAACACGTGGACAACTCCCATATCTGTACAGTGTACAGTTTCATGTGGGACCCCCGCCTACCGCTGAGCGTTGCATCGAGATCTCTTCCCTCTCTCTGTATTGATACACTTCACCAGATATAGCGTAAACGCTACCAACGGTATCTACTGTTGGTACCGTCGTACCCCCTTCCCGTCCGCTGCCATCGACCGCGCCACGGCAATGAAGTCTGCGCGTACCGTTCCTGCATTCCTAGCGCCCCCGTTCCTCAGGCGGCCACCCCCCTTCACCACGTTTTTTCGCTCTCGTTGTCGTATTATCGCCTCTTCTGTGCGAGTCGATGCCGCCATCGACAAAGTCCCCACCCTCGTCATCGTCGAATCCCCAGCAAAAGCGCTCACCATTGAAAAGATCCTCCCAGCGAACTACACTGTTCGCAGTTGCGTCGGTCATATACGTGAGATACCTTCTTCTGCAAAACGTATTCCGGCAAAGTACAAGAGCGAGTCCTGGGCAAGACTGGGCGTCGATGTCGAGAACGGTTTCCGTCCCTTGTACGTTTTGATTTCTGGAAAGCTGCAGATCGTCAGAGAGTTGCGAAAAAAGCTCAAAGAAAGCCAGCAGCTCATACTGGCCACTGACGATGACCGTGAGGGAGAGGCTATATCGTGGCATCTTACGGAGGTGCTCAAGCCCAACGTGCCAGTCAAACGAGCAGTCTTTCAGGAGATCACCCCTGGCGCTATCTTACAAGCGTTTTCAAATTGCCGCCAAGTCGACATGAATCTCGTCAGCGCTCAGGAGACTCGACGCGTCCTCGATCGTCTGGCTGGGTATACCATGTCTCCTCTGCTTTGGAAGAAGATTGCTCGTGGATTGAGTGCGGGTCGCGTGCAGAGTGTTGCCATGTCTGTCATCGTCGAACGTGAGCTCGATCGGTTACGTTTTCGTACTGCCAGATATTGCAGTGCAACCGCAACGTTTCTCGCGTCTTCGAGTCCAGTAAAGGCCACTTTATCCGGTATAGACGGCGTTCGAATGGTTAAGGGTAGTGATTTTGCTGATGAGACTGGAGAACTAACTGAAGCTGCTCGAAACAGCACACTTACGCCATTCCAGCATGACACAATGCAAGCTCTGTGCGATCGTCTAGACCGGCAAAACGCTAAAGTCATATCTGTTTTGAATCGTAACACTTTGCGTCATCCACCAACCCCACTTATCACCTCAACTCTGCAGCAGGAATGTGGGAACCAGTTTGGCTTTGGAGCCGGAAGGACCATGCGAATTGCTCAGAAACTGTATGAAAATGGTTTGATAACATACATGCGAACGGATAATGCCAAACTAAGTGACCAAGCTGTGGATTCATGCCGAAAAGCAGTACAACGTCTGTACGGAGAAGATATGCTGCGCGATCAATACACGAAGACACGGCCCTCAAAAGCCAAGGCCGCTCAGGCAGCTCATGAGGCTATTCGGCCAGCTGGTGTCGTGTTCAAGGAGCCTCATGAGTTATCAGAGTTAGGCAAGGATGAACAAACTGTATATTCCCTGATTTTCAGACGAACTCTGGCTTCTCAGATGTGCAGCGCGAAGCTTCACAGCACGACCATCAAGATCGAGGTGCCGATTAGTGGTGACGATGATCACAGTGTCGCGGAATTCAAGGCTAACGGAACAACTGTAATCCACCCTGGGTTTCTGAAAGCTTACAAAAGCAATGGCGCTGAAGACAACACTTCTTTCTTACCGCAAGTTGAGGAAGGCATGACTCTCGATGTGGAACAAGTACAGGTTCTGGATCACGAGACGAAACCCCCACCACGATATAACGACGCTTCCCTGGTCAAAGTTTTGGAAGAGCTTGGCGTTGGCCGACCGAGCACCTACGCAGGTATTATTGAAAAGCTCATAACAAGGGGGTACATTTTTCGCGGCAGTTCTCTGCCTGAAGAGAAGAAAGTCCCGCAGCGCGCGTTGGTGCCAGGACTTACGGCTTTTGCAGTAGAAAAGCTCTTGGGACGCTACTTTCCATCATTTGTCGATGCTGAGTTCACTGCTCACATGGAGACTGCTCTAGATCAAATTGCTACTGGGAACGCGGAAAGAACCCAGTTTTTGAAGGAGTACTACTGTGGCGAGAATGGTCTCGCCTCGACGGTGGAGCGGACCGAGAACGAGATTCATGCAAGTGTGTTTCGGAGAATTTTGTTGCCAAACATGCCCAAGCAAATGCTGGAAGCCGCTGGGGAGGACGTAGAGGTACATGGAGCAACCAAATCCGAAAACAATGAGCGAAACGCACCTGAGAATGGTACTGCTTCCAAGGCGTACCACAGTACGTCGTCAAACGAAGATGATTGGGCCCATACTAAAGTATTGGTCAGTTCATACGGACCGTACGTTGAAAGAGGAGGGAAAGTAATCGCATCGCTGCCAAGAACGACACTCGCAGACGATTTGTCTGCGGTTCGGCTGAGAAAGATACTCCGCATCGCTGAAGATCCTGTAATTGGCACTGACCCCAAGACGGGAATGTACATGTTGTTAAAAACGTCAAGATACGGTCCATACCTGCAGCTTGGCAATGAGGATGATTATCCAGAGGGCGAAAAACCGAAGCGAAGCGGTCTCCTACCGGGCATGGACGTCGAAGATATAAACGTAGAGGTAGCCTCGAAGTTATTGAGCCTCCCGCGTTCACTTGGCACTCATCCGGAGACAGGTCATGATATTCAGGCTGCCATAGGGCCATATGGGCCGTACGTCGTGCACGGTGATACGTACGTTTCGCTTCGAAACTCAAATGGGGGGGTCTTGGACATCGAGTTTTCTGAAGCTCTTGAGCTTGTTAATGCCTCAGTATATCGAAAACGGTTGCGAAGCGAGAAACAAGCGCAGAAGCTGAAAGATGCAAAATCAACAGATAGCAAAAAGCCGGGGCGGAAGTCAACTTCGAAGAACTCCGCTTCCACCAAGTCAAGAAAGAATTCGAAGGTTCGGGCGGCGGTTGAATCGCAAGGAAAAACATAAAGGAACACACCATATTTTGAATCAAGCACAACTGACTCCATATACTATGTAAACAAGGATAAGCATGGAAGGTCGTCCTCAGTAGCATTTTAGTCGAACGAGTGCGTAAACAAGCGACGTCCCGTGGTTGCATTTTGCACGCCGATCGTAAACTGGCCAGTATGCTGCCTTGCAAGTGTGTATGTGTGTGTGTGTGAGCGTTTCGGCCAAGAGTAGGATGATGAGGCATAAGCGAGCATGGCCCTTCATTCAATTTTCGCGGAAACAGCGAGACCTGGTGAAGGTGGTGAAGGTCATATCTCAGAGGTTATCTCCTCATGGCTCTCTCGCAAGCTATCTTTTGTTAGTTACATTTCGCTGAAGGCCAAAAAGGCAAGTGCTCAGAGAGGATTGTTTAAAACGACAAAGATGTTTATGTAAGCGAGAAATAGTAAAGTCTGAAGTGAAGATATATGTCCTTTCTGATAGTGGGCCCGGACCGATGCCCCAAGTCTCACGAGTATTGACAGTTGTGACTCCTTCAGTATTCACTTTCTGAGTCAGTACCGTTAATACCTTCGAAGTACTCTCCCGAGGCCTTCTGGGCGGCACGCTTGCGATCGAGCCTCTTCTTTTCCTGGCGAGACATCTTCTTCTTCCTCTTCGGAGCCTTCACCTTGACTGTGTTACCGAAAGCATCAGTCATCTCTGTGATCTGCTTCATCTCGATCTTTTCCTTTTCAGCATTCTTCGTCCAATCCAAATCGCCTTCAAGGTTGAGTCTTGCTGGCTCGGTATCAGTGGCAGGAGTCAAGTTCCAGATTTCTGGACACACCTCACCTGTGAATTCGGAGTTATGAGAAATAATCACAACACCACCATCGAACTCCTTGATAGCGTTGGCGAGAGCCACAAGAGAATCGCGGTCAAGATAGTTAGTAGGCTCATCTAGAATAATAATATGAGGGCAGTTCCAAAGCGCAGCAGCAAGGGCGACCTTGACCTTCTGACCACCAGACAGAGCACCGAGACGGCAATGAGTTCCAAACTCACGATCAAGTCCAACGTTCTCAAGATGTCTCTCGACGTTTGAGGACGTGAGCGGCATAGTGTGTGCCGAAGCACGGGAAGCAACCTTCTCATCAACAGTCTTGATGGCCTTGCCCCATCCTAGCTTCTCAAGCTTCTCAAGAGCCAACCAAGCAGTGAAGGTAGAGGGCTTTCCGACCCACTTCACTTCGTACTCGTAGTCGGACTTAGTTCCCTTCTTGGTTCGGCGTTGGGTAGTGAGGCGGTCGATAACAAGCTTTTCGCGATTCTCCCTTCCGTCTTCAGTCAGCCACACATACTGAATCGGAGTCTTCATGAGCTTCAACTCTTCATCACTGACTTGCATAGTATCTTTCTGCAAGGCCTCACGATCCTCACCATAGGCATACCGCCAACGAATGTACTCATTAGGTGTCTTCTCGAGATGGTTCTCGATATGGTGGAAGGCATGCTGAGCAATGTATCCAATACGGCAGTTAGCATGCTTCCATACTGATCCTGAGTCAGGCTCAAGTTCTCCAGTCAGCAACTTGATAATTGTAGACTTGCCAGCACCGTTGGGGCCAATGCAAGCCACACGAGAAGCCAAGGAACAGCGAATAGTAATTCCGGCAACCTGTGGGCGATTGGCAGAAGGATAGGTAAACTGAACGTTTTCCATCTTAATGATTGCCTTACCCTTGGAGTTGATTCCCTCAAGGACACCAGGCTTCGGGAAGTGGAACTTCGACTTGGAGGTTTTGAGCTCAAAGAAGGACTTGGCCTTGGGTACCTTCTTGACGAACTCCACGAGGTTACCCTTATGGAGCTTCAGTTTCAGATTCTCGATTTGAATAATATGGGTAGTGACGTTTGTGAGCAGACCCTTGTCATGAGACACAATGATAGAGGTAACATCCTTAAGATTGTTCAGATAATCCTCAACCCACTTGACGTTAATAACATCAAGATGATTTGTCGGCTCATCCAACAACAAGATATCAGCGTTCTGAAGCATAGCACGGGCCAGCGCAAGCTTCATACGCCAACCTCCGGAAAGATAGGAGACTGAGCCGGTGAGCATGAGGTTCGTGAAACCGACCGAGGACAACACGGATTCGATAGTTTCCCTAGGGACGTTGCAAGCCTTGATAGCTTCATCGGCGAATACGTAGTCAACAACGTTGAGATGACTCAACTCTCCAAGAATATCAGCTTCAACAAATACTGTGCGAACCTCATCAGGAGGGGGGAATCCTTCAACCTGGCCATTGGCAATGGCACGCATCAATGTTGTCTTACCACACTCATTGGGACCGAGTAGGCCATAGCGGAAACCTCTCTTCAAACGAAGGTCAGTATTGTTGAGGAGCACCTTGGAGCCGTAGGCGAGGGAGAACTTGCAGCGGCAGAGTTCCTCGGCATCTTCCTCTTCCTCCTCTTCGTCATCAATGGTCATGTACTTGGTGCAACGAGCCAGCATATCCTTGACAAGATCCTCAACAGTGCCTTCAGACACGAATGGAGTCAAAACTGGAGCAACGGACAGCTTCCACTCGTCGACATCAAGAGCCTGATTGATAATCAAAATGGAAGCCTCATCAGTAGCAAAACCCATTGCCATCTCAAACGAGGCTCCGACTTCGGCCTTAGCACAACTCTCCTTAAGGGTGGACAAAACTGTTTCCTTCTGCACACGTGGTGGCTCGGGAGCCATACCTTCACCCTTAGAGGCAGAGTCCAAAACTTCGACACCTTCAGCACACACAGAGCGAGCTTCGGGGTCAGAAATCTCATCCGCGGCACGCTTGAGGGCCGGCATGAGAGTGGGAATAAACGGTTGCACGTCCGACGGGCGCTCAACAAGCTTGGCCATGTTGGTAATAATCTTGGCCGAGATACGCTTGAGAGGTGTGGATCGGGTTTGGAAGGCCCTCTTGAGCAAGGGAACTGTGATGGCAAGGGCATTGCACTCAATCTGGGCAACGAAAGTAGTTGCAGCGAGCTTATGAATGGCATCTTCGACCTTGGTGGGGTTACCAAGCGCCGTCATGAGGTGGGGAACAAGCGGCTTGACATCAGGGTTGTCGATACAATCACACATGAAAGACATGGCATCCTTGGCTCCATTGGACAAGGCGGGCTTGGCTTCACACATGAGCGGGGCGACAGCCGGGACAAGCTCAGGCATGCAAGAGCCAATCTCGTGCGGAGCATCAGTTGCGATCTTGCAAATGAGAGCAAGGGCGCCGACCTGGGTTTGCCACTTGGACTGAATGCTGAGACCCTGTACAAGGGGCTCAAGGCAGATGGCACGCTTAGCGACGGGCGGAAGCGCGTCGACCAAGGCCGTGGCAGCGATGGTAGCGGTGCTCTGAACATTGCGGCTGTGCTTGTCAGCCATGAGAGTAAGGAGTGCAGAGAGCATCGGAGAAAGATAAGGGGCCGCAGAGAGGCCATGACGGGAAATGAGAGCAGAATAAACACGAAGAGCTATCTCACGCTGGGCGGCGCGTTTCTTGTCAGAGGTTGAAAGAACTTGAGCCAGAGCGGCACCCAAAGCAGTGCCTTCGGAAAGGCAGTCCAAAGAGGTGCAGTTCTCCTCGACAAAGGCGGCAACAGCCGCGACGCGGTCATCCTTGACAGTGAGTAGCTTTTCGAAAGCTGGCTTGACGGTGTCGACCGTAGCAAGGTCACGGAAAGTGATAGACGGGGAAGCCATTGCAAAATTGGCAGAAGGAGTTTCAAAAACCGGATGGCAACCGCTAGTTAGCAGCAATGTTAGTACAAAAAAGGGCCGGAGCGGGACGAGGGCAAGACGTAGGAGGGTGCGTGCGGCGCGAATCGAATGCTACCGCCGGCGGACGGTGGGCGCTTTAAGTAGCGGTAGCGCGGCGCCGCGGCGGCGGCCGCCAAATGCAGCGGAACCAGCCAGCGTGACGTGCTCCCGTGACAGAGAACAAAGGACGCTGATTGGGCGCCAAGCGGCGGCGCCCATCGTACGGGCGGCGGATCACAGCAGGCAACCAACATATGTGGCGGCAGCCGCGCTTTGATTGGCGCGCCATCGTACAGCACCGAAAGCTGCGAGCCATGCGCGTACACTTGTCGCGGAGACATGGCGCGACATTCAGCGAGCATCGGCGCCGCGACCAATGGGCGATGCGGCCGAGGCCACGTGGATTCTGTGCGCATTTTGGCGCCGTCACGCGACGCTCCCGCCGCGTGTTGGGGGGGGGGGGAGCATGGCGGCGCGCTTCCGTCAACAGTGGCGGCGGCGGCACTGTGCTTGGCAGCCAACCGTCGCGCGTCGCGCGCGGAATTCAATATTGCACACGTGGCACTGACTTGCTAAGGCGCCGTAAGCAAATTGGCTGATGCGCTGATGCGCCAACTTGGTGCGTCGACGGATACCGCAGCGCCGTTTCAAGTTACACACGTCAGCGCCATCAGCGCCTACGCCGCCCTATTCGTTTCTCCCTTCATGCGGCAACATGCCCCCATCGCACTGCCCAGATACGATACTCTTCCGCTCCTCTCTTTTGCGCTGATGCAAAATTACCACAGCCGCCAGCGCTTTCGCACTTCGCCAACATGTACGTAATCACAATCCCAACTTCCAACGCCAGCGCTTCTGTCGCTGCTCTCATGCCTCTGCCCTCAGATAATCGTGTAGCTTTGCCTCTCTCGACCCTACTCAATCATGCAGCCGAGTAGCTCTACCACCCCACCCTGGGGGCCACCACCCATGCTTCACCTGTTGCTCTCGGAAAGCGCAACAATCCAATGCTTCTTCCTCACGTGAGCTGAGTGAGGATCACCTTGTACTTGCCTGCAACCATGCATTTCGACCCTGCCCACCACCGTCACAATGGCGATTTACGCCGCCAGCTCTCTGTTTATCCTCTCACTCTGAGCTTCAACATTCCCAGGACCTCAATTGAACAAATTGGCCATGCACACAGATGCGTACACATGCGGTTGGTATGACGTCAAGTTTCGCTCTTTGCATAATTGCCGCGTAGCTGAATCCAATGTATGAGTATGAACATGCTACTGCGAAGGTAGCAATCGCCGCGCTTTAATCTTCTCACGTTTGGATTTTAAAGTATCTGTTATTCCTGTTGCTAACCATCTTATTAAGATTGCAACAGGAACAACAAATTGGTGCTCATGCCTCCCATTCTGTGAATACCTGTCAACACCGGGGGGTATTACTTTTATCTTCCCACACCATGTTTACCAAGGCTAGAGGCCGTTCAGCAATTAGCATTGAGTCAGCTAAAGTACTTGGTGGGATGGGTGTCAAGCAACTCAACAAGGAGCGGGCGGGTCAGCCTTTGTGACGGATGATGCTGAACTTAGGATTGATGACCATGGGTCGTGACTATGCCAGACTGTTTGGACGTCGACGAGGCGTCTGCAGATCACGGAGCTGCCCAGCGAGGACGACAAAAATCAAGAATTAATTTCATGCATGGTCATCGAATGATTTCCGGATTATTCCACAGGTGCCACTAAGGCTGTGCTGTAGAAGCGACGCCATCGCCGTCGGGATAGCACTTGTGCCTCTGCTTTCACTTCTTCGTTATTGGTAAACCCTTGACGTGAATACTCATCCTTCCCCAGACGCTGATAACATTCTTTTGTGAACAGATCTTCCCCGAAGCTACGTGACTGATATAGATTTATGGCAAGGCTCGAACATTTGCCGGAACGCATCAGTTTTCCAGATGCCGAACAATCTGTTTTGAAGCACTGGCAAGATATAGATGCATTTCATACTTCCAACAAACTGTCCGAAGGGCGTCCGGTCTACTCCTTCTACGATGGCCCACCTTTCGCAACTGGCCTTCCACATTACGGCCATCTGCTCGCCGGAACAATTAAGGACACCGTGACTAGATTTGCGTATCAAACTGGTCACCACGTACCGCGCCGCTTCGGCTGGGATTGCCATGGTCTTCCGATTGAGTTTGAGATTGAAAAGCAGCTTGGCATAAAGAGCAAGGATGAAGTTTTGAAGTTCGGAATTGACAAGTACAATGCGGAGTGTAGAAAGATTGTCATGCGGTATTCGAAAGAATGGGAGCTGGTTGTCAACCGGTTGGGCCGATGGATCGATTTCGAAAACGATTACAAGACGCTTGATACCACTTTTATGGAATCCATATGGTGGATATTCAAGACTCTTTATGAAAAGAATCTTGTTTACAAGGGCTTCCGCGTCATGCCATATTCCACCGCCTGTACCACACCGTTGTCGAACTTTGAGGCTGGATTAAACTACAAGGATGTAGACGACCCTGCGGTCACTGTTTCCTTCCCGATTATGGACTCTGATATTCCGGCGTCGTTTCTGGCCTGGACAACCACTCCGTGGACGTTGCCCTCCAATCTTGCTTTGTGCGTGAACCCAGAATTTGATTACGTTTACGTCGCCGATGAAAAGTCCTCGCTCACATACGTCCTGGCAGAGTCTCGTTTAGTTCAACTGTACAAGAACCCGAAGAAGAAGAAGGGGTTCGAGATTCTGAAAAAGGTTAAAGGAACTGATCTCGTTGGTTTACGCTACAAGCCTCTGTTTGACTACTTCGTCGAGCAAATAGGAGACAAGGCGTTTCGAGTGCTGCAAGACGATTACGTTACCGACTCTGATGGTACCGGCATTGTGCATCAGGCTCCGGCTTTTGGTGAAGATGATCACCGTGTTTGTATTGCGAATGGTGTTGTTGAAGCGGATGCTAATCTTCCATGTCCGGTTGATGCAAATGGAAAGTTCACTCTTCCGGTTGCGGATTTTGAAGGTTTGTACGTCAAAGATGCTGACAAGAAGATCGTAGCGGCGCTGAAAGACGCAGGCCGGGTTGTTAAGAGCGAATCGGTAAACCATCGATACCCATTCTGCTGGAGATCAGATACACCTCTTATGCAGCGTGCTGTGCCGTCATGGTTTGTTCGTGTGACCGACATAAGAGAGAGACTTGTTGCGAACAATAAGGAAACGTACTGGGTTCCTGGTATGGTCCAACACAATCGCTTTGGGAACTGGTTGGAAAATGCTCGTGATTGGAATGTTTCTAGAAATCGATATTGGGGAACACCTCTTCCCATATGGGTTAATGAAGAAACAGGAGAGCGTCTGGTTATTGGCTCTATCAAAGAATTGGAGAAACTCTCTGGCAAGTCCGGCATCAAAGATATTCATCGAGAGCATGTAGACGATATTGAGATCAAGTCACCGACTACAGGTGCTGTACTACGACGGGTGTCTGAAGTGTTTGATTGCTGGTTTGAGAGCGGGTCAATGCCGTACTCATCTCAGCATTATCCATTTGAAGCCAATAGTGAAGAGACGTTCAGCAGCTCTTTCCCTGCTGACTTTGTCGCCGAAGGGTTAGATCAAACCCGCGGTTGGTTTTACACTCTAATGGTCCTTTCCACCGCACTTTTTGACAAACCTGCATTCAAGAACTGCGTGGTCAACGGCCTTGTCTTGGCTGAGGACGGGAAGAAAATGTCAAAGAGGCTCAAGAACTATCCAGATCCTGGCCATGTTTTTGATTCGTACGGTGCAGACGCACTACGTCTTTACTTGATTAATTCACCTGTTGTCAGAGCTGAACCCTTGAAGTTTAGGGAAGATGGAGTGAGAGAGATAGTGAAGGATGTCATGTTGCCGTGGTTCAATGCGTTACGCTTTCTTGTTCAAAATGCACGGGCGCTAGAGATTGCGTCTCAATGTCCTTTCACCAGCGACGATGCGGTTCGGTACGCCGAGCACAAAAACCAGATGGATCACTGGATTGACTCTGCTCTTGGATCTTTAACGGAATCCGTTCACGAAGAAATGGGAGCTTACCGACTGTATGCGGTTGTTCCAAAACTCTTGAAGTTCATTGCTTCTCTAACGAACTGGTACGTGCGGTTGAATAGACCACGCCTAAAAGGATTAGCCACTGTGGAGGACCAAAGGGCAGCACTGGGGACCCTGGCTCATGTACTACTATCACTTTCCCGGCTGATGGCCCCTTTCGCTCCATTCTTCGCTGAGTACACATATCAGATTCTTAAGCCCTTAACATCCCCCGAACTGGCTATGGATTCAGTTCACTTTCTCATGCTGCCCAGCGTTGACAAGTCCGCAGTAGACAAACAATTTGAAGTTGCTGTCGAACACATGAAAGATGCTATCGAACTCGGGCGTTTTGCGCGCTATCATCGTGAAATACCGCTGAAGCAGCCGCTAAAGGAAGCTATTGTGGTGCACAGAGATCAGGGAGTTCTTGACGCGATCAGGTCACTTGAAGGTTATGTCAAGTCTGAGTTGAATATCAGGACAGTCAAGTACTCTACTGATGAATCTGAATACGTTGACCTCAAAGCCGATGCAGATGGGCGGGTCCTCGGGAAGAAACTGGGCAAGAGCTTCAAGGCTGTTTTGAAAGCTGTGAAAGCTCTCAGCGCGGAACAGGTTTCTCGCTTTGAGGAAGAAGGTACCATGGAGATCGCTGGACATGTCTTAACCTCTACTGACGTTAAGATTACAAGAAAGCTACGAGATGGCTTTGGGAAAGAGGGCGATCTACAAGTCGAAGCACAATCTGATGGACTCCTAGTGGTACTCAATACTGTTCAAGATGACGATTTGTTGCAGGAAGGGGTAGCTCGCATGCTGATTAATCGCATTCAAAAGCTTCGCAAGAAAATACAGCTCAGGCCAGAGGATCGTATAGAAGTTTTCATCGATACCTCCGATGAAAACCTTCTGTCAGTCTTATCAAGCAAAGCCGATATTTTCCGGGATTTACGAGGTAGTAGCATCCCGTTACCCGCAACTGAAATGTCCGTTGCGAGTGTGATTATAGCGGACGAGGCTGTGGAGCCTATCGGAGACGCTAAACTTCGGGTATGTCTGACAAACGCCTCCTTGAGTTCTAGCGAGAAACGCATTGCGGATGTTCTAGGTGGTGACGTGAAAGCTGCGCAATCGGTTGCGAAATACATTCGTAGCAGAGAGCTAAAAGGGTTGACAGGGAATGCGAGTGAAGACCCAGAACAAGGCATTCACATTCGCATGGTCCTTGATGGAAAAACCGTGGAATGTGAGCTCGAGACCGGTACCCACGTCTTCATGAGCACAGCTGAGCGTGTGGCAGCCGGAGCTCCTCCTTAAAAGAGGATATCATCTTACAGAACAATGTTCCCATTGACTGACTTTTAACAGAGCGATCAGCGTCGGTTGTGAAACGCATGCGGTCGAATACACCTAAAGGATCTAATACTTTCTAGTCGTAGCCCAGTAAGTGTTATGGGCTATTGGGTCTGTAGTAAACCCCGTACAAGGAATAAAGGTACGCGTTTCACATACACAACAGCAACATAGAAGAGTGCCTGTATTTTGTTGTAGACAGGTTTACGCAATATATAATGCACTCGCAGGGCCTCTTTACATGTAAACAAAGACTCGCATTCCAATTATAAACGTATAACCTTTCGATGCGCCACATACTTCATGCGAACCTCACGGTCAGAAGTGGTCTGAAAAGTGAGGACCTACTCGTCCGTCACACGGTACAAGCATGTTGCTTGCTGCGACACCTCTTCCGGCTGGTTCCCAACGCTAGCACCGTCTCGTACTTACTGAGTTAGAGCTGACCAACTGGCGTGTAAGACCTCGCACCTACAGTTCTTGAAGTCCCCACACGGAAAGAACCTACTCGAAGCCTGAAAAAAATGTATTCTTTACACGCATGTAACATTCCTTATCACGATAATCGACAAAGACCATCTTTCTAGCGCTTTGGCTTTATTGAGACCAATACCTAGTAAAGTGTAAACAATTGTAAACCCCAAAAATGCGTGCAGTAGCGAAACATACAGAGAAAGATGGATTTACTTCCCACCACTTGTTCCAAGACCTGAAAGTGTCTTGAAAGTGTCATAAATCCACCACTGGAGACCGGTCAGAGTACCGATCATAATGATACGCGTGGTCAGACCACGGGTCATGAGATTCATGAAGCCGACCTCTGAGGCAATTGCACTGATAGACTTGCCCTGGTTCTCGGCCTTACCGATCTGAGAAATGATGGAGTCAGCTGGATGAGACACAATGGCGCACGCAATACCTGCAGTGTAACCAGAGAGGAACGTGACGCCAAGTTGAGCGTTCTTGGAATACGATTCTCGAGGCTCAGTGAAGACACGCGTGTAGAACAGTTCCACCGCCTTCTCGAAGAAATAGAATTTGCAAACAGTGTAAGGGATTTGACGACTCCAGAGCGGAACAAGGGAACCGAACGGAAATCGGGTCTCCGCGGCGTTGGCAGACATTTTAGCGAGAGCGGGACCAAACGCAATCGGCCAGGTGCCCGGAGGCGAGGTTTGAACCTTGACCTTTACCATCTCCATCGGGCATAGAGCAATATCGGCGAAGAACTCTGCAGAAGCAGATCCAAGGCAATAGATTACACCCTTGTACTTCTTGGCGTTTTCTTCTCCAACCATTGTGCTGTACATGTCCTTGAAGTATTCGTAGAGACCGAACTTAAAGAGACCCTGCATGGAATATCCAATGAGAGTGGGAAACCAACCCTTCCACACTCCCTTAGCCCCTTCTTCAGCAACGAGGATGCGGAGACCGGACGTAAGCCCGTTATACTTCTTAGGGTCAACCTGCATGTTGCACTTGGTGACATCAAGTGGCGTCACAGCCGCATGGGTGAGACCGCAAGCCAAAGCGCCACCGAGCATGCACTTGGCGTAGTAGTCGTTGGTGTGCGGCGGTTTGTGGGACCATCTCGAGTCCCACTTCTCCCCCTCGGCCACGGAGGATGCTACGATCTTAGTGAATGGGGAAGTGCGAGCAAGCGCTGTATGAGTAGGGTTAGTGGTGCGTCGGAAGAACGCGGAGTTCGGATAAGTGTACACAGCGGATGCAAGACCACCGCTAGCAGCGGCTGCTTGCTCGTAGAGAGGAGAATTGAATTGCATCTTGAACTCTGACCGGGATAACCAAGCGGGGGAGCGGGGGTGGATAGGAGATAGTTGGATCGGTAGGTTGAGGGATGCTAAATGCGGAATTCAGGATGCTAAAAGGATCGGAGGGAAAGAGGGCGATCGGCCGAGTTACATCGGTGGCTGTGGAGGGCCAACGGAAAAGAAGTTCTTTGGTTGAGGATTTTGGGTGCTGCTGAATCAGATTGCGACGCCAGTTGGCTGTGAGCGCATTCTTCGTTGCCGACCACGAACGTCCAAGTGCGCATTTCGGCGGTCCATGAGAACTCCTCGCTCTGGCGCTTGGCGCGCCACATGGCCACATGTCGCGCTTTTGTTGGGCCGCATCATGAGCGCTGAAGAGCATCGTTAGGCATTCAAGCAACCGGTGCACGCCAGGTGTCCCCGCCAAACCAATCATACAGTAAAACCACTGGTGTTTGCAACAGGCAGAGTTAGGTCAAGTTAAACTTGTCTTGAGGAAAATGATCTCATCTTCTATCTACGATACCCCCCATCTCATTTGGAACAACAGCTCAATCATTGAAGTTCATCATTGAAGTTCAATGATTGATGTTCAATCGTTGGCACCAAGGGTAACTGGAGCTTTTCAAACGCAGAAACCTTCAATTCGTCCCTTTCGTAGCCTTTGGACTTGATGCAGCACTCTTGTTCGGGAGAGGAACGGGAATCAGCACTATTCTGATATCGGATTTTTGACGGCATCCTCAAAGGGAGGGAACAAGCGAAAATCGTGAACTACAAGGGTAATGACTCATCATTACTAATGAGACAAGAAGTGTATCTTGCAAATGAAACACGTTTTTAAGTAGCCCAGTTGCCGGAGAACAGATCAGCACAATCGACTTCGGCTGTTAGACAATACAATCCCGCATTCCAACTAGTAGCACTACATGAGTTGATAGAAACGTTAACAGGCTTGCGATACTTTAGAGAACTACAAACGACGGAACGAGGACAGTAACGGAACCCGAGCCTTCATCAAGGACCCCGCTCAACATCATCTTCATCGCTAGAAACATGTGCAGCATATCCAACCGCTTCCTCCTGTTCGTCCAGCCGCTGATAGCGATCCTCAACGAGTACAGCCCCATCACTAATAGCGCGACGATGCTTGCCTCGTTGTCCAACATCAACATCAGCAAAATCAGAGGCTGGGAAGAGCGGTCCGCTCGGGTCGTTGCTCCTGTTCATATTATTACCATTCCGTTCGCGTGCCACTACCCGGTCAGCATGCCCTCTTACCCATTCACTTGTCATAACTTCTCGGTCCTCGAGATCGTTCATGTCGCCAGTTTTCACGCCTTGTACATCCAGTTCCGTATCACTGCCGCTGCGCTTCAACACTCGCATGCGCTTCCTTCGTACTCCACGAGGCGAATGGAATGTGTGCCTAAGAACAGCGCCAGTTTCACCAGCGTCGAAATTAAAGCCAGAGAATTGATATTCTCTCTCTCCTTTGAACACGAAAGTAACAGGACCTGAAGGGGTGGTTGGCCTTTTTGGATCATAGCTTGGAGCACGGTGTATAGGCTTCTCCGGTTCCCCAGTGATTTCTTCTCGAGTAAGTCCAGAGCGCAACATTTTCTGCACCATCATTTTCAGATTAGGTCGCCTTCTTCTTTTGCTGTACTTCCACAACAGAGTAGGTGTCACCGTTACAACAGGGATCAACATTATTACAAGCCAAAATCGAGCGTCAGCGAACACGCGATGCGTTACCGCATACAAAGGTGGAGAAAGCCTGCCGGTTAGTGCAATAGGTCGCCATGAAAACAACGGACCAAATAGGAACCAAGAGAGGAAAGAAATAACGAACAGGAATGCCGTTAGTTTCGTCCAGGAACTCTGATATACAAGAAGCGTAATGTGCACGTTGAAGATCACAGAAGAAAACACAACTGTCCCGAAAGGCCACATTCCGAACATCTGCCCGTTGCGGGACGGGATATCTCCGAAGCCCCAGAAACAAATGAAGAATATGACAGCTGATTGCCAAAGAGCCGCGCTCATCCAGCTCATAAACACTCTGAAATTGTACGCGGTGTTCCGCTGACCTTTAGCATATATCTCTGGGAATGCAAGGGCGTATTCTGCCGAAAGCTCTTGATCAAAAACACCAAGCACAATCGGAGGCAAGGCAGTCAGGAAGACGTTGTACAAACCACCCATCCATGGATCAAGCAGTGGTTGACCAGAATATGCCGATTGAGAAGCCCAATAGATCTCGCAAAGTGTCAAACATGCATTCTTGTAAATCGTGTAGAGAACCAGTTTGGCAAGCCGCTTGTAATTCCACCTACCATGCACCAGCATCAAACGCCCCAAGAAGCGGAACTGTGACAAAGAATAGTCCGAGGCCAATTTCGCTTCCTGTCCCTCCAGTCCGACAATACCTACTCCCACATGAGCGGCCTGAATCATACCGACATCGTTAGCACCGTCTCCGATTGCCAGAGTCACCTCATTTGGAACGTGCTTCCTTACTAGTTCAACTATCTCCGTCTTCTGTTTTGGACTTACTCTGCAAGCGATCACAGACCGCGCCTTGTTCGTGACAACCATCAGCTTTTTCTGTAGTTCTTCTTCTAGGGCGTAGTGAAGAGTCTGGCCGTCAATAACAATACCAAGTTTCTTTTCCATGCTGCGATCTGACTGTACGATCGCCCCCCATCTCCCAAGGGCTCTATCCAGCTGTGCAGCAGTATCCTCAAGATTGTCTTCATTTATGATGACAACATCCATACCTTCATCAATGGCTCCGCAGGACAGTCCAATGTTGATCGCTGTTTCTTGCTTATCACCAGTTAGCACCCAAACCTTGACCCCAGCCCTTTCCAGTTTGCGTAAGGTATCAGGTACCCCTTCTTGTAACTTGTCCTCAATCGCGGTGGCACCGATCAGAGTTAGATTCCGCTCAACTTCATCTGCAACCCTTGCCATAGCGCCCTCTCGGTCATTCATTTCCGAACATGCGATACGGTAACGATGTTGCCAGTCTTCAAACCAGTCGTCGTCCAGATCAGCGTAAGCTAGACAAAGTGTTCGCAAACCCTCGACGGCAAACTCATGAAGATGTCTCTCGGTCATTTCATATGCCTCTTGTTGCCCGGATGCTAGTCTCTCGAATATGATTGCATCGGCTCCCTTGGTATAAATGCGGACCTGACCCTGTGGGTCTCTAGTTATAACACTCATCCTCTTCCGGGTCGAGTCGAACTCAATAGTCTCGAGCAAAATGTGCGTCTCAGATCTTCCAAATACATCAACAATGGTATCTCTATTTGACCTTGATAGATATGTATATCCTTGAGCTCTTGCAGCCTGTACCAATGCGGCCTCATCAGGAGAGGACGCCTGATAGTTCAGAACAGTTCCACTGGTGCCGGATTCTCCAAGAGAGCTTGATTGACGTTGGTCACCATCTTCACCACTCCCAGTCCCCTTGCTCTGGTTTGTCATTAAAGACGTAGCGCTTTCTCGAGAAGGGTCGTTTTGTGTACCTAAGTCAGTAGGGACCCGACCTCGTTCCTTGTTTCGACGCTTTCTCATAATGCGTCGACGAATCGCGCTGCTAGTTTCGCTCGTATCTGTATTGTGTTCACTTGCCTGATCAGTTTCTTGGACGTGTTCAGCAACAACCGAATGGCATATTGCCAGAAGGCGAAAAGCCATATCAGCATCTTCAAGTTCAGGCACAGAAAAGTTGCGGACTGCAGACGACTCTGGACCAGCTTGCATGGCTTCTTTGAGATCACGTAGGCTTGTTGCTCCTGTATTAAGATTGTCGCCCACTTCATATACGCGCCCACCGAGAGAGCACTTTTTAAATTCCATTCGATTGGCAGTTAGTGTACCCGTCTTGTCCGTGAACAAATGCTGAATAACGCCAAGCTCCTCATTCAGGTTTGATGTTCGTACTTCCGTTTTGATACCGGTTTCCTGATCAATCATGTTACGATCGCGCTCAATAAAATACACCTGGAATCCTCTAACGATCTCCATTGATACATAGAGTGATATAGGAATCAACGCAGCGAACGTCAAAAAGAAGGTGAAGAAACGCAAGAACGAGTCAAATGAAGCGCATCCATCTCTCTCTAGAAGATACCATGCACGTGGTGTGTCTCCATCGAATAACTGCTCGCAAATGCGGCTGTTCTGGATCGTGAGGGCAACCACAACGCATATCTGAAGCACAAGAGTTAAAAAGTAATGCCGATTCGTTTCCCTTTCCAGCTTAGAGTTCTTCCTGGGCCTCGGCTTCATGTTCTGCATAAGCTTTGTGTCTCTTCCGGTATTGGCTACAATTCCCATTACCCACTCGGTATTCCTCAAAGAGGAACCACGAATCATAATGTTTTCTGGACCTAAGGCAATAGGCTCTTCCGCATTGGCCGGTACACCATTTTTCTCGATAAACATGCGCCCGTTAAATTTGTACAAGCGGTCGTTGGGTGTCTCGCATTCAATTCGCCCCCGGGCTAAAAGAGATGTCGACTCTGAGCTAAAGACGTCGCGCAGCTCTTGAGGAACAGCTTTGACCTTGAGATTACTTTCACCATCAAGCTGTTTGGTTTCAATATAGGCTATACCATCGTCATTAGAGCAAGCAACGAGAACGATGTCGGCCGGAAGATGCTCCGTTTCGTATATCTTAAGAATGTCACCTACTCGCACCGTCGCCCATTGATCTGCGTCTCGTGAGCTTCCCACGACATGGGTAACGGCTCGGTTCACACGTCGATCCTCTTTGTAACGATTGTAGTCTTCAAGACCTTCCTTAACACCGGAAATGGTAACGACGACAGACAACACCCACAGCGTAGAGTAACGACCAACAGTGAATATGGGAGATACCCTATCGATTGTGTAGCCAATGCCAACCATCAGAAAGTAGGCATTACTAAAGCGAGTGAATTGTTCATAAAGAAAGAGAGGCAAAGCGCTCAACAAGGAGTACTTGGTGGTAGAAACATAGTTAGTAGGGAAGTGAGAATTTGCATGTTCATCGTTAATGTGGACAGTTCGAAACTCCGGCTCGTTCCTCCGTCTGAGCGCATGCAAACCAGCGCCAGATAAGGTGGACATACGCGCTCCCACACCATCATCACTACCTTGATCACTGCCATCGACAGGAGCTCGCTTGCCGCCGAAGCCAGTGATGGCAGCCAGACTGGGGAGACGACCAACCTTAGCAAAGCCGGCAGCTCTTGTGACAGCGCGCTCGCCAAGAACGTGGGCACGTTGTATGGACTTGTCGGCCATTCCAGCGAGCTCGCGCGCAGAAAGGCGGGGAAGGAAGGAAGCATGCTGTTCGGTTTCTTGCGACGAGTCGGGGTGATGAGAGGCTCCATGAAGACGACCTGCCAGACGTTCGGCGTCATCGTCACCGAGCATCATATACGACGGCGTGGAGTCTGGCTGAGGCGGAGGCTCGTCGACGGGGTTGAGGCGGAAGCCTACGCGGCGCTTCTCGCGACCGCGGTCGCGATTGGACATGGTCAGCGGAGGTGATGAATCATGCACGAGAGGTTTGTAAGGAGGACAGGCGCGGGGGGTTGTGAGAGGAGCAAAACTAAGGCGCAGTTAGTGTAGAAGAATGGGTAAGGAAGGGAGGAGTGAAATTGGAGAGCAAAGGGCTGCGAGTGGTCACGGGGGTGCGGATGCGGAGCAAGGGACGGCCGTGGAGAGGCGCAGGAGGTGGCGAAGTGGCTGTCATGCGCTGTGAAGGGTTTGTGAGGAAGCGCAGCAAGCTGTTGACAGTGCAGTAATAATGTACAGTAGTGCAGCCCGCAACAGCAAGCAGACTGGCGCAACACACACCCATTTCTTCACAGCTGTGGCCATTTCATTTCGTCACGTCACAGCGCAATCGCCATTTGAACTTTTGAGCGCCGCTGCTTATGCTGTAAGCTTTGCTCGCGCCCAACCAGCTGCGCGCGCATGTGGCTCGACGTGGCAGCTGTACACGTATGGCCTATTTGCGCCAGTGCGTAAGCGGATTCTGATGAGTTGGGTCGAGCTTGCGATTGAGCGGCGATGCTCTACATTTCTTTTCTATCTACCTGTACAAGAGCAGCGCCCACCCCGTCGTCTTTATTGTTCGCAACACATGTTACAGCACATCTGACATGCACAGCGTAAGTGGTCAGAGCCCACCACTTCTATCGCATGAGGCGCGTCCCTCTCCCTTGCATCGCTTCTCCGCGATTGCATCGTCCAGCTCAAGTCTGCGGCTTTTTGGCAGCCGCCAAAGTGAATATTTGTTCTATACAACGTAGCAAGCAACGTCCAAAGGCGCCAGTATCCCGTCATCCTGTATATACATCCCACGCCATCAACTAATACTGTCACAGCAAGGTGTACATCCCTCACCGTTCATGTCGAACTTCTTTTGCGCAGCAGCCATTTCCCTGCCGCACTCTGCGGCGCGTTGGCGTCAGTCACTGTATGAAAAGAACGCGTCAGTCTCTGCGGCAGCGAAGTCCGATTCGCCGTAAACCGGATAGAATGCTCCGCTTCCGAATCGTCCTTCTGCGAAAACACCTTCACCATGTCGTGAAACGACACTCGTTTGCGCTCAATCGACGACTGTGCTGACAGTGACGATGAAGAAGAGTTCGAAGATTCGTCTACGGTTGTGCGCGTGTCACACTGCTCACATGAAATTGCTGCCACCTTCTCATTGAGCCGAGTATTCTCGCGAGTTCGCTTTGAAGTGTCCGGGTGCAATTCTTCCACGAAACTTTTTATGAACGGGTTACTTCTCAATTTCAGCCACAACCTCGAACTTGAGACGGACAATCTTCGCGCGACAGTTGTCTCTAACGCAGTGCCCAACGGTTTGCATGTGCACGCAGCCACTATGCCCGCGCCCGTCTCTGCATCCATTTGTGAGGTTTGAGTATCGATTCGCCGCAACTACAAACCCTGCGTGCACTGTGGGTAAGAAGGACCAAACGGCGAAAGGCTCAGTGCCACGGCCGAGAGAAGGTATATCTATACGGTACAAACTGGCTCCATTCCAGATGCTTGTGTGCTTATACCAAGCAACGTCTGCGTAAGGTTAAGTTGCCGCATCGCAGCACTGGCTGCTACGCGAAGCTGCCGAACGCATTTGCCCCCGTGCCTCCATCCTGTGGATGTGGTCAGTGTCGCCATGGGATGTTGCTATTGCGCAATGGCTCGGCAAGTGTTGCCTTTCCAGCCAGTAGATAAGGTTACCGTGTACTTTCCTGCGCAAGGCGCAAGACTCGTTCCACGTTGCTTGACACGTCGCACAACATACCACATGTGTACGTGTAGCGTGTAACTTTACTGTGCACCCATTTGATCAGATCTGCTACGAGTCGTTTCGAACAGCGAACCATTGGTTCGCTGTTCGAAACGACTCGTGGCAGATCACCATTTCTCTTCGTTTTCCACCGTTGTCGACCAAAATTCTTTCCCAAACTCAAAAATAAACATGCATTTGCATATCGGATATCTATCTAACAATGTTATGGCATGTCTCTGACTCACTCCGAGTAAGGGCCTCACCACAGGTATCGTTACACACCGTAGTTACCGGAAAGGCAGTCGAAACTATGGACACTTCGATTAGTCCGAGTTGCTGTCGCAGAGTAGCATTCCAGCTTGGCTGCTTCCACATTATGACCCACGTTACCACATTCCAGTTCTGTACCGTTGTCCTCACAACATCATGTTTTATTAAAAGTACAAGGATAATTAGCGCTGCAGCCTGAACATCTGGAGGCACAGCCTCGAAAGCCGAAGCAGCGAAGGAAACAAATCACGGACAACTGTGCCATCGCTGTTGTCAAGATTGCCCCCTTTGCCTTGGACGTAACCAAGCGCAGATTTGCAGACCCCCAGTCCAAAAGACAAAATGTTCAATATGTCGGTTCGCTGAGCCTAGCCCTGTCGGCGAACGTTTCACGCCAACGGAACGGCGTCAGATTACGCTGCACAAGCCCTCACCATTGGCAGTAAATGCAACTCGGCAGTTTCTTGCCACAGTGGCGCTCTCCCGATCTCATTAAGAAGATAGCAGCGAGGCCCTAGGTCCACATGAACGTATGTTTCCTGTCGACTACCCACCTCAAAGACAATCATATGTGCCCACCAGATATCGGCTTGCCATGGCGGACCGAGGTTGCCAGTCGGAAACTTTCGGACTGGTAAATCTGCTGTGATAGCTGGCTCAGGTTGTTTCTCGATTACGGTGCTTAGATTCGAGTCGCCAAAGTCTAAGGTACTGACCTTCTGCGTCGTCGACGGTCTGGGATCCACTGCAGGAAACGTGTGGCCCGACAGAGTGGAAGTTCGTGGTTCTATTCGCGCTTTCAATGACAACGACTGGGGTTACATCCACGGGTGGAAACAATAAAATTGTGAGTGATTGCCTCACTCGCAATCAATCGATTGAATTGCAAGGCTCCATCATACTGCCCCAATCGCGATAGAAATCGAAAAAGAAGTCACAATCCCACAGCAATCATTCAGTTCCTCGAATGCTTAGCATTCTCTTTCCTCATCGCAGAAAACGCTAACCGCCGTCGTCGGTAAAGGTTTTGTAAAGTATCGATTAGGGTATAAACTTTGCATCACGTCGCGTTTTGATAACTTTTTCATGGCACGTACATGGCAAGTATGTAGTACCGTAAAAACGAAGCCTCAATTGGCAATCGCAATGGCAATCTCTATAGATCTTCGAATCGATAATCGATTGCGGTAGAACACCCCAATTGAAGTTTGAACATCGCCGATTTCAATCGATTGTCAAAAAAATCGATTGCGTTCCACCCCTGGTTGCATCCCTGCAGAACTCGAACGCGTATCGACGCATATTGCTCTAGCGTACCAATATACAGCAGAGTAAGGGGGTTGCTATGGCCAAGTAATTACAAGAAAATCTAAATCTAAGGAAGAGCGAATTTGTCCAAAAAGCTCGATTAGGCGTAGAATTTTGCGGCGTTTTAGGAAAATTTCGAAACCAGCAATATGAAGCCATAATCTAAAGCTCTTGGCTTTCTTTAATGTCTCTTTTTCCGTGACAAACACTTTGACAGTTGTTTCTTTGTTTTTTCAAGCTTAACGCCAGAACAATTATATTTTTCCGTGTAGCTATATCGTCTCACGAAAAAATAAAAAATTTCACCCTTACACTTAAAAAGGCATCTAACACAAATGGTTTCTCAGCCTTGCAAGCTATTCAAAAACCTGATAAACCACCCTAAAGAAAATAAATGTCTTAATACGTTTATTTTATTTTTGTTTGTTGTTATATGAATGGCAATAAGCTTGAAAAGAATTACCATTAGCAGGTTTCTAGTGAACTTGAAGAACATTACTACACAAATCGCTCGTTGCAAGCAAACAATAATACAAAACAAAATTATACACATATCGAGTGTAGAATACAAAATAACGTTGCAACTACAGATTTTGATACCATATCCATTTCTAAATAACTTTCTACTCAGTCAATGTTTGGAACTTCACTGTACAACTAAAATATGTTGTCGATTCGCAAGCTGATTTGAGAAGAATTGATATTTTCCACTGTTACGCACTAACATTGATTAAAGAAGGCTTTTTCTACTGGTTAAGAACTCTTTACTATGATGTACGAGTAATATCATGTATAAAATTATAATATATACAGTTTAGACTATGCAAACGGAATACGTGGAGAAGAGAAAAGCGTAAACGATCCTTGTTTGGGAGCTTTGTGACCATATTTTTCGAAATACTAGTTTTTCGAAGCCCTGATTGGAAGAAAGACAATGTCAGTACATTGCCGTCTGCTTGTCGTCCCCTTCGGTACCTTCGGTGCCCTCGGTGGCACCCAGTGCACCAGCACTGACTTCGTCATGTTGGCCATGTCCCATCAGTGCGCATCTCTATCTCGATCACATGAGACGAAAGATGCTCTTCGCTCTCCGATAAATTTTCTTCCCACCGTTTCGCACCCTTGGAGCTTCTGATTACTAACTTTCATTTTATTTTCAGCTTTTATTTCGCTAAAATGCTTAAGGGGTTGCTGGTAATAGAGAAACCCATCGTGAGCCCGCAACCAGCTGCGGCGCTTGTCCTCTTCGCCCTATGCTGTCCTGGAGACCCTTTATCACAGCCAAGGGGCGCCCGGGACGGCAAACCTTACCCAAATTTAGCAATACACAGCAGTTTGTTGCCTTCTTTACAACACATTCTGGCACCATAACAATAATAAGTGCTTGTAAATTTGGAACACCTTTATCTGCGCACGTACCGCGCCACGGGCAACTGCCTCCTCACTGAAACGGTTCAGCACAGGGACAGGAAGAGCCATCTTCACACTTTGCATTGAGGCAAGTCACTTCAAATGCCCCGCCATCGGCGAAGCATGCCTGGTACGAGGCAAAGTTGCTAAGATCGGCTGGACGTTCCCCATTCCCTCCTGCTCCTCCCATACACATTGGACTAGCTCCAATCATCTGCGGACAAGATCCGAAATTTAACCCTGGGATACATTTGACGCCCTGACGACCACTGCACTGCTGCAGGCACGATGTGCCGCGTCCTCTGCGAGAACTGCAGAATAGAGATTCATCGAGCACTGTCTCACATATTGCCGCGTCCAGTTCGTCGAATCCTGAATTGACATAACATTCAAGGACTTGTCCACATTTGGCACAATCAAAGTTCACGCATGCTGGAAGTGGACAAAGGCTGGTAACAATTTCTTCTATGGCCGTCTGGAACGTGCCAAAATCGGTCACAGGGATAAACAAGTCCGGACTAGTGGCGAGAGCTTCAAGAGTTGGTGTAGCGACCCCACCACCGACTCCAATCGTGATGAGTGTGATTCCATCTGCTTTAATGGTATCAGCCGCTGCGGTAGCCGGTACCGGGTCGGCGTTAACTCCATCGGTAAGAAGAACGACTACACGCGGATCAGATGCGCCACCTAGTTGAGACTGACAGAGCTCAAGAGCAGAAGCAAACAGAGTACCACCAAACATCTGCATATTTCCCTCAATTGCCGGAACGAATACCCCTTGAATGTCTGTTGTTGGCCCCTGAACGATTTCGGTTGATGAAGAGAAGCCTACAGCTGACAATGAAGACCCAGGAGCGAACCCATCGAGCAGTTGAGCAATGTTTACCAGTGCTTCGGCCTGCTGGCTAAACTGTGTTGGGTCAATTGAACCGCTCTCATCTATGGCGAAACAGACGTTGATCGGAATGCAGCTGGACTGTGCGCTTGTCAAGCGCACAAAGGCCACGGAAAAGAAGATGAAAATGAGGTTGAAAATGATCATTTGGTTACGATGAAGAGTAGCTGCTGTCCGTCGCTAACGAGGTGCGTGCCAGATCGTTGACACACTGGTTTATATAAGCTTTCAAAGTGGCGCCGTCGTCTTCAATTTATGTACATCAACATGCGTGACCCCAATGAGAGAAATCAAATAGCGTTCATTAGTCAGCGTTCTTTTCGAACTCAACGAGATGTTGTTCGTTCCGTTCGACAAAGGTGTTCCTGATTTTGCTGCTTATTGTCGTGCTGGAGGCCGACAGTTAAGCATACAGCAGAGACAGTTGCGCCCCGCTTCAAGCTGAGCTTGAAGTAGTTAATAGTGTGGCTATAGAACGCGACTTATAGCCACAAACATCTTGTGGAACCGTCCCCGGGTCTCCTTGAAAGCCCCACGGACGGATCAGTAAACTACAGATGTCCCGGCAGGCGTCTGGTTGAAGCTCTCTGCGCCTCCCTCCTCCTTCATCTCTACACTTATACAATTTTTCCGCTCATTGAGCGATCAAATGTGATTCGAGAATATAGTGCCCTAATAATGCTGGTCTTGTGGGCACGGTTTGTAAGCTGTATTCCGTACAGTAGCTTCCAGATTTCTACTCCTTGCTATCATGATGACCGTCCAAGATAGGTCATGAGCAATATTTCGATCACATCAAGCAAAAATGCTTCTCATGCTTTGATGGCTACACGTAACTGTTACCTTCGTAACCTTGCCTACAAGTAAGGGTTATCGCATGGGCAACGAGGGATCAAAAATTTCTACGAGTTGCCCTGCGATAACACGCTTGTCGCTTGGTGGCGAGGATCACACGTGTACAAATCTGTTACCAATCTGCCTTTTTCGTGCAATTTATGGGGCCTACCCTGCTGTTTGGCTATGGCCCGACACAATTAGATAAAATCCCAGGTTATTGCGGGCGAATATTGATATTCGCCCGCAAAGAGCCTCTGCAAAACCCCGCATCCGAGCGATGATGAACAAGTGCGCACCCCTCCCTCCCCGGGTCAGGTACAGTCCTCGTCAAAAGTATACGAACGGCGGCTGAAGGCCAGTACACAGCACTTCTGAGAGACTGTGGGGTAGATTAAGGCTACAATAAACTTTCTTTTACTTCATTAAAACATTCTAGCACAATGAAAACCCTTCAAACATTGTGTAGCGCCTACAGTGCAAGCTTTTCACCTTACAGGGCGGTTCAAAAGTATACGAACAAAATCATATTTTTGACCTGCTGCGCATCTAAGCCCAGTTTAGTACTTTGTTTTGCGCCCGTTAGCGCGCATTACAGCCATGCAACGCCTAGGCATGCTGTTATTAAGCATGGTTAACACGTGAGGGTCTATTTTATCCCACTCATCGCGAAGAGCCTGCTTCAGAGCCTCTTTGGAGTCATACTGCTTACAATTAGCGTAGACACTGCAAGCGAGTATGCTCCAAAGATTCTCTATAGGATTTAGATCCGGAGAATGTGCTGGCCACTCCATTAAATTGTATTCGTTCTCCGTAAACCACTTCATGCTATACCGCGATTTGTGAATAGAAGCATCGTCCTGCTGAAAAATCCAATTACTACCATGTTGCATGTTAGCCCATGGTATCATATGCTGCTGTAGCATATCTATATACTTCTTAGAGTCCACAGTTCCATCGATAAACACCAAGGGCCCTTTACCATAGTATGAAAAACAACTCCATAACATGACAGAAACTCCTCCATGTTTACGTTTCGAAAAAACTTGTTCATCATGACGTAAGTCATGCCAATAAAAGCTCCAGCCATCAGGACCATCTCCATTAAATTTTTTCTCATCACTCCAAATCACCATACGCCACTCATCTTCGTAGAAACGATTATGATACATTGCCCATTCAAGACGCTGTTCACGGTGATATTCGGTTATCAAAGGTGTTACTTTTTTCTTCTTATAATCAAAAATTTTGAGACGGTGGATTTCACGAGTGACAGTCGAGACAGATATGTCCAAGTCCAAATCTTTTTTTAGCTGAAGTGCAGAGCATGAACGTTTAGAAAGGGTCTTCTTTATACGGCGTTTGGTTTGAGGTGATGATTTTTGAGGTCTACCAGAGCGTTTTTTGGCAATGCCTGGTGTTTGGCGCTTTAAAACGGTACATATTGCTGATTTGGAACGTTTCAGTTGGTTAGCAATAAAGCCAAAAGACTTTCCAACAGAGCGATAGGCTTTTATAGCTGCAACCTCTTCAGTCGTAATATGTTTGCCGCGGGGCATTTTGTAGTGGTTGATTTGGGAGATAAGAAAGCTAGATACAATAAAGAAGGGTCAATGGTTTATTGGTGCACTCTAGGTTGCTTTGAATGGAGTGTTGTTGACATTTGCGCGCCATAATTTGAATCGTTCGTATACCTTTGCTGTGAGTTGAAATGGCACTTTATTTTTTAATACAGAAACAAACACAGTCTTTACAGTAGTGATGGGGCCAATTGATGTGGTTTTTTATTTCATATAAATGATCTAAAGGACAACTACAACAGGCGCTTTTATCTGCAGTTATATCCGTATAACCCCTGTTCGTATACTTATGACGGGGACTGTAGCTTGCGGCCGTCGGCCGCTGTCCTTAATCTGGCCACCGGTTGGAACGTGTGGACACTTTGGCTCGTTCCAATCGGTGGCCACGACTACCTAATTTACACCCCCTCGCAAACATGTTCAAAACCCAAAACTTTGCATCTAGACTTTTCCTACCACTAATGAAAACCGATGGCTAACTGTTCAATCTCAAATGTGTCGCAAAAGCTTCACCAGACCAAACCTCGACATTGAAGGAGCTGCACTCTTCCATACTCTTAACAAAACTTTTCGATCAATCACTCATTTGAAAGCACTACGTACTGGCTCTGCTACTACTAGACAAAAGTTCCCAGCAATGAAAGGAAACAAAGTTCTAAAAGAAACACTTCACCGTCCAAAACGGCGGTGTTTTTGCCTATATTTTATTCTGTCTCTCGTGTTCGGCACGCCTCTAGATGGGCAGAACACATACATTGGCCCAAAACAGATCATTGACTCTCTTTTTCCTTAGGCATCCCAAGCATGGCTGCAACCCAAAACCTCTATCTCAGCAGCGTCACCGCCTGCATTCTGCAATCTAGCTTCCGTGTTCAGTACCTCCTTTGACACGATGGTATTCAACGCACGTTGGCGAGTGGCACGAGCAGTGAAGATTTGACAACGCTTAGCGCGCGTCGAAGTCAGATGATCCATCAGCGCCCTTCGGCTAAGAGCGATATCAGCAAGGTGCTGAAGTTCTGCGATATTTTCGTACGTGCAAGACCCAGAGTTGTGTTTGCAAAGAGCTTCTAGAACACTGTTTGCGGTCCGATAAGCTCCATATGCTGTGCTCACTTTAACCGTAGCGCTTTCATCAACGTCTGACTCCAGCACAAGTAAACGAGAATTCTTGAGGTAAGTTTCAACCATGTAGTCAACCGTTACATCATCCGAACCTTCGCGACAAACCCATAATTCGCAAAATGCAATACCAGTCACATCGGGACCGGCTTTAGCATGAACCCAAATTCCAGTCTTCTCAAAGCCACTGCGAATGTTACAGACTGTTTAAGCCTTCGATAAGGCAATATTGATGCCTTCGACAAGATCAAAAATGTCTAGCACTACTTTGACCCTGCTCATGCGATGGAGTTCTAGTTTGAAGTATAACTTGTATGGTCAAAAGACAGTGACATCCAAGGGCTGGAGTATATGGCTAGAATGAGATGGAAGTGCTACCTGTAGTACAATGAGACCTCAATGGGTTGGTGCCACGTGGGCCTACTGGTGGGCCTTGCTGACTGCACTGTACCCAATTGGTATTCTTTATTTTATAATTTCTAATTCCTAATTTCTAATTTAGTTTAGCTTAACATTGCTGGCCCATGACAGTAGGTCATGGGCACAGCCGATGACGTCACGCCCGCATCGGAGATCGGCGTCGGTGCACCTTGTATATATGGTGGTGCACCTCGCCTTCCCCCTCGGGTATTGTAAACTTAGGCACCATTAGGGCAGTAACTATACCATCTTGGTCACTGGCTACTCTATTACTATTCAGGTTTTACCGCGCGTCGACGTCTACTACCATACACCTACACGGTCTAGACTAGTTGCCCCGCCGTTTGCCCCTGCGGGTTTCAGGTGCCCTACTACCATATTGGTTGTGTGTTTTTCTCCTTTAGGTTGAGCCCTCGCGCGCTCCCTCTACCAGGCAGACCCCACATTTTATCGGTATTTGTACGACATTTTGGTCTCCTGACTTAGAAGTTTTTTGGTTTTTGTCGTACCTTTACTGGTGAACAGAAGACATTCGAAGGATTCTGAAAGTTCACACACCTATTTGGTTTCGTAGAAATACTCGCGAAGCAATTGGATACCACTATTGGTCACTATGGAAAGACCTAAAAGGATTACTCGTGGCTCTAGCGCGCCACCTAGCCACAAGGGTTCTGCTGCGGCGTCAGCCGCTAAACCCATTCTGGATAATCCCGAGAAGCTGCTTCGGCAACCTCGGGCCGGAACCTCAAAGGATACGGGCACTCAGCTACCGTTGGCTCCTGAATTTAACAAGGATTTGACGACAACGGTTGAGGACCTTTGGCCTCAATTGGAAGATCGAGCGAAAGCTCTTTTTACCGCTACGGTTAATGAAGCTATGACCTCAATGGACATGCACGCCGTTACCCGCTTGGTGGTTGATCGAGCCGTGCACGAGCTCTCTCAACGCATACCTAAATTGGTTGAAACATACCTCTTAACGGGTGCCCGGGAGCATATCTACCGAGTGGTTCAAGACCTTTGGGTTTCTGAAGGAATGGCGGAAGCCAAAACCCCTGGGGTGAATATGGTTACTCGCATACCACAAGGGATCCCTTCCGGTTCTTCCGCACCAATTAAGCCAATTCCGGCCGATAGTGCGTACCTACAAGGTTTAAGGCAAGGTCAAGAGGGTCATATAGAGACGGGCCCTCGAGACGTGTGCTTGCCACCCATTGGAGGTAACGTTCGAAAGGACACCGAGACTGGTGGACCTGAGGACGATTCGTCTGACCCAGAGGAGGGGCGACGAAGAAGAAACGGCAAGGGTAAAGAAAAAAGGAGGAAAAAGGGAAAGAATCGCGGCTACGACTCTGACCCCGATTCCTAGAGCTCCGATACCGATACTGGTTCATCGTCGGATGATGACCGTAAAGGTAGACGCAAGAAGAAACCGAACAGGTTGGCGAAGAAGTCGTCAAAGAGAAACCGAAAAGGTAAGAAGAAACGGTACGAGTCGTCCGACTCGGATTCGGACACCGATACAACCCTAGAGGTGCGTCAGCCGCTGAACGATATGTTCACCAAAGCGGTTGATTATAGGTCATATCGGTTGAGAAACCGATCCTCTGCTTACACCCAAGAGGTTGCGCAGAAGATCACCAAGCACCACAAGAAGCTCAGCTTCCAGATGGGTGATACTACCTTCACAGGTGATGATCCCATTGCGGTAATTGCGTTTCTACAGAAGTTCAAGATTGCATGTGACCAACATGGTTTTTCCGAAGGCGCTGCCATGTGGTTATTCCAGTTTTACCTTAAAGATCAAGCTTACCACTTGCTGCAAGGCAGGCTCCGTGGAAATACCCTGGCGGTTGATGAAGAGGGAACGGAGATGTTAGAGACGTACCCAGAAGTGGTCAATTTCATGCTGGAAACTTACGCTACCGATGAGGTTATCCAAGAAGGTTACGCTGAGGTGCAGGCATATCGCCAGCGCTCTAGCCAGACCGAAATGGAATTCTCGTTGGGCCTTTGGAATCTGACCACCCGATGCGGTAACGTTTTTACCACTAGTAGGTTGAAGTCGCTTTTTGCCGACAACGTCGACAAAGCGATCCGTTCGCAGGTACGCAATTACCTGGCGAACAACCGAAAGGTGGACTACAACGGGCTCGATCGTTATGCCCAGGGGCTCGGCGACACTCTCCATCATGAAAAGAAGCCGTCGACGGCCCATACCTCAAAGGACAAACCGAAACGGTCAGTGCTGCAGCTGGAAGAAAGCACTACCTCGGAGGGTGATTCGCTCATTCGCATACCAACAGGGATGGCAGTTCATCTCGTGACTGCTCCGCAGGCTCAGTCACGAGCCACCTCTATTGGTAATTGGTCGTCGACAGTACCACCAGCATCGGTAAGGTCGCCTCCAAGTGCGGCGAGCACTCAACAAACCTCAACGGGTGGTTCTCAAGCATCCTCTTATGCTACAGCACCGACCAATCCGGTTACCCGACCTACCTCTATGTCAATGCGTGATCCTCACACAGGTGGATTGGTCTGCTGGTTCTGTTTATCGCCAGACCATCTGGCGAACAGATGTGACAAAATACCCCCAGGGGTGCGCGAACATCTGATCAGTGCCAAGCAGCAAAACCACCGTAACCTATATGGATCTGGAAAGAGGGTACAAGCTCAACCATCACCATCTCAGGTTCATCTCGTCGAGGAAACACCAATCTTGGAGAAAAACAGTCCCGCTCAGGAGGAGCAGAAAAACACCGAACGGTTAGCGTAGGGGCCACCCCTAACCGTGAATTGGAAGGCCCGTCGATACCGGAACGGGAAACCTTAATGGTGGAAAAAGAAGAGTCAGATGTACCCAATGTGGTGTGTCTAATGAAGTACAATAACTATAAAGTTAATGCTTCAGTAAGCTTTCTCAATTACCTACAGGTTCCCGTTGCGTGTGTACTCGATACCGGCGCCGGTCCGAATGTGCTAAACGCTCGAGTCATACCCGATGCGGTCTTGCGGAACATTCGACCTGCCCCGATTATCAACCCGCTGGTGGACGCTAACGAGTGCCTATTGCACCTTAGAGGAATGTTAACTACTGTGGTACAACTTGGAACCTTGAAGGTGAAGCTCAATTTCTTTGTGGTGGATCGTCTGGCGACAGACTGTATCCTCAGGACCATCTTTATCGACAGACATGTCAAGGCAATTTTGCTAGGGTCCCGAACGGTCGCTCTCCGTCAAGGTGGTCGTATTGCCATACTGGGTAATACGCAGACCAAAAATGGTTGGCGTCAGAAGCCGAGGTTCAATATACCCACCGAAACGGTTTCAAACAAAATACGGCTCACCAGATTGGTTTCAATTCCGGCTATGACCCAAATGGTAGTGCATGTCTCATGCGCAGTTCCAGGATTGGTAATGCTACAGAACCATCCTAGGTTGGCAGAAAGACATCTCACCTTGATTGCAAACGGGATTATCGACGACATCCCTAATCAATCCTTCAAGGTGTACTTGAGTAACTTTAGCAATCACAGTGTTAAGTTACCCAAGAATACCACCATTGGAATAGCATTGCCAGCACCACAAGAGGTTTTCACGGTCTCACGTAATAGGTTGGGCGGGGTCGCCACCTCTAAGGAAGGGGGAGGAACAGATGCGCCATACCCTGCATATGCGCCCCTGTTATCGACAAACACCAAAATGGAACAGAAGATCGCCAATACCTTTAAGGTTGGAGATCAGGAAAAGACTATGGAACTGGACCAAGTGCGGAATTGGAGAGAGGAAGTCGAGATAGGTGCGGAGAACCAGGCTCTCCGAGACCGGATCCTCAGTCTCTTAGAAGAATTTGAACCAATGTGGTCGGGCCGGTTGGGCCAAATTGAGGCTACAGAGCACCGTATTGATATGGTGCCTGGCTGGAAACCCATATACCAGCAGCCTTACCGTGCAGGTCCAAAAGCCCGGGAGGTTGAGCTCAATGAGGTCGAGAGAATGCTCCGTGAAGGTGTCATAGAACCAGCAAATGCGGACTGGGCCAGCCCTGTGGTTCTCGTCACAAAGAAGAATGATACCTGTATGCGGTTCTGTGTAGACTACAGAAGACTGAATAGTA
The DNA here is from genome assembly GCA_030374805.1 of Gracilaria gracilis. Lineage (NCBI taxonomy): Eukaryota > Rhodophyta > Florideophyceae > Gracilariales > Gracilariaceae > Gracilaria > Gracilaria gracilis. The sequence continues at coordinate 923,244 of JARGSG010000224.1, read as the reverse complement.
TGATCATTAGGGATTCGTACCCAATACCTGGAATGGACGAGTGTATAGATTCGTTGGGCAACGTCAAGATCTTTACTACGCTCGATGCCAATTGTGGTTATTGGCAGGTACCTATCAGGGAAGAAGACAAGGACAAAACTACGTTTACTTGCCACGCTGGGTTATTCCGCTTTACGCGTATGCCCTTTGGGTTGCGGAATGCCCCGGCTACCTTTCAGAGGGCGTTAGATATAATCCTTTCGAAGGTGAAGTGGAGAACCGCTCTGGTATACATCGACGATGTAATCATATATTCCAGAACGGTAGAGGAACATTTCCACCATGTTAGGGAAGTTTTGAACCTTTTGAGGGAATCTGGAGTAACATTGAGGCTCCGCAAGTGCGAATTCTTCACCAAAGAAGTAGAATACCTTGGTCATATCATCAGCTCTGGGAGGTTAGAAGTGGCGCCGCGGAATATCCGGGCCGTGCAGGAGGCGAAGCTACCCACGTCCCAGACGGAAATCCGATCCTTTATAGGTTTGTGCAATGTGTACCGCCGGTTTATCAAGGGATTTGCCAAGATAGCGGCTCCCCTCAACAGGAAGCTGCTGAAAGGTCAACCTACAAGGTTTGAATGTCTTACCAATGAGGAAATGGATGCGTTCGAGGCGCTGAAACATGCACTCTTGACACCTCCTATCTTGGCATTACCCAAAGCTGGTTTACGATACACGTTGGATACTGACGCCTCGGACGCCCAAATAGGTTGTTGTCTTATGCAGGAGCAAAAAAACGGCGACAAACTACCTATAGGGTACTGGAGCCGTGCTCTGCAGGCTGCAGAAAAGAACTACACAACAACCGAAAAGGAATGTTTGGCAGTGGTCTGGAGCATGTTGATGCTCCGTCCCTACCTATATGGTGAAAGGTTCACGCTTCCAACCGACCATGATTCCCTACGGTGGATACTGGGTCTGGCCGACGCATCAGGCAGACTTGCCCGATGGCGGTTACGACTTTCAGAGTTCGAGTATGACGTACAGTACCGTCCAGGTATCAAGCACAATGTCGCAGACGCTAAGTCTCACATCACCACAGATAGTTTGGACACCGAGCCGGTAGAGGATGATATCCCATGCTTTACCATCTCTACCAACCCTGATGGTGATACCTTAGAAGGTTACTGGACTCTATCCGAAGAGGATACGTGGTTTAGTGATCCCATCGCTCGGGAAATACTCGCCCTCGAGGAAACAGACGTCATGCCAATTACCCGCGAATAATTCCTGAGAGAGCAAGCAAACGATGTTTATCGCCGCTCTCTCACGGACCAAGTAGGTATGAAAGACTCGAGCTTTGACGTCGACCGAAATGGTTTCCTGGTGAGGCGAGCTCCTATTGATGGTTCCCTTCAGAAGGTAGTGCCCAAGGTGCTGCGCCCTCGGGTGCTGTACCTGGCCCACTACCCAAGGCTATCAGGACACCCTGGAGGTACGAGAATGTACTACACCTTGAGGCAAGGATACTACTGGCCTCATATGGCTAATGATATATATACCTTTGTAGGTCAATGTGAATCTTGCGTACGTACCCGTGGAGGTCTCCGGAAGCACAGGAAATACTTGAAGTTATTCCCTGCAGCGGGTCCTCTCGAGTTCGTCGCAATAGACCTTCTGGGTCCATTACCAAAAACCACAAGGGGATATCAGTACATCATCGTAATCACCGACAGGTTCTCGAAGCTCACGCGAGCGATACCCTTGAAGGACACGAAATCGACGACCCTCGCGGTAACGTTCTTGAACAATTGGATCTACCCGTATGATGCACCGCTTTATCTACTTACCGACAATGGTTCGAACTTAGCTTCGAAGTTCTTTGAAGCTGTTTGTAACCACTTGGGTATTAAGCACTACTTCACTACTGCCTATCATCCGCAAACGAATGGGCAAGTGGAGCGCTTTAACCGAACACTGGTATCTAGGCTGCGCCATTATACGGAAGAACACCAAATTGGTTGGGACCAGCTCGTGCAGCCCTTGAAATATACATATCATTTTCAGGTTCATCGAGCGACGCAAACTACGCCGTTCGATCTAATACTGTCAAGACACCCACCAGGTATTGTTGTTGAAGGGAACCCATTAGGACAGGAAGCCGCCGGAGCGCTCACACCGTCACAGGTCAAACGGAATACTCTTTTCCGGTTGAGACGAGCTCCCAAGTATGCTGAGAGCAAGCTCACAGCGTCCCAGAAGCGGTACAAGGAGGACTACGACCGAAAGGTAACCCGAGTGGTAACGGCTACGCCGGGTCAATATGTCTTTATTGACCACCCTCCGAAAGGAGCTAAGCCACGACCGGGTGATGAGGCCGATGATGAAGCTATTGATAGAGATATCAATTCGAAGCTTCTTCCGAAATCATCGGGACCTTTCAAGGTAGTTCGAGCAACCGATCACACGGTGACGGTGAACCAAGATGGTGTAGAGAATACGATCTCTATTGACCGAATCACGGTTGTACCTCGAACGGTTCAGTCCAGGAAGGAACGCGAAGAATCCGCGCGTGACCCACAAGCGGTGCCCTGAGGACTCAGCCCCGGGAAGACGGGACACCCATCGAGGTTAATGATGACGCACAGGGTGACGACCCAGACTACGTACCACCCGCAGGGATTACGGTTGCTCCTTCAGAGGAAACACCTACCCCTAGTGGTACCGATGCTCATCTAAACCAAAGTGGTGAAACGATACCAGCTCAGGTCTCTAATGAGTTCCTAGTGGAACGCCTTGTAGGTCACCGCCGTACCCCAGATAGTCTGAAGTACACCGTACGTTGGTATGGCTGGGGCGCCGATGGTGACACTGCCGAGCCGCCCTCAGCCATACCACACCACTTCAGGGTACGCTACTGGAACCGCAAGGGAGAGGACATGCCGAATGATGGGTAAAACTTAGAGGTAATGCAGTCCCCTAAGGAAGGGGGAAAAGCACATTGTAATGAGAAGTACCAAAGTCGGTTCGAACGCTCACCGGAAAGGTACAACCAGATGGAAGCATTCCACGAGGGTTTGTCCAAGGAGCGGTGGCGCTAAAGACGGACGCCCCGTTGTACGCGCGCCGTTGCACACGCGGCATGCACGTGCGCGGCACGCGCGCGAACCCGCACGGTGGAAACATTCAAAAAATTGTATCTTTTTTCTTGACGAGGCATACGCGCGCTGCTCGTAGCGCGCCGTGCGGAGTAACCGATCCGGTTTACACTATTGTGCGTTGGGAGCGAGCAACGGCATGGTAAAAAAATCTAGGTATTTTGACCGTGCCGCGCTCCCGAATCCGCCATTCCCAGCCTCTGAAACCCCTTGCTTCTCGAGATACAGACCAAAAGGGTTTTCTGCGTTTTCACTACCATATGGAGGGGTAATCTTCCGGTCAAATATTTTGATTCGCCTTGCAAGTAGCCTCCAGGGTGAAACACTGCACGTGCGCCCATGCATGGTGAGAGGCCATGCAGAACCATTCAGGTACATTGCTGCCCACCGCGCGCAAGTGCGTGGCACAACATTTGACCTTATGGGGAGGCGAAACCGCTCGCTGCGCCGTACGAAGGCGCATCGAAGTACCAACGTGGTGAACCATACTACGAGCACCAAAATGGCTCAGGATGGAGCTAACTCACCTCCTGGGACTTACCTAAAAGGAATTAACCGTCACACATCGTGGTGCGCTGGTCTAAGGAGGGGGGAGGAGAGTTTCAAAACCTAATTGGAGATGCGCAGAGCTAAGGAAGGGGGGCTGTTTTTGAGCTTCCTCCCTCGCTACGCACCCGCACCTCAAAGGAAACTGGAACCTACCATGGAAACGCATAACATGTAAGTTTACTTGAAGAGTAACACCAATAGGGATGCAGGAGCAACGTGGCTCAAGCACAGACTCAAGTGGATACGACAATCAACCTGATGGGTGAGTGGCAAAGTGAGGCCCCGAGGAGCCTCCAGCTGAGGATCCCCGACCCGGAGTGGTGTTCTGATGGGCTCCCGGCCAAGGCTGGAAGAGATAAGCCTGGCCTGGAACCTGGCTAGGCGCGCTACCATGACTCACGGGGGTACTAGTAGGCACGCTGACGCCTGGCATCACGTCGGCACCCATCGAAGGTAGCGCGCTCGCCTTCGCAACCGACGGAGGTACCGACGACCCGATGTGGAGAGGAGCCTGCGGAGCGGCTAGAAGTCCGGGGTTCAGGCTAGCACCAAATAGGGGATCTTCCAAAGGGTTTGTAGGCGTCGGGACCATGGCCGTCGCTAGGCCTGCCACCTGGTTGGTAGCCATCTGGTAGAGCTCGACCTGGAACCGGTTCCGGAACTCACCAATTTGGGGAAAAGATCGCATTTACTGTGCATGACGAGGCGGGATGCTTTCCAGAAGGGTAAGAGCTTCGATTACAGAGGTAGGACCCGCCCGCTGGAAGTTCACCACGCAGGCTTGGCGGACCCGAGCCATTAAACCTGAAATGGCCTGGGTGTCCACCTGAGAGGGAACAGGCGCCGCAGCCGCAGCCATGACACCCCCGAGGATAGCCCGCGGAGGCCCATCAACCCTTGTGGTACTAGGGAGAAGAGGAGTCACACCAGTATGGGCAGGCGTATTGCGTCCCTCCGGAGCGGGAGTAGGCGCTGAAGTGACCACAGGGGTAGCTGCTGGCGATTCCACCACGGTTGGGAATGGCTCGGGACTCCCTGGAGGCCCCTGATCGGTCGGAGCCCCGGGATAGCGCTGCTCCGCGCGGGATACAACCTTCCAGGACACCGGATCGAAAACCTCCCACCCCTGCTTGGCTCCCCACGGGAAACTCTCCACTTGGGTAAGCAACGATTCCAGCTGCTCAATGGAGTAGTCCGTACCTGCCACAATGGTTCCGAGTCCAAATAGGCGAATGTCGCGAATGACCCACGGGGAAATGAAAAACATACGACCAGGAGGTTGCACACCGTCACGGTAAATCTCGGCTTCTCGAGAACGACAATCCCAGTCAATACCGTCACGGGCAGCCTGCAGAGCCAGGATGGCCACCAATACGGCCCATTCCGCGAAGGCAATCGACCAAATGAGGTAATACCGATCGTGGTTACGGGTGATGTAGCTCCCGAAGTAAGCCAATACAGGTGGGGTTGGGACGCTAAGCGACATCGGAACCTCATAGGCATTCCACCATTCAGGTCGGGCCACATACCAAGAGGTTCTTACCTTATTAGGTTGTGAGAAGAACTCCACATTATGGAACCCATGCATGACGCGGTTGAAGCTGGACCGGGTGCGAATGCGAGCCTCGGTGGCAGCATCCACCCCCCACCTACAACGGTTAGCCCAATGGATGGTATTGTAAGGCCTATCGAAGCAGACCAAATGTGGAGAAGCCGGAAGGTACTGCTGCGGAAGGGAGTCGTACTGACAGATCTTCACAACCAGACGTCGGTAATAATGGAGCTCCGGTTCAATACGAACATACGGCAGATCGCTGGGATAAAGCGGGGGAATGAAATACCTCATCGGTGTGTGTCGCTGGCGGCTACCATAGCACTCCACCCGACCCTGAAGAGGTTGAGATTCCTTATCCCAACTGTGGAGCGTTTGCGGGACAGAGCGGAGACGCTCGCAATCCCAACGAAACAAACCCAAGTAGGTATCCAAAGTCGGACGGTGCAAGACGCCGGGAAGCGATGTGTTCCCCGGCGCCACTGGCCAGTTCCGACGGTATAGCGTCGCTTGCGACACCATTCTTGGATCGACCCCGAAGGTACCGTGTTGGGAAACGTTCCAGTCGGCCGTGGTGAAGGTCTCCAAACCATAATAGGAAATACCACGAGGAATCTCGGGCTCCGGACCATACGGGTCCCGGATTCCTTCGTGAATCCCTTGAGGTTGATGTGAGGAAGACTGAACCGGCTGGCTCCGGAAAACAGTTTGGATGCGAGAATGGTAGAAAGCAGCACCCCGAGAACCAGACTTGGCAATGCCGCTTCTGCGGCCGCGCGAAGGACCGGCACCCGACATGGTGTGATGAGTACCGTGAGGGAGTGGTTGAGACGGCGAGCATTCGACCGCAGGGGTGAAGCGAATCGGCTTCTTGTCCACAATGGGTGAGTCACTAGAGCTGATGCTCAAAACCTCCACCCGTTCGGGGCCCCATGCTCGTTCAACCATTAAGGTATCCGCATTGGTCGCCGATGGCGCGCAGTCCCTTGAGGTTACCGCGTCCGATTGACCAACATGGGGAACCGACAATCGCCGTGTACCGCTACGGGTGCGAGCCCGCACGCTGGTACCAGGGCTACCCATGTGGTTCAGATAAGGATCGGGGGTCACCATAAACGGATTCAACCTTGTCGGTCTGATGAGAAGCCACGGTGGCACGAGCCCGCGTAGACAAACCGCAAAGGGGTGCGAAGGAAACCAGAAGGGATAACGGTGGAACAACCTCGATGGAGTCAGCGGCAGTGCCTCGAAGGGTTGGTAATCGAACCTCGAAGGGACAGAGAGACACGCCGCAACCAAGTGAGCGCCAAAACCCTTCACGGTACAGTGCTCACACGAGCCCGAAGGCGCAACCCGCTCCCCCCCACTGGGTATACCGACACGGTAAATGGGTCTAAGCCGTGCAGCCCAAAAGGCAGAACCTTGGAAGTATGCACTGGGCGCGCGTCGCGCCCAAACCACAAATGGGAATGAATAGGCCGCCGTCGGTGATAACCAAAGAGGTGGATAGAGCCGCAATCGGTGATGACCAAGGTGGTGAACAGAGTACGCTCGGCGACGCAGAGCCGATGCGACGCACGGCGCGAGATGGCACGAAGGCTGCGACAGGGACCAAATTGGTACGACGATGCAACCGACTTGGTGAAAGGATCTAGGAGCCACGAGGGCGTGGCTCAGGGTAGGAAGGGGGTCTGTAGTACAATGAGACCTCAATGGGTTGGTGCCACGTGGGCCTACTGGTGGGCCTTGCTGACTGCACTGTACCCAATTGGTATTCTTTATTTTATAATTTCTAATTCCTAATTTCTAATTTAGTTTAGCTTAACATTGCTGGCCCATGACAGTAGGTCATGGGCACAGCCGATGAAGTCACGCCCGCATCGGAGATCGGCGTCGGTGCACCTTGTATATATGGTGGTGCACCTCGCCTTCCCCCTCGGGTATTGTAAACTTAGGCACCATTAGGGCAGTAACTATACCATCTTGGTCACTTGCTACTCTATTACTATTCAGGTTTTACCGCGCGTCGACGTCTACTACCGTACACCTACACGGTCTAGACTAGTTGCCCCGCCGTTTGCCCCTGCGGGTTTCAGGTGCCCTACTACCATATTGGTTGTGTGTTTTTCTCCTTTAGGTTGAGCCCTCGCGCGCTCCCTCTACCAGGCCGACCCCACACCTTATCGGTATTTGTACGACACTACCAAGATCACTCGGTTGTCTTTGAAGAACTGGAGCGTACCGAACTGAATGTGGCCAGAGTAGCCGTCCAACACCAGAAGTAAATGCCTTCCATTACCACGGAGCTCTTGCGTCTCTTCAACAAAATGTGTCGCCCAGTTGTAGAAGATTGCGGAATCAACACCAGCTTTCTCACGTTGGTATAGATAGCACGGTGGAAGAAATTCGTGAAGGGTTTGCAAACGTCCATTGACAAAGTGGTAGTGTGCGCGCTTCCCACCAACAACAACGATCAGCTTCCATGCACGGCCATCCGCAGAAACTACAGGCATAACTGTCACTCGGTCATTGGCACCCTTCGTCCGGATTGCTTTCTGTATAAGAACTGATCCGCTGCTTCCAACGCCCTTTCGGAGGCTTCGACCGAGGCATTTGGATGCAGACACTCCTGATTCATCTACGTTGAAGAGCGGGAGGGGTTCACAATATGAAAGCGATCCATCAGTGATTCGATTAGAGCCATATGCCTTGCTACTTTCTCCGGAGTTACTTCTAACCTTGCATTTTCGATAATGCGCACAGGTAGACACTTCAAATCATGTCGCTGCATGAAGCTGTCCAACCATGTCATTGGAGGCTTTCCCTCCAAGAAGCCTATACAGTTCTGGCGATCCACTGATAGGGATCGAACATAGCATTGAACTAAGTCCAATAAGAAGTTCTTTGATAACGGAGTGCTGTTCTTGACATAGTAGTCTACCGTCTTAACGATTTCAGTCTCTTCATCATTGGTCAAAGCTGTAGGGCGGCCTGGATGCCTCACAGCGACACTAATATCATGCGGGTGCGTTGGCTGGCTCTCGGGGGCGTTACGGAGCCACAGATTATAGCAGCGACGGAGGCGATGTTCTGATATATTGTACTGAACAGCCAGGGTGCTGTAGCTCGTTCCATGAAGGAAATGATCAAAAAGAGCCTGACGCAGCGTGTCGTAGAATGTAGCATTCGCGGGAAGTACCATGGTTCTTAGAAAAACAGAACCAAAACAGATGTATTTGTGGAGAGTTGAGATGCCCAAAGACTGTACGTGGGTTGTGTTGGTCTTGCAGAACGCGCACGGCGTCTTTTATACTCCTACAAAATGTTACAGACTGTTCGTTACTCCAATATGGGTTTGGTAACTTTAAAAGTACTGCAATTGTGTTTATATCTTTGCTACAAATGAATCATTCGTAGTTGAGTTTGGATGCTGCTTTCGTCTGCCCAATCAGAGATACGGAGTTCAGCACTTCTAGAACTTAGGTTCAGTTGGATGTCTGCTTCTAAATATTAAGAAGTAATATGGTACACTGTTTGAGAGTTTTAGAGTTTCTCTTATTCTCAGCTACGTGGATAACAAGACCGTATCGCATCAAAGAGTGTCTATGCTATGCAATTTCAATCAAGAGAGAAGTACAGAAGAGCAACACTACGCTTTAGTCAAAGACGTGGCTTGTTTCTAGTCATATACGTCCTGCTATTTCCAGTTTGCCTTCTGTCATGATGCTATCATCAAGGGGGAAGACAAGCTTATGCTGAGAAACATAGGAGACCTACACACAAAGGTGGAGGAGGCCAATGTCTTTGAGGTCATCGGTGGTGCACAAAGAACGCGAAGGACGTGAAGAAGTTACGTGGTTTGTGCTGTTTTTCTTTTGGACTTGCAGGGGTCTTGGTTTTCACTTTTTGGCGGGAGTTCTCCTCCGCTGAATCTTTGAGCTTGTATTTCCCAAGTGCGTCATATGATTTCAACGAAATGAACCCTATATACAAGGTTCTGCTTCTCTTACGAAGTGTACGAATTGGCAAAGATATCGGTTCATATCCTTATGGATGAGAAGGTGTAGCGTGGTTTCCGCTACGGGGGAGAAGCATCAGCAAAGGGAAATCAGGCTGTATTGGCTTGGTTATGGAACGACACAATAAAATTATTCGGACTGATTTGAAGTTGAACGGTTACCATTAAAAACCTCAGCCGCAGCCAAACCCGTTGGGGAAAATCTGCGCTTCTAATGAAAAGGTATAGCATCGCAAAAGATATCCCCTAGATTAGTAACTGTAGTATATAAACACAAAAACACAAAAAAGACAAAAAAAGTGCAGTAAGGGCAGTACAGGACGAAAAACGCCTCAAGCCATAAAACCGCAAAGGAGTCTTAATTTCTTTGTCAAGTCAAAACGCACGGCCTTTGTATAAATGTCTGCAAATTAGACGTCTGTCCCTATTTCTTCAACATTCACAATCCCAAAGTTTACCAGCTCTTTTGCATGATAAAATTTGAGAGCAATGGGCTTATTTCTTTCAGAAGTTTTAAAACTACATGCAATTGACCGTGCTGTAGAACTGTCAGTGAATATAGTTCTATAAATTGAGTATATTCTAGCCTCTTGTCTTTCAAGAATCTCATCGTTGCGTAGTTTTCAGAAGAGTCTTTTCACCCATTTGAAGACCTTCCCGCAATACAATAGTGCAATGTATTCGGCTTCTGCGGATAACAAAGCCATGAGCGTCTGCTTTTTCGTCGTCCACATAATCGGTGCTTCTTTCACCTTGATTAAGCAGCCTGTTGTAGACTTTCTAGTCTCACAAAATCCAGCCCAGTCTGCATCACAGTATGCTTACATTGGTGCTTATGTGTTTTTTGGAAAGAACGAGCACTGTTCTTTTGTACCTTTCAAGTACCGCAGTACTCTCTTTGCAAGCCCAATATGCCTCATGTAGGGATCGTAAATTTGCCTTGCCAGCATCGAAGCTGCGAACATTATGTCAGGCCTGGATGATACGGCCAAGTACATCTTATGCCCTACCATCTTACGGTAGCGGGCGTGAAGCGCAGGCGAGAGTTGTAACTCACCATCCCGCGTCCAGTTAAGTCACAGGGAGAAGTCAATGGGGTTCGCGCCGAGTTGAAGTTTAACATTCCATAATCCTTCAGCATTTTATCAACGTACCTAGTTTGTCCGATCTTTATGCCATTCCTGTCTCGTTCGATGTCCAGGCCCACAAAGGACTTCTCTTCACCTAGAAACTTTACTTGAAAAAGTTTCCGCATCTCTTCCTTGAAATCATTCTCGAGAGAACGAGAGTTTGATAACATGTGAATGTCATCAACCACCACCACTAGGTTCAGCGAGCCGTCTGTGGATTTGTAAATGTAAAGGCGGCTGTCCGTGCTTGATTGTTTGAACACATGGCGCAGTAGTTGGTCGTGAAGCAGAGATCCCCAGATCTGCCCGGCTTGTCGTGCACCATAGATTGACTTTTTGAGCAGGCAGACTTTTCCGGGGACGTACGAAGATCCAGAAGAGTTTTGCGGTTGCTCCATTAGCAAAGGCTCGTCCAGATCTCCGTACTAGTATGCGTTGCTGATATTCATTGTCCCCAGTATAGGTCCTTGAGCGGCTGCCTTTGCGATGGTGAGACGAATAGTCTCAAGGCGTGCTACTGGTGCGTATATATTGTCTGGGTCAAATTCCAAGTACGGGCGCTGTTTGTCGCCCCCTATTACACAACGCGCTTTAGCGAGGGTCCTAGGAGGATCAGCGCTTACGTGCTTAACCAGAAAAGTCCATAGGAAAGGAAGTGTTTTCATTCCATTCCTCCTGTCGACCAATTCTCATGTTCCCCTGTTTACGAGCGCGTTGAACTCCCGGTCAATCGCTTGAGCCCAGTCGGGGATGTACCGAGCTTCTTCGAAGCTTATGCGGGCTTTTCCGCGGTCTCCGAGATCTTAAGAGCGGGAGCGAGCGACCATGCAGTGGGCCAGGGATGCATCCATATGTTCTTTGTCCTCTTCTCTCGTATCTCGTTCGGCTTCTTTCCGTCGTAGAGAGTAGAAGTCGATGAGTTCGTTTAGTGAAGGTAGAGACTCTTTTGTCACCTTAAAGTCCCTGTCTCGACACTTAATCTCTTTCCGTAAAGATGGAACGTATATACTTAGTAAAGTGCGGGGGCTCTGCATGCTGACAGAGTGACCTGAGAGTGCGCGAGGAAGTAACTTCTTGTTCGCTAGAGTTTCCGACCTGTAGATGAATGCGTGTCCAGGTTGGCCAAACTTGAGAATGTTTGTAAAGTCGGACTTTCGCCCAAACCAAAGGGTGTACGGTATCTTCATGTCTATACGGAAGTTCAGCAGCCTGTTCCTCAGGATGTTTGCGTGTGAGATGGCTTCTTCCTAGAGTTGTAGCGGAAGCTGGGAAGCTTGTAGAAAGGTTCGTGCCATCTTTCACAAGTCCTGAATGATCTTTTCTGCCACACCATTAGACTGATGGGCATAAGGTGGCGCGTATTCGAGAATCATTTCGCTTTTCATTGCGTAGGTGACGAAGTCGTCCGATCTGTTCTCACCCGCCCCGTCAAGGCGAACGCGGTAAATTCTGTTCGGGGGTATTTCGTTTTCCGCGCGAGCTTTGTACCATCGGACAGACTGAAAGAACTGAGACTTTTTGTCCATAAAGTAGACAGAGCAGATCCTTGTGTTATCGTCGATGAGTACCTGAATGTAGGTAGATCCCTGTAGTGAGGGAGGATTGATGGGGCCCGTAGGATCGGCGTGGGTGAGTTCCAATGGATAAGAGGCCACTGAAGTCGTATGGTAGAGTGGGGGCACGTTTGCTTCCTGCGTGGATGCAGGGCGTGCAGTGAACGTCATTCACTTCCGTTGAGAATAGTCTTGGAACCCCTTCGCGTTGATTCACGCATGCGAGAAGTCTATCTCGTCCCGGATGTTCCAGTTTATCATGCCAATCTTTAGCTGTGTTACCGGGAGCCAAAATGGATCCCTGTGCTCGAGGAGGAGGTGTTGGACTTGGTAGAGGGTAGAGTCCGTCCTTCGAAGTAGATGTGTGGATGATTTGCCCCGTAGTTGGATCCTTGATGAGGAACTTCGTTTCTTCGCCGCTCGAGAATTCGACACGGACATGTTGCGAACGGACAGATAGAGAAACGAGGTTAGAATCGAAAGAAAGCGTGTGTTCTGCCGGTAGAATAACACCTTCTCCAATTGGTAGTGTGATAGTGCCATGCTCAATTATTTCTGAAGATCGATCGCACGTTCGAACCGTTTGGCGTCGTGTTGAATGATATTCCCAGAAAGAGTTTCTCTCCTTGACGAAAACATGTGTGGCGCCGGAGCCCAACCATATAGGAACTTAATCGCTTTGGGAAACGCTTGCTTGCGCTATGGCAATGAAGCCGCGTGGTGATCCATCCTCGTGACCGGCATTATTGCGCTGGTTCCGTCTACGGTTGTTGCGATTACTGTGGGCTGGCTCGTGTGTGCTGTTCCACTCCTTGTGTCGTTTGCTATTGTTTCGACCACGAGATTGTTGTTTGGAACGACCACTTTTGCGGTTAGTGGGATTGTTCCTATCTCTTGATCGTTTGCGAGACCAGCATTCGGAACGTATATGGCCAATTCGTCCGCAGTTCCAACACTCAAGGTCTTTTGAGGCCTTTCGTGGGGGCTGCCTCTGGCGTCCCAAGCTTGACTTCTGTGCCGCAGGATACGGGTGCTTGCTGTTATTATTTGACTCCGTTGGCTTTGATTTCAGGCTAGAGACGCGGTGGTTTCGTCGGTCCATCTCGGAACGGACGAGCAAAACAACTTGATCGTACTCCATGTTGTTCGCGTCAGCTAGTAGAGTAATAGCCATCAATGAGTTGGGCAACGTCCGCAGTAGTGTAGCTGTACGCTCGCGGTTGGTTGATGGATCGCCGAGACGAGCGAGCTCCAGGAAAGTGGTTTCAAGTTCCAGTAAATGCTGTAGTATTTCGTGACCGTCCTTGAATGCTAACGTGGTCAGCTTCTGCCTTAGGTTCATCTTGGATTGTATGTTGTCCTTTTTGTAAGTAGACTCCAACTTAGACCAGACTTCCAAGGCAGAGCAGTGTTCTCGTTCCAGAAACTCTGATACGGCGGCGTTGGGTTGCGTACCTAGATTCTGCACGATGGCAGATCGTGCCTTTCGGTCGGCGTCGTCCCACCGTCTTCGAGCTTGTGCGGCCCCTTCGTCTGATCGTGGCTCGGTGAGGACGAAGAGCGATTGCAGGGAATGCATGAAGTCCCGGACGTAGATACGGGTGTAGTAATCTGTGTTTCCTTTGAGCCGAGTAATGCGCTTCGACCCAAGCTCTCTGTCGGCTTCCATCGCAGAGTGATCTCAAACGCAGGAAAAGACGGGCAAATGTAGTGTATGTTCTTCCCCAGTTCCCTACTGGCAGAGGGATACTTCTTACTCAGAGTCACTGGCAGGGGGTGCTAGCCCCGTACTTCTGAAGGTCCGACCTCTGACTCCGGGTAAACTCTCTCCCGGTGAGGCATGCTTTACATCGGCCTGTCAAGTTCTGCGTGCGTCAGAACGAGATGCGTGTTGCAATTACGAGACGTCCAGAGGAGGTTACTAACAAGGAGATATGTTTTCACCAGTACACCCTCTCTAGTCCCTTGCGTTGTACGAGCGCGGCGATCTACTCCGTTATGCTGCAGATTCGCGGGCAGACCGGGCCGAACGAAGAGGCACCCCGTACTCGTCGGCAGACAGAGCACCCCCCCTTCCCCCCCGCAGAGCCAGTTATTCGGAGTGATATCAAATCCCACAACTTGGTTCAAGCCCCCAGTCGATTCCCTGCCGGTACTCAGCCAGCGGAGCAAGGCGGCGCAGCCAGCGGAGCAGGTGGCGCAGCTGGGAGAGGCAAGGCAGCGCAGTGAAGGTGCGAGGCAGCGCGGCCGGAGAAAAAGAGGCAGCGCAGCGAACGCGCAAGACGATGCGGTCAAAGCGCGAGGCGGCGTGGTCAAGGCGCGAGGCGGCGTAGCCGGGAGAGGCGGGGCGGCGTGGCCAAATTCAAAAGGTGGCGCGGCCAAGCAGATGAGGCAGCGCGGCCAAAGGCAGGAGGCGGCGCGGCTGGGAGAGGAAAGGAGGTGGTCGTCTGGCTTGGAGCGTCGCGAACGGCCGGTCTGACGGATCGTCTTCGCGATGCTACCATGAACAAGTGCGCACCCCTCCCGCCCCGGGTCAGGTGGCTTGCGGCCGCTGGCCGCTGTCCTTTAATCTGTTTACCGGTTGGAACGTGTGGACACTGTGGCCCGTTCCAATCGGTGGCCACGACTACCTAATTTACATACAAGGCAATTGCACCGATGTCCTTTATGTACACGTTACAACTGTACCGTACAAGGCATTCCCCTACCCTTGGGGTAACCCCGAAGTTGAGGTGTCAGAAGGTCAAAACGGACACATGTGTTAGAGGTGGCCGAGAGCTGCCCAAAGTCGGTCATAACACGACCATTTTGATTGGATTCTCGGGTAATCCAGACTAAAACGGCAGAGAGCTACGGAGAAATGCGGGAAAGTCGCGAATTTTATAATGTTATTGATAGACCTTCTACAAAGTTGGTCAGTTCCCACGCAGTTACACATAAGGACGTAATCAGTCTGTCAACACATGACAAAAAAATAGCCGGAACGGTTGCAGCGGCCAAATTTCTGGCCGTTACACACCCCCTCATATTGGCACTCAAGAGGGGCCGAGCCAACCATCTCCTTGTCGACGACGTCCAAAACCAACACTTTGCCTTCGACAACCCACCCTTGTTCTGTGCGTTTCCTCTCACCCCACAAAGTACTGCAGGGCCGTTCTGCGCGACAGAGGAAGTTTTTCGCCTCTGATGGGGTCCAAACGTGTGTACAATGACATGACGTCTTTTCAGAGACTCACATAACGAGCGATGCGCTGTGATGAGACTCTCAGCGTAAACCCCCAGCGCTCAGTTCGTCATCACGAAAAGTCATACAAGTCCATTCCTAACCAGTCTACTGTGAGTTCAAGAACGAGTTCGAATTGGTACTTCCTGCGCAGCATCCGTAACTAACCAACAAATCCATTTCCTATTCCCATCCCTACCTGGCGCATGTTTTGGTGTATTCTGACGTCTACGAAACATGGAAACGGTAGAAAGCACATTAATATCAATAGGAAAGGCTCTTGGTTACTGTAGTTTCAGGATGTAGGGTTCATAAATCCTTTGTGGATCAAGGATCTCTCAAGCGTTTGCAAGAGAGATACAAGGAGTGTCACTCTAGCACTCATTTATTCTCTGAGTCCGTTCTTCCAGTACTACAGTGCTACATGTGGCGAAACTTTCAAAGTCAAAACTATAGACTCCACCCGGAGATGTACGAGTGCTGGGAACGTACCTCATTCGTTACCGTTGAGCTTTTCGCAAGTTCTATAAATGAATCTGGTGTTTTAGAACGCTTCTGTAGCACGCATTTGGACGACGAGCCACTGTTCAATAGTTTGGGAGACTGGAGAAAATGTGAGGATGAGGTTGAGGGTGGAGCTGCTAATCCTCCGTTTGAAAGAGAATTAATTCAGGAAGTGATCAATACGTGTAACACTGGTGTTCGTAAGCACACACCGTACTGCAGGACAGCTACATTGCCTTTGAATTTCTCTTGCGGTGTACTGGAACAGATAGAGTCTCTTACATTTAGGGGAGAACTACTGGTCCGCATCGAACCCAATGCCGAATTTCATTTCATACATGAGCTGGCCTTCTTCACAGGGCGCCAAGAACGGTCTTCGTATTGGAAGTTGAGCTACGGATTATTCATCTGGGTTAACAGGGAGTACTTGCTAAAATATCCTCCCTCATTTGACGTTGAGTTCTACTATGCACAGGCAATCTCTTTTGTGAGTGGAAAGCCCCGTTTTGCATCTATTCAGTGGCATGCGCTCGAGCGAGCACTACTCGTGGACGTCAGAGGCAATAGCGAGGCTTGGTCTTAGTTTTGCGTCTCGCACTATACTGAGCTGGTGCACAAGTGGGTTGGAGCGAAAGAGATTCAACATCGCAAGAGACTTTTAATCGAAGTGAATGATTTGCCGCTGTAGTTACCAATTCGACGTTATTTTCTCCTGAACAAGATCCAGTTCAGTGTCTGAGATGTCAGGCAAGCTTTCTAGGTCAGCTATGTTGCAGCTAGAACTACCATCCGACACATGGGGATCCTCCGCTGCCATCTGTGGGACTATATCCATGTGAAAAACTTGCGTCTCAGCATTGGTTGATATGCTGAGTGTGTTTGAACAAACGGTTTGGTCACAGTCGCAGGCAATGCAACGGCGATTAAGTTTCCGATATCCACAGGATCGTGTGCACCCTTTCCTGCATCCACATTTCTCCACACATTCCTTCATTAGCGCCGTGTACTTCCGAACTTCGTTTTCGTTTTCGAAAAGAGGAAGACCTTTTGTTTTGTACCCTGTCTTTTCGTCACAGGGTTTAACCGTTCTTGTATTGCATTGGCTATTTTTGGCTTGCTCCCAGTAGTCTAGTACCCAGTATGTCCGTCTTCGCTGCAACTCAATGGGCTCCGAGAACGGCATACTCATGGCAATGTTGTTTGTGCTAAATAGATTGTCTAGATGCTTTCGTACTTTCGAAATAAAAAGTCTCCGATCATTCTCTGTTTCTATACCAAAGTTGGGTGTGGGATCCGATTTAGTGCCGTCCTTAGTGATTTTGAACGCCTTGCAGTACGCTAGTGTCTATTTGACAACTGAACCCATATGAGGTCAGTTTTTACTCACATAAATTTTAAGTAAAAGTTTTCAGTTTTTCAAAAAAACACTTCGTCCTCACCTCCGTCGTCCTCCCTTTGATGGCGTTAACCAAAGTCGCCCATCACATATACACAGCAACCAAGCTGGAGCATTCTTTCACAAACGTCAACACAATCTGTACACAATGGCCCCGTCAACAGACCCTCGTCGTACAGTAGGTAACAAAGTCCACAGTCGTGCCCGGCTTGTAGTTTGTGAGTCGGAAACCAAACGCTACTTTGGATCTCTTTGGAAGACGAAAACTGTTCCCGGAACAGTGACAAAAGTTGACATTCGACTCGTCAACGGCCGAAACTGTACATTTCTCACTATTCGGTTTGACCTCCCAAACCGCCAAAAAGAGTCTACTCTTCCTCTTCGCAGTGTAAAGGTTGGTGATGGTCTTTTTAACAGTCCACAAACTGATAATGTTGACAGAGCAGTTATACAACCGTTACCGGCCCAAAATGTTGACAATCAGCCGAATGGAGCACAAGTGCAAAATTTGCAGGAGGCGGATCCCGTTTCACAAGCACCCTCTTTCGACCAGTCAGTGACTGCGCATGATCGTGAGTGAAACACGGAGGCAATTTGTAGCCCTATCAATGGATGCATGCAATTGCAGCCGTGGAAGGTTATTGGCCCAGCCGGAGATTTTAACTCACCACGTCATTGCCCGAGTACGATGACATTCATTGACTATTTTTTATGGATGTTCCCCATCGGACATCTGGAGACTATTGTGGAGAAGACGAACAAGAACTTGGAAAATGATGGCACCTCTTCGACGAGTGGTGGAGAGCTTTTAAGGCTCTTTGGCGTGATGGTTTTAATAAGCAGTCTGGAGTTTTCCAATAGAAGAGATCTTCGGGGTTCAAAACCAGCATCCAGGTTTATGTCTCAGCCTGTGATTGGTGAAGCAATGTCACGAAATAGGTTTGAAACTCTAAGGCGTTGTATTGGTTTCAGTGGTAACGCTGCTCAAGAGAATTATGGCACGGCTCGCTGGAATTTAGTCACTGACTTCGTGAAAGCCATCAATGATCACCGCCGTTCTTTCGTGACACCTTCACATGCTTTATGCGTTGATGAGAGTATGTCACGCTGGTATGGGCTTGGGGGAGACTGGATTGATGTAGGGCTCCCACATTATACCGCGCTGGATCGAAAACTGGAAAACGGTTTGGAAATGAAAACCGTTTGCTGCGGAAGAAGTGGTATCATGCTAAATATTGAGCTCAGTATGGGATCTGAAGCCCCTGATCATGATTTTGATATATAACATACTCATGGAATTGCGATTTTACTTCGATTAGTCCAGCCGTGGTTTGGGTCTGGACGCCATGTCTGTGCAGATTCTTTTTTTGCATCAGTGAAAACAGCTAATGCTCTTTTGGAAAAAGGACTGCGCTTTACCGGGGTTATCAAGAATGCAACGCGTCAATATCCTATGAAGCATTTATCAGACAGGACTTTAGAGAATCGCGGAGATTTTGTTTCAATGGTTTCGAAGGGGAATGGTTTGAATATGGATCTAATGGCGGTAATCTGGGTCGATAGGGAACGAAGGTATTTTATATCAACATGCAACACGGTGAACCCTGGAAACCCAATTATCCGACAAAGATGGAGACGACAGGGAAATGTTTCGAGGAAAGTTGAACTTGAAATACCGATACCAGAGGTTGGTGAGTAATACTATAAAAACTGTTCAATGATTGACACACTCAACAGATGCCGCCAAGATGAATTAAAACTGGAGAAGAAAATCGAGGTCAAGGATTGGTCGTTCCGTGTGAATTCATCTTTATTATCCATTTGTATGGTTGATGCGTGGATGCTATACAAGGCTGGTAATGGTATGCGAAAGTTATTATCTCCATATAACTTCTATTCGAAGCTGGCTGACGAGCTTATCACTAATACGTGGACCGGACCGCTTTGATGACTCGAGATGAAGAACAAATGGAAATAGAAGATGATATTCCGAAACCTGCAGGAATGGTGTGCATCTTATGCAGACTAATAGCGAGAGAAAAATTAAATATGGAATGATTACGAAGTCTTCATATCAAAGACGATGCAAAGTGTGCAAAGGGAATATGAAGTCTAAGATTTTATGTTCTGAATGCTATACATCTTTCAAATCTGAAGTGTATTTATGTCACACTGGTACCGGAAGGGACTGGTTTAAGAACCACATTGAGTTACGTCACGGTGTTAAAAAGTAATTGAAGCACATCTGCTGTCAACAACAACGTCAACATAGAAGTAAACAAGCGCTGATGTTGAATAAAAACACATAAAGAATCACATTATCAACAAGAGTTCATTAGCCTTAAGCCCCCTACTAATTCAATCCGCGTTATAGAACATGCCAGATACTGTTTACACTCTGACGAAACTGCCCCTTTAACAGATGTCACCTTGTTCTGTCTGTTGTTCAAGTCGTTGTTTAAAACGTTCTTAGTGTACACATATTACTAGAATTAGTCGAGCTCCATAAGGAGTTTTCGAGTTTTAATAAACTCAGCGAGGTTTGAACTCACGTTTAATTTGCTCACATAGGGTATCTTATCCACTGAGCTGTGATTACTGGCCATTTTGCCCTACAGACTACTACTTAGACGACTGTTCAAGGACTTTTCAAATTTTGAAATTTGAAAAGTCCGCATCATAGGTCCGGATTGTAATTTTTTGGTTTATTTTACTCTCTCAACGTGCTGACCTCATATGAGGTCAACGCGTTGGCCCGATAGACACTGGAGCTGTCAAGATTTCAAAAGTCCAGGATCCGAGCTTGGCATGTTGGTGTCCCAGGATGTCTTTGTGATCTAGAAGAGCGTTTAGATATGATCTGTGGGTTACATGGCGAGTAAACGGGACGAAGTCACAACCTCCAAAGGCAAAGCACGCGACATAAAAGAGTGGATCAATACCATTGTCGATCAATACCTTTCTCATATTGTCAATAAACTAGTACGAATTCCCTAGGCGGTGCAAAATTCTCATTCCGTACAAATGTTCCTGCAGCAAGTCAATCACAGTACAATCCGTGTCCTTGGAAAAGATGAGCGTTTGACAGCCGTCATTGACTTCTCCATTGTCTACTAGACGTTCACACCATTTCATTTGGTAAAACATAGCTGTTTCGCTCTCCGCGTGATATGAATCTCTGCCTTCACACCTTTCAAACTTTCCATCTTCTGTAACAAGACAACAGCATCTACTTTCGTATCCTTGCGTTCCTGAACACCTTGCCGCTAGCCAAGGATGTTTATTGCTTAAATTTTGTTTCAATGTGACCAAAAGGTGTGCTGTTGTGTGTCGTTGGTCTTCATTTATAGCGGCACGTAACACACCAAGCTCTGACAGATAGAGACCCATGGCATCGTCCTGGACCTCGACACTGATTCCATGAAGGTAGCATCTCACAGCTTGAAGAGTTGTGAACTTTTTTCGTTCCCGGTTTAGCTTTTGTACTGCAAGCACTGCTGCCCACATATACGAAGAAGCTACAAAGTCCTTTTCCTCTCTTACATTCAAAACCTTTGACCAGCTGTGATCGTATTTCCCCGTTATATCAATGAACTCCTTGCCAACCACATCATCGCCGTTCTGTGTTCTATGCTCATCTCTACGGCGCTGTTCACTTTCCTTCTGAAGCACCATCAAATCCGAAATATCACAGTGGATTTGAATCTCAGAGACCATGCTTGAGCGTTCGCCACACGCAAAAGAACGAATACTGTCACGCATGGAGAGTTCCATCATTTTTAACACCGTGCTTGCCTGTGGAGAACTTTTCGGCTGAACATGAGTAATATTCATAATATCGAGGAACACGTACCTGTAGCCTGATGGATGGGCATTGAAACCATGTCTATGAAGTAGAGAAGCCTTGAATTCAGGTCTCTCTTTTGTCGCCTTCAAAAATAAGTACTTCTTCCCATGATATGGAATATGACCGTCCAGAAACTCTGTGTGGGCTTGAGATCTAGATATCTTAACGAAACCGTAGTCCTGGATCTGCTTTAAAGTTATTTCAATTTCTTTCACTTCGTTGGATCTCGATGAAAGCTCAGGGGAGTTAAGAAACTGTATCAGCAACGACTGCAGCTGGTGAAGACGATTGGAGAGAAGTTTTGTCCTCTTGGAGTACATCCCAGTACCATCACTTGCCTTCCGCTTTTTCGTTACTGATAAACTGGATCCGATACGCGACGCGACAACATCATGAAAGTTCTTTTGCACAAATCTGGTTGTAAAACATTTCTTCGGATGTTTTCCTGCAAAAAAAGTCGTCAGTTCTTCTGCGGGCAAGCTGCCAAAAACGGATGGAAGCCAACATGACAAATAAAGTGTGGCGACATTGATACCTCGTTCCCGCACTTTTAGTAGATACCCGGCATCTTTCGCATCTAGCTCGGCATGAGTAAAGGCATTGAAAAGAGTTGAATGGCTGAGATTATCTGGACTCAAGTTTCCAACAGACCGCATATCACGTAGCATTGCTCCAACATTTGCAGCTGTTCTTTTATCCCTATCATAACATCGTCGCATTCCAAAGATATCAGTATCTTCTGCATCTCGAGATCTGTCAGCCGAACGGGAGGGGCGCAGCTCCCTGAAAACTTTGTGCAGAGCTTTTGTTGTGTGTTGGGACCGAGCAACAGATTGAGAAAGAGCTTTAAAGTCGGTCGTTTTCAGCGACTTCGTGTGCCTTATAATATTACATTCCGGACACTCATCGTGCCATAAGTTCGCATGGCGATTACAAGTTTTGCTAATGTTTATAGCCACTGCGCCCGGGACGTGTGTGAACAACGCATGGTACAAAGATTCCGGCATAGTACTCTTCACGTACGCGTAGAGTAGAAGTAGCCCCTGATAGTTCAGCTTGTTCATGCACATAATTCGCGGCAAGAACCAGAACATTGGTTTGTCCAAAACGTTAGTCTGACCGCATCGCTGAAGAGCGTAGTACCATGGAGCAACCGTTAGTGGATCAAGTAGAACACATCAAATGTGCCAAAATGCGTTTGTGCTTGTCTGTGACAAACGAATAAGTCTATTGCGGAGAATGGTGCCCACCTTAAGGTCCTGGAGAGTTACTGATTGGCTGAAACGCACAAATGAACCAGGATAGGTATGGTAGCTTCCGTCCACCAGTTCGGGGTCGGCATCACCCATCATTGCGGAGTTCACTGCGTCCGCTATATCCCCATACTTGGTGAGCAGAACTTCACAGCCTCTTATTACTGTGGCAGTTGCAAGTTGCAGGATCGTTTTTCGATTTCGTCGGGCATGTGACATTCGAAGAAAGTTCTGCTGATAATATGGAGACAATCCCGTGTGCTTAAGCAACTGTTCCACACCAGTTTCGTACATCGCATGTTTTACAGCAGAAAAAACACATTGCTTTTCATTATGAAACCCACCAATTAGTGGCGTACTCCATTGCCATAATGGTTTACCGTCGTCACACGCCGATGAATCCGCAGTGGTAGATGCCAGATAACTCTCCATTAACATCTTGAAGATGGGTTGATCTCTGACAATTATCATACGATCCAACCGATTCTCAGCTGAGCCGGGTTTGTACAACGTTTCTAGAAGACAAACCTTTTGATGAACAACTGCTTTCAACGCCGTATTTCGCTTCGGATCGATGTCCACGTACCTAAGCTCCCACGCTCTGTTTGCAAATTCTTCCAATGAAGACAAAATTAAAGACCGCATACTTCTCTGTGTCTTTCTATTGCAAGAAGAAAGACTTTCGCTGTAACGCCATTACAGTGCAAGGAAAGCAGATTGAAGAGCAACAATATCTCTATCACTGTCTGAGGGAACATGTTCTTCTAAAAACTTCTCTCTTGTATCCCAACGTCTTTTTCAAACTTCGTTACTGTTGATATGGACCTTACTTGAGCACAATTTTGGTGGGACCTCCTGTATAGACGAGATATTTTCATTTCGGCAAGCGGAAGTGGGATCAACGGTGACCGTTATAAATGTCTCTGTTTCCTGTGTCTTGGAGCCCTGCAGTGTATCACAGCTTATGTTCTGCCTAATCTTGGTGGCTCCATCGAAGGTCAGCGCCTTTTCAAGGCAAGTGGGAATGAATGCAGCAATAGGGACACACTCTCTATTTTTCAAGGGCGCAAAGAGAGCCATAGTTCTAGTTCCATTCATTTCTGTGGAGTCCTTTCCTATTGCACACACCGCATGTTTCTGTCTATGATTGATGTTGTCAATCATAGCAACAACAACGCGGTGATCAGGAAGGGAACTCATTGCACCATCTGAATCTTCCCATTCCCGGATTTTCCGCTGCCTCATTTGCCATGCAGCTTACAGATGGAGAGTGAGACGGAGCCTATTAAGTACAGAGCCAAGTATAGTCGTCTGGGTGGCAATCCCAGAAATTGTTAGTGCAGTGCTGACAGGCCCAACAGACGCACAGCAGTCTTGGTTTCTTACATTTGCAAAGTGTTAGATGTCTACATAAATCGCCACAGCCAGCTAGTATTTACAGTTACTCAGGCTCTCAAGCGGTGCCATGTGTCGAATGCCGTTCGAAAGTGGCCAAACGTCTGTTATAAAACGCACTTCGCTTCGTGCTTCAATTTTTGCTTTCCGCAGCCGCTTTGTTGAGCACAACTTGTATGCAACATTGCACCACAGACCTTTCGGAATAGATAGAATTTCATCACACAAAGTCCACTGCCACATCTCATACGCCTTTCGTTTGTCCACAAACCGACGACAAACAGCTTTCAGCAACTCCCGTTTTTCCGCAACAGTAGCAAAAGGGCGATTGCTCCCAATAGTTGTTGAGTTAAGACGTTCTTCGTCCCATGAGAAGAACAGTTTGTGCCTACGCCCTTCTTGGCAGCGTAGAGAAACTCCGCGTGTCTTCAAAATTGGACATAGGTAATGTCTCAGACCTCTCGACTGTAAGGGCAATTCTAAAGAACCGTCAGAGTTTGTGAGTTGTCTTTTGTGCAAAATGTCGTCATACAGTCGCTGCACGTCGCAAAAATTATTGTTTTGCTGTCCGAGACATATATTTCATCCAAAACGTTGTGAAAAAGATCCTTTATACTTGCATAAGGGATTAAAGACAGTGAAGGCTGCTGTATGTTTTCACTTGCTCCTTTTCCAGTAAAGTAAAAACATGAAGAGCAAGCATGTTTCCCAATCACGTCATGATAGTCTAAATGTCCGGCTGACATTGCATGATCCGCATCTGCCATACCGTCGCGTTTCTCATCGTTGCGAGGTTCGTGTATACGTCTCAATCTGGTGTTCGATTTAGAGACACAACCCCGGATGCAACACTTGAGAGTAATCTTTTCCTCAATTTAGTCCATGATATGTCTAAATACATTAATATGAGTGTTGCACGCCTTGTGCTGGGGACATGCGTCAATTAATTCTTCACCTAAAGAAATATCTAAATTGGTTTCCTTCTTCAACGACGACAAAAACTGAGAGCGACGGTTGCCTTGTAAGACTCTGCGAATAGACAGCGGGGAACATTTAGATTCAATAGCTGAGAACATTTTCCTTCCATGTTTGCAAACAAAGCAGAACGATGCACGAGATGTTGCTTCAGATATTTCGCTGTACTTGTCTACAGTACGGAAACGAGTTTTTCATCTTCGGTGTCCACCAAGCCATCGAATACGATAGCGATGGTGCTTTGGATTGCAGTAAGACATATCATTCCAATCGATCACACATTTCCCACACATATGAAAATCGACAGAGACTGATATCTCTCCATTTAGATCTTCCTCTATGCAATCAAAATATTTCTTGAACAGATTTACACAAGTGCAACAGGGTGTGGTGGATCGGCACATTTGGTGCAGATCAATGGCGGCATAGTTGGAACAAATTTCTTTCTTTTGAGGCTTCAAAGCTGTTCTCCAGTTACAAGAGATAATTATGTCGCTCCATACTCTACAGGATAAGCAAACCAAACTATGATTGGAGTCGAAAGCGGTGTTGGGCACGGATGCTTCTGCTTCACATTTATTTGTACCCGCTGAGACTGCTTCGTCCTTTTCCATAGACGGATCTCTGTGTGGCAGTTGTATGAGCATTTTGCATACGATTCGGTTCAGAGGTGGCAACCAGGCGCGGCAGCTTTCGACGAGGGCGAAGCCGCCATTATGAGACAAGGAAGAACAAATATTGGTGGTAGTGTACTTGAGGGAAGTTTCTCGAGAGACTGGCAGGCATTAATTTAACATTGGCTATTTAATCTAAAACCGGAGGCTTACCACCTTTTTGTGCACTGTGTTGACGGACTGTAATAATATGGCTCCCGGAAAATCTAATTTTTCAACTTGTAATTTGTAATTTTCTTATTCGCTCTCGTTCTGCGAATCTAAACGACTCTAGCGTCGCAACGACCAGTTCAATAAAAGCTACTAGTCTTGAATTCTACAAGCCGGAGTATCAAGGCTCTTTGAAATGGCAATCGGTAGATACAGACAAAAGAGTGCACTTTATCGTAGACGTCAGAAACGGCTTTCACTTTAAATTGTAACTCGTGCGCGACGCGATTCAATAAAACGAACCTTCATAGATTTATCTGGTTTTAGTGGACATTACATCTCCAGTGGCTCTGTTCGGCGCCTAATCAACAAAATGACGGAGTTCAGCGGCCGCCTTCGTATCATTTCTCAAATTCGAAGCGCCCTTTCCCAGACCCAACTACGATCGTTTGAGCCCCATTCTGGTTCTAAACAATTGTTCAATTGAAACATCGGCTAGTTCTTGGCTCGCCCTAATGGGCAAAAGTTCTTTAAAGCATGACCGTGTGTAGACTACACAGCAACACAGTGATGGCGGCATTACGCTGAAGCAGATCAGCGGAAAAAACCACTTTGTCCGCTTTCCCTTTAACTGGAGCTCTTCCAGAGCTCTGCCTTCTTTCGAAACTGCTTACAAAAGTGACGGGAGAAATGGGTCTGAAAAAGCCAGGCTTTTCCCGCATTCAGATATCTTCTGCATGTTTTGTCAGACTCGCAGCGTCTCTTGACTTTCACGTCTAGAAATGAGCTTCCTGTAAGCCAATAATGGGTAGCGCCCCCATGCCGTAGTGAATGTAGCGTGTACCCAAACTCACTCAGATGTAAGATACGTAGAGCACCTTCGAAACGTCGACTGAGCTACGCATATGAAAGACAAAACAAACGGACTCATGACGACGAGAGATTCCGCGAAGCTATACAAGATTTCAGCTTATTCAGCAACCAAGTGTCCGACAATGGCACAAACTGTAGTGATCTGGCCTTCGCGTCTCTAATTGCAAAACAAGAACGCGAACCGTCGTTAAAAGCAGACAAGTTGTCTTTTCCAGAAAAACTCAAGTTCTTGAGACGCAGCTTGAAGATTTCACTAGCGCGAAGATACGCATGAAACGTGAACGCTATGGCAAGCGCGGCCGTTTTGTCTCCATGAGCCCAAAGAACCTGCGAAACCGCGTCAGCTGTTTGCTTCAACATAGGTGGTGGAGATACAGAGGGGACTCTTTTATCCCAACCACTTACCGCTTGGCGGCTGTCACGTAGGACGCCTTTCAGACATGGGACAAAGTATTCTAGTTCATAAAGTGCGCAGCGAAAGGACTGGAACTTTCCTCGGCGAGGGTTCTGCGCGTGCAGGTCAAGTCCGAAATCACTAATCGCTTCGTTCAATAAAAGAGTAGAGAAAACATCAAACGCAAAAGATTCGAGCCAGGCACAAAAAGAAATTGTTCCTCTCTTGTATGCTTTCAGACTCCCTGCTTTAAGGTGCTGCTGACGTAGCAGATTAATTTGATCAATTCTCTGCCGTATGTAGTTGTGAGCGCCCCCGGCCCGCAGAAAAGCTCGCTCGATCGGTGAAAGCCCTGGATAGTGCATCAGCCTGGTTGAGCTCAGACGGAATCCAGTGACCAAGGAGGAGAAAATCTGAGGCGAGTTCTTGCGCTGCTATTTGCCTCCGAGTGTTGTTCAATTTCCGTGACATAGACCGTCCTTTCGCAAGAGCCCCGAGAGCAGCAGTGTTGTCGACAAGCAAGATCATACGCTGTGCGGCTGTTTTCGGAGAGCGACTCGCATGGCGAGAGGCAAGTAGGCAGGCTTTCAGCTCGAGGTGGTTGATTTGCACATTACTGAATCGCCACTTTGTATTAATAGCGATCTTGAACCACTGACGCTTAATGGTTTATCTAACACGGTCAGAAACCACACGGCGGCCGTTACTGATATCATCATTGACAGCTAGGGTCTCGTCCGCTCTGCTCTGATTGCCTGGCACCACTTGAAAAGAGGAGTACCACCCTTTCCTCGCTCTGCACTCAGAAATGTATGTGAGAAATTCGTGCGGGTTACCAATTTTTGCGTATAGGACTCCTCCCCCCGACTGGCAGGCGTCAACCGCATACGTTCGAGATGACAAAAGCCTCCGTAGATCGGCATAGAGAAGAGGGAAAAGGTCCAACAACATTTCAAGCTCGATTATATGGGAGGGAGCAAGCTTTCTCTTTTTTGTTGGAGGTGTCTTTGAAGCAAAGTCGTGGACAGTGCTGAGAACTGAAAGAAAGCAATGTCGCAAGAGGCACGGCCATACCCAAAGTCCGATCAGGGCCTGCATCTGTTTCGGAGATGCGAAACCGTTATTAATAAGGCACTCGGTCTCTCGTAGCAGCGGCACAAAAGTAGAAGGCCTAACTGTCAGCACCCCAACCTGCCACCACCAAAGTCCGAGCGCCTCACTGGGCGTACCACCTCCAGCGATAACGTCCTTCTTGTGTTTGGTTGGTAACCTGTGCGACTCGAAAACACTGGCAGCAATTTGAGTTGCTTCATTGAGCCCAGTAGAGTCAGTTCCGACCGAGTTAGTATCGTCGATGGAGGGCAAAAGCAGCCCGCGTTCTGGTTCAAGTTTCGTATCGACGAGGTGCCCGAGAGAACGAGGCGTTCGTAGACCAGCCTTTTCTAGGACTGTGCACAAGACCAACCGAAAAAGAGCGACGGAAAAAGAGGCGCCCATTGGCACACACTGGAGGCAGGGAACTACGAATGTGGTAGCCGAATTCACTCCCACTTCAATCGCTACAACTCGCGGTAGACCAAGTAAAGGGATGAGAAAATCTGGGACGCGTAGCCGGTTGTAGTATTGCGATATATCACACCCAGCGAGGTGCAGTGACTCTCCTTCAGGAAGGAAGAACCTCAAGATTAAATCAGGCGTAGGGAGTTCAACGTCACTAGCCTCTGGTAGAAAAAGTCGGTTTGAGCGGTTCCCTGCCCAGATAACCCTCTGCGAGATGCCTATCTCTTTCCATACTCCAAAAAACGAGTTCTCAGTTAGACCACCAACTGGCTCGCAAAACTCGATCATGTTTCCTGCGAACATTCTTTTCGAGAGCTTCGGGTAGTGCCCGGGTTTGATCCCGAGATGCACACGTTCAGCGAGGAGGTCCGTTAGCCATTCACTTCGCGGGAGGAGAAGAAATTCCTTAGACAATCGATATTGGTCCTTAGGACCAAGGATATCGTGTAGGTCTGCACTGGCGGCTTGGGACGGTTTTGGCATTGCCGCCATCTCCGCATCCAGAAGGTAGTAGTCACCGCGTTGCCTACCCTCCCCGTAACCATCCGCCGGCTCAGAGTCCTGGCACTCTGCCTTGCCGACAGCTATCAACTCATATGTACGGGCCAAAGCCTCCCGAACATGTGAGCGCCTGAGTAAGTCAGCATCGGCCACGGGCAGATGATGCTGCTGCTCAGGCGAGCCACCACCAAGCCAACGCAGAGCTCGAGCGAGACGTCTTCCAGAAACGACCTCGCTGCTCCATACACGCGCTGGCATGGTAATATCGGGGCGAGAGCCAATTTTTACACACTCGAGAGATCGCTCTCGATCTCCGTGAACGCCAGCTTCTTCTCGTAATAGGCTAGACGCTCCTTCGCTTCGAGTGAGGCCGCTCGTTCCAGTACCAATAGCCGACGCACCAGCCTTTTGGCAGTCCCGGAAAACACTGCTGGGTTCGGGAGGAACTCGTCCAGAAAGGTGCCCAGAGTAAGTCCCGTTGCGAGCATCTCTCGCGAGAGATGCACATCTGAGCCGTTCTTCTCCCCGCAGGCTGCCTTCACTGCCAAAGATTACACCCAAGATAAAACGGTCCTTTTCTTCGACCCGAGCTTTATCTTCTGAGGTGCAATCCGCTCGGTAGCCGGAAAACAAAGATGGGCTTTGATCCTGCACTCCGGACGAATCACATACACAGGGTATTGCTGAAGCATCAGTTTGGAACGCAAAGGGTTCGGGTTGAGACCATCATCGGTGTTATCGGAATGCTAGCTTTGGTGTCAAAAATGACCGAATTAAAACGATCGAAAAACCGGTGATTTTATCCAAATTTGGATGTGCTTAAGTTCCGAAAATATTTCCACATTTCCACTTGTGCTAGTTTGCGTAGAAAGAATCATTCATGAATATTTCCATCATTGCTAGTTTGGATGGAAGACAAACTAGCATGTTACTTCCGTTCATGCTAGTTTCCGAACCCAATGTGAGTGTGTAAGTGGCGCATATTTAGAAATATACGGCGGCGAATAGGTATTATATACATAGATAGCTACTTATGGAATACGATTAGAAGAATACAAACCCTTCGAATAGGAACTCTCTATAGAGATACAGCACATCTATTCAACAACTCTCATATCAGATATCGGCCGTTTATTCTCTCACTTTTGAAACGCCTTCGCTTCACGTGCCACCTCCCCCATCTCTCCGTCCCACCTTCCGTGCGCCATATTACGCTCCCCACCACTACGTACTCCCCTCTCCCCCAACACACCCTCACCGCTCCCCGCCATGCCTAATTGCTGCTTTGAAGGCTGCTCCCTCTTCGCTCACACCATCTCCTCCATTCAAAGGCACCAAAGAAGATGCCCCAACCGCCTCACCGCCAACAAGCGTTTTCTCTCCCCCGGCGGCAACGTCCCTCACTTCCCCGCACGCACAAAGCGTCACACGTCCACCCCCTACTCCCACCACCACCTCCAACTCTTCTTTCTAATCGCCCTTCCGATAACGTCCCCATCGCCGACGACGATTCCTACCACCAGCAGCAGCTCTCCCTCTCCATCCACACCCAAGACGCCTACCATATCGTAGGCACCCTCGTCTGCCCCCCCTGCCCACCTCCTCCACTGCCCCACATCTCTTCCATCGCTTCCACCCTCGGCCCCCGCAAGGCAGACGAACTCATCTCTCTCCTCCACGACCGCTCCTTCTCCAAGTCAGCCTTCCACAACGCCGTCTCCTCCATCTCCCATTGTCTCAAACTTCAAAAAAACCTCTTCCAACACCGAGCCACTGACATCGGTTTCACCCCCACCACCCTCCACGACCCACAGCTCCTCTTCACAGCCACCATCTTCCGAAAGGATGCTATCCAAGTCCTTAAAGAACAACTCGCACTCACACACTCCGACAACACCTTCTTCCACCACGTCCCCCATACAACCTCCTCCGGCTCTCCCGCTTTCGCCGACCCCATGGCTTCTTCCCTCGGAAAAGAAGCTTTCCCAGCCCTCAAGCACGCAATCATGCAGTCCTCCAATAACTCCTGCATCTGGCACACCCCTGAGAACACCGGTATCGACTCCTTCATCGGCTTGGTCCAAGTATACTCCGACAAGTCCTCCACCTCCCTCAAATCCTCTTCGATCACCTGCTACCCCCTTCACATCACTCTCCTCAACTTCTCCGACTCGTTCCGTCGCAAATGTATCACCGACAACCTCACCCTTCTCGGATACCTTCCAACCTCTTTCAATCTCGCCACCCCCTCTCAAGACCCCAATACCATCCCCCAAACCTCACCCAGCATCTCCCGCTCTACCAAAATGCAACTCATCCAGCGTGCCATCTCCAACCTCCTCGACCCTCTTCTCTCCTCCGGCCTCACTGGCTTCCCCTTCCGTGACGCTGATGGCGTGCTCTCCCATTGTCACCCAATCATCGCCACCTACTGCGCAGACATCCCTGAAGCAAAGGACATTCTCGTTATCTCCCACGGCACCCGCCCCAAGCATCCATGCAACCGATGTACCGTTCCACGCTCTGACCTCCACCTACACATTCCATCCCCCCCTCTTTGATCCCAGACCCATACTCTCGATGCCCACAAATCACACTCTACCCTCCTCCAAGATGCTGAAAAGGCCTTTCTCGCCAGAAAGCCCAGAATCGCCCGAAACACCAAGGAAAGGGCCGTTGAAGCACTCCACTCCCTTTCCCTCGCAAAGTACTCCTCCCTCTTCGAATCTTACCCTCTCCTCAACATCACCCCTCTCCTCTCCCCTTACAACATCTTCCCCTTCGAACCACTCCATAACTTCCACCTCGGCATCTCCAAGCTCATCAAGCTCGCAGCCATCGAGAGACTCAAGTCAGAATCACTCTTCACTACCCCTCGTTCCTCCAAGTCTCGTAAGTCTCGTCGTCCCTTCAACTCCGTCCACTTCTCCATCCTGAAAAACGCGAACACCATCCTCGCCGCCATCGAAAAGCACTCCCCAGCCACAGGACTCCACACCAACTTTTCCTCCTCCAACAACGGTCAGGCCCTTAACGGTATCTTCACCTCCGACGGCCTACGTGGTATGCTCGAAGCAGAAGACTACCGCTCACTCGAAATGGTCTTCCCCTTCATCGGCGCCTTCTTCGACCGCTGCTGTGACGAGTTCGATGCAGCTCCCATCACTTCCGTTTTCACCAAGTACTCCGATCTACTTCTCTTCTCCATGAGATACAACACCTCTGCAGAATGAAACGACTCCCACCTCACCGACCTCCAATTCCAAATCCGCTCCTTCAAGCGCACAGCCGTACTCGTCCTCGGCCCCCACCACACTTCCAGCCTTGGCACCCTCACGTTCCATCTCCTCGACTACATCGTCGAGGACATTCGCCGCTTCGGAGGCATCCACTTCAACGATGCCGGCATATTCGAACACGGTCACTCCCTCTTCAAGTCACACAACTCCAAAACTTCAAAGTGCAGGTCCACCGCACATGAAGAAACCATTCGCGCCATTCATCACTCCAACCCCACCAAAGATTGGAACCTCCTCTCCACCAACCTTTCCATCACTTCCTCCACTCCTGCCCTCGCCTCTCCCATCCAATCCCGCTAACCCGGTTTGATCCGTGATGGAAAACTCATCTCATTCGCTGATCTCATCACCGCTCACAAATTACTCCACCCTAATCCTCATTTCAATCCCAAATCTCTACAAGACCTCTTCCCGACCGACACTCTCTCCATCCTCCAACACATTGGAAAACACGCCCTCCCTTCATTCATCACCCTTTCTCTTGAAGTCCTAGAACTCTCAGAGAACTCCCCCACTCTCCGTCGCACCCGAATCACCGTAGTCAACTCCGCTTACGTCGCCGGCGGTTATGTCCCATCAATCGACCACTGCATTGAAGAGCGGAACGAGCTGGCGCTCCAGGATCCTCCAGTGCCTCTCATCCAACGAATATTTGCCGCCCCGTCCTTCGGTCCTTCTAAATCCTCAAAGTTCTCTCACGTTCTCGTCGCAGGCACCAGCTCCTCCAACTCCACCCCCATCGTCTGGGTCTGCAAACTCATATCTCTTCTTCGCTTCACCCTTCCTTCTTCCACTCCATGTTCAAAGGAGTTCGTCTTCGTACAGTTCATGGAGCTCGTCTCACCAAGCGACGAAGTCGATGTCACCCTCAACTGCGTATGCCTCCGATGGGCAACAGACGACAAACATAACCACACCGCCCATCCAGTTCCCATCTCCACCCATTCCACATCCGACAACGTTTCTCCATGGTTTGGACTTATCCCTTTCTTTTCTATCCTTGGCTCCGTTCATGTTCTCCGCCAAAACTACCCCGCACCCCCCTTTAATTCCCCCCTCCATTGGCGTCACCATAGATTCTACCTCAACAGATTCTACCGGGACCCCACCTCCAGGCCCTACCTCCCACCCCCCGCATAGCACTCATTCCATATGATTTTCATAAACCAATCACTACCACCCTCTTCCACAGGAAAGATTGGAGATAAGTATGGGATGAAGAAGATATACCACCTCTTCATCATCCCACAACTATCTCTACTCCTCCCACTCTTATTCAACCTACCCCCTCCCCTCTCCTCCTTCTGCCCCATCCGTACCCTCTCTTCGGTGCCCAACTAAACGACTGAAACTGGGCTCCCCCGGTCGGCACGCTGCTATGTAGCAATCAAGAACCGCTCCAAGTCTCCGCGTAAAATTCGCCATAAAGTATTCCTCCCTCACCGCTAGATATACCTTCTCCCTCGATGGAATCAACAGCCCAACAGTCGCAGTTCTCTCCAAATTTCCGGACACACACCTCGGATCCCCCTCTAAAAACCCATCGTTCTCAAACTCTTCGCCGTGCTCGTCTCCCACAAATTCCCATGCCACCTTCAATATACCCTCCGCTGCCCTCGGCAGATACCTCCCATACAATGTAGAAAAAAAGAGCTGCCTTTGTTCTCCACGTCCCGCACCCTCGTTCATCGTTTTCACAACACACCCAATCCACGCATCAAGTCTGGCGAGATGCATCACCGTCGTGTCCACGTAATGCTTTTCCTCATTACATTTGGTCTCCCCTGCGTATCCCATGTACTCCTCCAACACTGCCACCGGCATTCCGCTCTTGAAATACTTGTCTTCATTATCACAGCTCTACTGTGGAGCATACACAGTGGACCCAGAGTACGCAAGATCTTCGAGACGGCTCATTCTCCACGCACACAACTTGTTCATCCCATCTTCTTCACTTCCCATAAGCTTCTCGCGAGCCTCGTCCATCTGCTCCTTCAACTCCTCACCAAGTTCCGTCCTCTTGCTAGGCTTCGCCCGCTTCGCAATCAAATCATATCCTGGTAAAGAGAATAATCTGTCCCGAGCAGCCCGCTTTTGCACCCCAATCACATCGCTTATCGTCTGCTTCATCCGCTGCTTCAGACACTTGTCCGCGCTTACATTCTCCACGCACTCTTGTTTCCTTCCCGCTTCCCCTATCGTCTCCCACGTTTCTCCCATTATTTCTGTCTCGACCACATATTTTAAGAACACATCACTTCCACCCTCTGTCGATGTTTTGTACGCCCTCATCTCATATGCAACCTGAATTGGGCACCTAGGCACCATCTTCCTCTCGCCAACTACAAACATGCTCCCCTCTCTACTTTCTCCCACCGTCTCACTCCTGTTCTTCCAGCTTATACCAACGTTTTCCGTGTCGAAACAGAGTTCAGACGCCTCCAGCTTCGCAGAATGAAGAATCTTATCATATACGGCCCTTGCGAATCCATAAAAACATTCTTCCACTCCAATATCATACTTTCGACGCCCACTCACCGTCTTTCCCCCACCATCTCGCTTTCTCCCCTTCACTGCCTCCCGAAGATTTTCGATCAACACATTTTGCCGTTTACTTTCCTCCCTCAGCCGTCTCAGCTCTTCCTGCGTCAGCTTCAAACTCACCATCAATGTAAAGTGATCTTCTTTCATATTTCCCAACTGTCCCTTCAGTGAATTCACCCTCTGAACGAGTGCAAACCATGGCAATATGCTTAAGTTCTCCTCATTTCCTTCCCGTTCCCTTGTACATCCCCATTCATCTCCTCGAATTCTACATCCGCTTTCTCCACGACCGCCGCCACTTTCGCCTCCCACATCCTTTGGTAGTAAAACGGTGTTGCGCCTTACACGCATCCCTTGGGGTGTTAGTGGCGCCGTCTCCACGACATTCACTTCCCCACTCCGTTCTGTTTGTACGTCGTCCTCCCCTTCGAGAACCCTCTCAACCACTGCTGCTGTCCCTCCGACAATTTCCTTGGTTGATCCACCACTTCTACGTCGTACCATTCTCCCGTCCGCATGTTCTCGTCGCTTATCCCCCCTTTTCCACAACTTCAACACCCTCCAATCCATGAATCACACTCCCTATTCTTCTCTCACTACCCTCCCCTGTTTCACGTTCTGCCATTGTCCGCACATGCTCCACTCCTTCTTTCTCCTGGTTCGCATTTTCTTCCTCGAAACCAATGCTTTCCTTCTCTGCCACTCTATTTGGTGTCACAACAACCAAACTCTCCACTCCTCGCGTCCTCGCCGGGTGACCACACCTCACACTCTCCCTTTCTCCTTCCACCTCTTCGGGTACCCCAGCCTTAGGCACTTTGTCACCGTTAGTTCCCTTTCTTCCTCGAAGACCCCCACTACCTAATATGGTACGAATCCTTGCTATTGTTCTTCCCTCGGCACTCGTACGAAGCTCTTTACCCTTCACTATCATATCCTCGCTATCGCTCTCCTCTAAAACTTGCGAAGTCTCTGCGCCTCTTCTAAGACCATCTCTCTCCCGACCACCGCGCAGAATCTTTTTCGGCATACCTCGCTGCGCTCCTATGCTTTTCTTGAAACTAACTTCTTGATCTCGTGCGTTCGCAATAGGTTTCGTCACCACAATGATTACCGTGCGCTCCGTTAGCTCCGATGTTCCGCCCCCGACGCTCTTCGCCGCACCGTCTCTCCTCGCCGCACTGTCGCTCCTCGCCGCATCGTCGCTCCTCGCCGCACCGTCGCTCCTCGCCGCACCGTCGCTCCTCGCCACACCCTTCCTCCCCTTCCCACGTAAACCACTCCGAAGCGAACGAGTACTACGAGCGGTGCGAACTTCGCCACTTACCATTTCACCACGCCTTCGGTTCTTTGACACGCGACCGCTAACCTCCTCCGCATTCACACACCTCGTTTTACGTTTCGCCATTTACAATCCGATCGGTTCCTCGCGGTTGACGCTGGGCCCACGATGTTTTAGCCGCTGACCGTGGTCGAAGGTCACTAGAATCGGAACTGCTCTGCTCTCGACGTGTTTGGCACTAGCCATGATCGAACGTCACCGATCGAATGCACACCCCCAATCGAGTGGAGTGTGGTGGGAATCACCGAGTGCGGTTTTTTATTTCTCGATTCCGAAACGAAAAAACGACACCGAAATCTCCATTTCTCAATAGTTTTCATACTGTTAAAAAACGTACAAGGTTTCGCATCATATTCGATGCCCCTCAGTACCTTTTATGTATCTAAGTACTTTCATCTTGCACTTGAGCTAAAGTGTTTAGTTTCTAATTCGTGCTCAACGACGAAGCTGGAATGCAATAAGTGCCACTTCATTATTGAGGTGTAGGATGTTGTTTTACATGTAGCTAATTTACTACACGTTGTAATCGATTACTATAATAGGATTTGTCGATGTATCCCAGCTATACTCTACTCCATAATCCGCGAACAACTCCTCTCCCACTTCCAGTTTCCGAAGTGCTCGCACCGCAAGAATTTGGTATTCTCGTAGTTGATGTGGAGTGCGTCCTGTATTTGGAGTTCGAATGACCCGCACATTTGCAGTCCTTCGTTTCGTCACACCATCCGCAACTGCATCAATGTCCTTATCGCCTTCCATATATTTGGGATCGTTAATCGTTCCACCCAATGAAAAAGGAGTGGCGACAATCCATAGAGGTATTAAACTTCCTCCTTGCTTTTTTTCTGGGAGGTTATGGAATACATCGCCACGGATGGTAAACTACATCGCATACTTCCGAAAGCGTTCGGAAGTGGCTCCCAATAAACATTCACCATATTTCTTGTGTACATCTTTTCTCTTCGTTAGGTCATGGTACACCAGTATTCCATAGAAGTAACATATATTTTCATTTTCCATGAATCGGCGTGTAGTGAACACCTCCACTTCTGCGCCAGGGTGGCGAATCGTCGACTTCCCGATACGACAACCGCACATCGTCACTTCCAGTGCCTACATTGCATTCCAATCCAGAAGCCCTATATTTCCTTGCAAAGTTTTAGGCCATTCGTGAAGGGCCTTACGCCTGCCAGTCGTGGCCACGCATCCCGCCACATTTGACGCAAGAAAGTCCACAATATACGTACGAAACTTTTGAAACTGGGCGTACCCGGATGGAGCCTTCCATGATCTCGATGGGCGGACATTCCACTTCGGAAATAAGTTCAACACCCTAATCATAGCATTCCGAACTTCCTGCGTTACCTGGATATCCATCTCATTTTCCCGCACGCACAATTCGAATTGAACAATCGCGGCGTGCCTTGCATGGGCAAAGCAGCCAGGGTCCGGCTCACATCCGATGAACCTACGATGCTGTTGTAACTCCATGCATGCCGTGGGTGTCGAAAAAGTCGCCGCAAACAAGTCGACCACAATATCCCGAGCCAGGGAAAACTGACTGATTAGCTCCTTCAACAATGCCCGAGGTTTCTGTTCGGACCTCACCTTTTGTAAAGCGTAGCCCCCACCTTCCTTCTTTCTATTTCACTGAAGAGTCTCCCCATTAGACATGGAGGTTACCTGGTCAATGACACTGTGGGACCCCGGGTACCTCGACTGCACGAAGTTGAAGTTCTCATAGTTCACCATCACATGCTGCGGCGCGTAGCTGAGACCATTTCGAACTCCCTGTACAGCATACTCCATTTCAGGGAAAAGGGAGCACGACCTACGTCCACGGTTAGGCATCGGGTTGCCTTGCGACCGTACAAAGTGCATTGAGACCTGGTGCACAACAAAGGAACGCCTTGGTACTCCGTTTTCGTCTTTTGCCCCAATGGCAGAAAGTACATCTCTCCATTGCTGGACCTGCTCGAAAGCACTAAAGATGACGAAATGGCCCCCAAGACGTAGCAGCCTTGATAGAAGCTTTGCAGCCTTCTTCATGTCCTAAGGGCTCAGTACATCGTACCAGCCATTGTTTAGGTTCTTGTTCCCTCGGATATTGTACGGAGGGTCCATGAGAACCAGTTGATTTGTTCCTAACGGAGACAAACCATCTCTGCGCAACGTCTCGTCTATCTCTACCATATCCTCAAACCCGCAATTGTACAAGCGAAAGTACTTCTCCATCTCCTCCGCACAACTTCCGAAAGCCATTTTGTCATCCAACGACGCAATGGATGGTGGGGGTATTACGCCTACCCCGGACGCTTCGTCACCAGTACTTCCTTTCCCAATTTCGGCCACTGTGTTCGTATCACCATCTCCTTCTTTGCCTCTCCCCTCCTTCGGCTCTGTTTGTTTCCCAATTTTCTCCACCTCCTCCGCATCATCTTCAATTTGTATGGCAGGTTCTGGTTTGAATATGGGCGTTACCCCCATACCAGAGACGTTCACTAATTTTTTCAGTTTCAACGGGCTTATGGCCGAGCAAACGCCCGTGATGTGTTTCTGGTAAACGTCTTCAGAACTTTCCATCGTCCTGGTTCGGAAATTGAAAAGAACTGCTCATTCACAATAACCTTGTTGAGGTCCGAAATGAACTCCTTCGGAAGCATTCGGAGGGCAGCATCGATGCCTTGCGGTAGATTCAATGCCCACGCGATGACGTCTGTTTCAATAACAGTTTCACCTTTGCTCGGTAGCAAGCGATGGTCGTTATCCCGGTGGTAGAACCCCTCTGCCCTCGTCTCAATCGCTTGAAACTGCATTTCGTCGTACATGACTCGGATGAATGGAAGAACCATGACCTCCACGGTAGGGAATCCCAGGAATTAAGAGAAACAATCCCATGCCTTCGTTATGAGCTGCACACCAAAGCCAATACGATGAGCTTGGAGTTTGTTTGATATTTGGACATTCACAAAAGATGTGGGATATTCCTTGTCTCCTCTTTTCCTCTTCTGGCCTACAACTCTTTTTTTCATGGACACTTTCTGAATGACCGAAAAAAAGAGAATCCTTTGGAAATGTGTGGCAACGGTTGTGGCGAACGGGGGGACCACCCGTCCCACTCGCTTAGGAGGTATAGTCATTGACTTGAAAAACTCGGTCAAAGTCACATTCTTCGGTATTCCTTTAAATTTCATCTCGGTATAAGCATTCCAGAAGTCCCTTACACGCCAGTCCCTATCACCGTCTAAAATGTTCAATAACCTCGTTGAGAGGTATAGCTCATGATAAGACCCCTTCACAGATACGACCCGTAGTTCCTTGTCAGTAAACTTCGGATGTTCTGGACCCACAAGAATATAGAAGTAATTCTTGGCCAGCGGTAGGACGTTGCGATTCTTGATAACGTAATCAACGAACTCGCTGTGTCCCACCTTCCTTGGCCGGTCTTCATCTCGCATTGTCGACTCGTAATGATCGCGGATTGCGAGGCCTACTGTGACAAGCTCATCTCCGGAGCCATACAGTGTTCCAACCTTCATATCGGAGCTTGAGGGTGCCGGTGACGTAGACCTCGATGCACTATGTGGAGCCATTTTATGTATGCACGGGAAGGGGGTGCGTTGATGGGTTATGATTTGAATTTCCGGAGCGGACGGGAGATGGCAGCGGACGGGAGATGGCAGCGGTCGGGAGATGACAGTGGAGGGGAGAAAGCAGCGGACGGGAGAGTGCAGCGGGCGGGGGATAACTGCAGACGAGATATGAAAGTGCGTGGAAGACGGGAGCGGCGGGAGAGGATAGCAACGATATAGCACGAAACAGGTTCTTTCAACACGACAGAGAGATGTGCAAGATTCCTGAGATGCATGTGAAGCCGTAAAGAGGTGTCAGGGAAAGCGGCGACACTCGAGAGATACGGAACTTAGTGATCGCAAACCTATACGCTAAGTTATAGGGAATGGCTGGTAGGACAGCGGACCGGGGTGGAGTGGCGCTTCATCAGTGCACTGATGAAGTGCCACGACACCCTGGTCCGCTGTCCGAAAAAAATATTTTATTTTCCATATTTTTCAACGACAGCCTGGGACAGCGGGCCGGGGTGTCGTGGCGCTTCATCGGTGCACCGATGAAGCGCCATGACACCCCGGTTTGCTGTCCC
The DNA here is from genome assembly GCA_030374805.1 of Gracilaria gracilis. Lineage (NCBI taxonomy): Eukaryota > Rhodophyta > Florideophyceae > Gracilariales > Gracilariaceae > Gracilaria > Gracilaria gracilis. The sequence goes on along the minus strand of JARGSG010000224.1, from coordinate 883,217 downwards.
AACGCGCCGTGATTGATGAAGCTGTGGTAGAGGTACACGAGGCACCGCCAACGAACCGTAAGTGGCGAAATTCGCCCGCGGTCAATGTGCTGTTTGTGATGAAACTGGGGTGCTGGCATACGTGGCACCGCCAACGTTCCGAGGACAGCGGACCTGGGTGTCGTGGCGCTTCATCGGTGCACAGATGAAGCGCCACGACACCCCGGTCCGCTGTCCCAGAGTGAAATTAGTGCGCCACAAATTTTATTTATTTCTTTATTGCTCAAACATTGCTGTACAAGTGTACTATAGATGTTAGTAGCTTCATGTAGATTTGTAAACGTCCCGCCAGTACGCTATAAAATTTTGAAATAGACACAGTGCATAGTTTAAACTAATATTGAGTGGACGCGCATCCGTGACGAAGTAGACGGAAAGGAACGGGAGTGAAAATTACAACTAGCTAACCTATCTCGCGAGCGTTCTAGACGGTCGTAAACAACCTTTTTCATTCTATCAGCCGCGTATAACCGCGATGCCCCCTCGCAAGCATAAAAGGGGGCGGGATTCAAGACGAGCGAACCCAAGTGCAGGGGTGTTAGAAATGCCGCTCCTAACACGAAGGAGATGGAGGGCAAAAGGCACTACGCCGCGTATGCCACCACCCCGAGCAATGACGAAGAAGGTTTCGCCCGCTGCTACACCGGTAGTGAAAGGCGGCGATGTGGTGCATTTGTTTGTAACGGTTGGGAAAGAAAACAGCAGGGTGAAAGTGGGAACCGTGGACGTGAGAGGTGTGGGGTATGCCGGTGGTGCCGGGAAGGCTCTTCGCCGTTCGCTTTATAGGCATGTTCTAAGCGAGACTGCCCTAAAAGGAGAAGATTTGGTTGTGATCTGGAGGACGAAGATTATTATAAGTCATGGAAGCGCGAAGTACCCTTACCATTTTCAAGGTCCTGAAGACCCACCAAGTACGCTGAGCGAGTTGTTCTCAGCTGGGTTGTATGCGTGGGATACGTCGATGATGGACCTAATCGAGGTTTCGCAAATTCCTACTCCAGGGTCCGGGGCTGGCAAGTCTTCTACATCTCAGCCTGAGAAATTGATTGCTCTGGAGGTCGAGAAACCTGCTGAGGAAGCTTTCAAAACTCGAGGAAAGTCTTCTAAAGGGATGAAGAATCTCGTGGGAGCGAGCTTCAGCATCATAGAGGACTCCGACGACGATATTGTGGAGGTCTTTCAGACGAGTAATGCTCCGCTTGCTGACGCGGAGGAGGACTTGTTCGATGAAGGAGACAGTGTTCCGTCGGAAGAGGTTGACAACACCCTGTCTCTCAAGAAGATTTCCGTCGCCGACTATGTTCAGCGCGGGATGACGATGGATATCGGGATGATTGAAATCCCGAAGAAGACAGTCCGAAGTGTGAATCTGGGACACAAGGAGGCGGCGATGATGAAATGTCGCAACTTTGGGTGGCTTCCATCTGCCGGTTCGATTGCTGTGGCATCTCTAGGGGAGTGTGATGGGAATGAAATAGTTACTGATGGGAGAATTGTTGTGCCTGTAACCCTCATACACGGATATCACCGAATTCTTGTGCTACGATACTTGCATGGGGAGGCCGGGAAGTGGGTGGATATAGTCCGTTCTTTGGATGTTGTGCTGTGGGGAAGAAAGGATGGGAAGGCCATGAAAATGAACGAGGTACTAGAACTCGGCAATCTTCTGAACGAGATGAGTTCGAATGTGCTGAAAATGTCGTTTGCAGACAAAATTCATAGCAAGATATCTTTTGTGCCGAACGTCGTGGACGAGTCACATGTGGATGTGAAGAGCATTACTTCGAAGCAGTTAGCTGGTGCTTTGAAAAGAATTGAGGCTACTGGAGACTACAGCGTGCGCCACTTGACTCGTTACGCGACATTGGCTCTGAAGTTTGTGGAATGGGAGTGACTTTTGAAGTTCTTTGAGAAGGTGTGTGAGGAGGGTCCAGCTCTGACGTTGACGCATGTCTCGAGTGACCTCCTGATGGGTCTCACCGATGGGCGGTTTCGATTTGTCGTACGTTGCTTGCAATAGCATGTGGAACTGAGGTTGTCTTCTTCTACGAGAAGAAGACACGGTCGTTTTGAAGAAATGAGGAAGCACTTCTTTCAATGTGCCATAGGTATGTAAAACCTATGTAATGTCACTGGGAAGAAGAAGAAGATTAGTGTTGAAGAAGTATTGCAGACAGTATTCAACTTAGGAGGAAAACATGTGTCTGTGATGGAATATCTTGGTATGCGGACAGCAAAAATGGAACTTGGCGCTGCGAGGCGTTTATGGGACGGAATGGTGTCTAGAAGGGTGAATACAGCGGGTAACAAGCTTCAAGAAGTTTTCAAAGTATCGCTTCAAACGTCAGAGGAGATGAAGGAGGTGGGGGAGGCGAAGGTTCAAGTCGTGGTTGTAGGTGATGGTACGTCAACCGCAGCACCTAATGAGGCAGAAGATGCTCTCATGTTGTTGAAAGCTTCCATGCAAGGGGACGACCGGCTGAAAGAGGATTGGGGTAGCGAGGCTGGGAGCAAGAAGAAAAAAAAGGAGAGGAAGTTAATTGATCTTACTGACGATGGGGATGAAGTAGAAATCCAACCTGCTCCGAAGAGGATGAAGAAGGGCACCGTGAAGACCCTCTCTGGAGATATACCAATGGAGGTGGTTACTTTATGTAGGAATATGACGAAGCTGGCATTGAAGAAGTTCTTCAAAGAACAGAAAATAAATTTGGTGTCGTCGAGCGAGGATGAAAGTGGTGGCAGTGAGAACAATAGTAGGTTCGTTCAGGACGAGGAAGAAGGGGTGGAGGAAGGAATGATGCGTGGATTTGAAGATAAGAATCTTGAAAAACCACCGAAAGGGATGAATAAGGCAGGTGAGTGGGCTGGTGCATCGGATATGCCATGGACGAGTCTGGTGAATGCACTACCGAGTGAGTGGCCGGGAGGAAAGAATGCAGTGTAAAATCAGCACCCGTGGATGGAAATGATTCATTTGCGAAAGGAGCACAGGGCGGGATGTTTAAGGGTGGCGAATTTGAGAGTGGTCCATCACGCGGTGTACTGGCATGCCACCCGGAATGTGCATAAGGAGCTGGGTAGCACGAAAGAACCAGTTCTTGGGGTGAAGCTTTCGTTGAAGGGAAATCCGAGAAAGGGAGAAGAAGCTCTTTAGATGGCGGCGATGGAGAGGGATGACCTCGCTTGAGAGTACTTTGCGACGAAGAGAATGGAATTGATGGAAAGGGGTTTCTATGTTTTGGAACACTTCGGAACTGATGGAAGTATGTCAGAGGAGGCGAAGAAGAGGGGCGTGGTGGTAGATAAAGAAGTGACAGAAGGGGTGCTAGAGTTTGTTGAGAAGGACTTCAAGGAGCCGCCAGACTTGAAGTTTGAAGAGAACCGAACGAAATGGAATCCCCTAATCAACGCGAGGGAAGGAAAGGATGCTGGGGACAGGATGCAGGGAATTGGGCGATATATTACGACGAAGAAGAAGATTGTTGATTGCCTGGATTCTGATGAGAAGAATGTGATGATGATGAGAAAGCGGGCATTGTTGGATGCGAGGTTTGGGCAAATTGCATCGACTCTTCGCCTTTGTAACAACAGCAAGGTTAAGGGAAAGATGTATGCGCCGCAGACCGGAGGGCGTGTGTTGTGTACGGGGGAGGGATGCCCAAAGCAGGTTTTGCACACTGATTTTCGAGGGTTGACGAATGTGGAGAAGGATGAGGGAGATATTCCGGGGTTCTTGGTAATGGCCTCGGGAGGGAGTTCATTTATGATATGGGTTTGTGAGAGGTCTCACAGAATGTACGTCACGGATGACAAAAGTTTGAGGAGGTTATCATGTACAATGGTTGTGAAGAAGTTCAGGGTTCCGCCTTACTATGTGTTTATTGGGAGAGGGGATGTGTTTCATGCGGGAGCTGGGTACATGGATGCGTTAGTGATAGAGAATTGCCTGAGGTCTCACATGTACTTTGTACCTGAAGGATACAAGCTCCCTGACGCGGTGCACAGGGAGCCAGCGTTTCGGCCAAAGTTCGTAGATGAGGACTTTGGGCTAGGAGAAGACCCAAACGACCAGCTGGACGATGATGAAGATTTGGGAGAAGAGAGTGAAATGGAAGATATAGAAGATGGATAGGACGAGTACAAAGAGGAAGATGAAGAGATGTCAGGCTGCCCTGCTGAGAATACAAATGGGGATTACGAGGAAGGACAGATGATAGTGGATGACGACGATGAGTAGGTATAATGTAGCACTTATACTGTTGTGTTTGTTTGTGATAGAGACTTGACATAAAAGGTGAACAGGTGATTTGTTTAAGCGGCAACTTAAAAAGAATTGGAGAACAAAAACGGGTTGTGTGTGTAGTTGCAACGAGTACGGGGTTTACAATTTGTTCTAATTACTAGAGAGTGTGATGTCTAAGAACATTGATATAGTTGGTGTAGAAAGGGGCAGGGTCCTGCCTTTCGGCTAGCTTTTCATCTGCGGAGGTGAGATAGAAGTAAGCATTTCTAGATTCATACTCCGAGAAAGAAGCTGGGAAGGAAGTAAGGGAGCTGCCGTATTCCAGAAGTGATTCCACTGTAGAAAGGATATTGAAGGAGAGACCTGTCTTGAAGGTGACTATGCCTAGAAGCTCCTTCATTATAGTTGAGACAATAGTTTTGTACTTGGTCGCCACTTCATACATGGTAACGAATCCAAATGAAGAACCGACGAGATTGAAGGAAGAAATCCAAACGAGCTTTTGGTAGTAAGACTTGGAAAAGGTGTTTTCGTCGACGATACTGCAAGTGAGACCTGCGGTCCAGAGGCGTTCAGCTATTGTCAGAGCTCACTTTCCGGTAGCTGTGGTTAGACCATTGGGAGAGAGAGGCGTGACACCATCCTGTGGGGAGGCACCGACATTGGAACGGCGATGTAAAGAGCGGCTCGTGTGCAGTGCTCAATTCCGTGTTGGGAAAGAATGGGAAGAATGTGACCATTCTGGATGAAGACCAAGTATTCTGCTCGTGGTGCTGGACAAGATAAAATCACCTTTTCGAGAAGTCCGTTCCTGCCACAGAAGAAGATTGGACCTTGGGGACGGCACTCTGCGGAAATGAAGTCTTCGATGGAGAGAAAGGTGTTCTGAGGGGAACCATTGTTGTAAAGCTTGGTGCCAATACGGCCTCTCCCTACGACAACAGCTGGGATGATTGTAGAACGTAGGGAAGAAGAATGGGAGCTCATTGCGATGAGTTTGTTTGATTAAAGGTATGGGATGTTCGAAGGTGTCGTGTGCTGGTAGCTGTGAAAGGAAAGTGGTCTACATTCTAAGGAGTGGGGAAAGCTTTAAGTACACGACTGGGCTGTTGTCTTGGTCATGGTAAAAATTGTTCCAGGGGATAAGGGTATTTGTATGATTCGGTTATGGAAAGAAACAGACAGCAGGGCTGCAGAGAAGGTTGGGTCGAAGAGTGTGTTTATGAGAAGGTATGCAGTGAAATAAATCATAGAAAGTAAGAGTTTATGGTACCGTTGGTACTTAAGAGATGGTGCATCATGAGTTTCATTGGGATATGGTACCGAGGTTGGGAAAAGGTGGAGATTTCTAGGGAAAAAATGGAAATTGTGTGGAATGGCGGGAAATAGAAGTGGATGTGAATGGGGTACAAAGGGTTGTGCAGCGCAAGTGAGTGTGTGGCCGACAGTGCCACGAGTGTGCGGAGTGGGGGGGGGGTGCTGCAACCGTTGGGTTCATCTCGCTTGTTCTTATCTATCTTCGTTATCGTGAACCGCCGTTTATTTCTGCGATGTCGAATGGGTACGTCGAGAACGAGAAGCTAGTAGCTCTGCTTCACCGGACGGAGGTACCAGAGACGCCACCGGGAAACAAGGAGGAGGGTGGGGACAAGGTTTGCATGGGGGAGAAGGAGGGAAGTGGGGATGGAGAGGGAGGTGGGGGTGATGGGGGTGGAGGGGGTGGAGGGGATGGGAGACCGGAGAGAAGGTTTGTGGCGTAGATGGAGGAGCGGTTGAGGAGGCTTGGAGAGGATCTGAAGGAGCATTTGGACGACTGGATATCTGAGATGGTTGGTGAGCTGGGAGGAGTGGTGCTGAGTGTGTCGGAGATTGGGGTGCCAATGGATTTGATTTCGACGATTCGGAAAAGGATGAAGTAGGCTGGAATGGGGACTGGAAGGCATGTGAGTGGGATGGTAGAGTGCGTTAGGAGGGGGCTGGTGACGCTGAGAAGGGAGAATATGGGGCTGAGGGGACGTGTGGAGGTGTTGGAGGCGCAAGTGGGACAGTTGGAGAAGGCGTGCCAATTGTTGTTGGAGGTGAAGGAGCTGGTGAGGAAAGGAGGCGTCGGGAGGGAGGCGGGAAGAGAGAAAGAGTCACCGGTGACGCCTGGCTCTCGTGGTGGACGTGGGAGTGTGAGGGGGAGGAGCGGAGAAGGGGAGGTTGGGGGAAGTCGGCTGAGGAAGAGGCGAAAGGGTGTGGTGATGGTGGACGAGGATGGGTGGGTGTGTGTGCCGCGGCAGCTGCCGGGTGGAGCGCCACCAGTTGTGTTTGGTAGTACGGCAGCGGCTGTGCGAATGGCGGAGCGCATACTGGAGGAGCAGGAGGAGAAGAGGCTCGGAGGGGTTGGAAGCCGGTTTGGGGCTAGGAGGGTGCACGAGAATGGAGAGAGTGTTCCGTTGGAGTTCTTCAACTTGACATTAAAGGAAACTGAGACTCAGGATCCGAATGCAGGGTTGGAATAAGGGCGCGCTGGTGGTGGGTTCGTAATTTTTTAGAGTGTTTTTGACGAGTGTGGTGAATATAAAGTTACGGACGGTGGCAGGGGAACTGCAAACTAGTCTTCAACTCCAGTAGCTGAAGTTTGAACTGCACCGAACGGAAACATAATTTCCAAAAAAAAAATTTTCTGCCTTGCCAACTAGCGCAAACTGCAAAAATGCTAGTTTTTTCGGACTTTTATTTTCACAACTAGCGATCTAGCATATTAAACTAGCATTCCGAGAACACCGACGATACGCCCGGCAAATCATTTTTGAGAGCTGAACGCCCTCCTTGAAATGGCGGAGTAGCGCATAAAGGTCGGTCGGAGTGGTGACTTCGAGCCTTAGAAGGTCGAAAAACTTTTCGAAACGCCTCCCCCCTTGGAGGAAAATATGAACCATTTTTCTGGGGAGGCGCGTCCGAAAATTTTTTTCACGACGACGGTCCTCAGGCTCGGAGCTGCTCTCACTTCCGGCTCCATTCGAGATTGAATCTGAATCAGTGTCGGAAACTGCGCTGGGCATCTTACCAATCTTCCTTGCGGCGACTGAAACGGACGACGGTGGTGAAATAACAGCCGCCTGTTTCGTTGGCACCTTTTGGTTCCTCATTGCGCCCATGCTTTCGGCCGGAGTAGAAACGGAGTTGGTTTTTGCAACATTCGTACAATCGCCAAACCGCGCAAGCAAAAGCCTTGATAAAAAACGACGAGCTCCCTCACCAGAAGGTGAAACCGGCAAGTCATTGTTCTCGAAACATGCAAAAGTTTTAACTCGGTTGCCTCGAGAGAACGAAGCTCTTCATTTCTCCACACGTTTTGAAAATGATCCTCACGCTTTTCTCTGTCTTCGGCATAGAACCGCCCTACGAACCCCCTCACAGTGGGTACTGGGACGCAAGATTCCCAGAAAGCCAACATTTGCTCAATAGCCTCAGGCTTCCGAATTCGAGATGCATAGAAACGCGTCGGGTTTCCAGAGCTATCGCTTACCTGGACGCAGGTCAAACCAATGTCGTCAAGAGTTCGAGCAATAATTCTAGTGAGACCGAACTTTTTCTCAAGGAGAAACTCCCAATCCAGAGCCGTACCAACTGCGATAAACACTTGATCTTCCGAACTTTGGGCAGACCAAGTTCGGCGGAGATCATCGCAAATTTCATCGACGCTTCTCTTAGCAAAGCCAAACTCAAGGTAAAATTCTTTCAGAATAGGGACAAAACCTTCTTTGTCATCATTGTCATCGAATTGGAGGTTCTCTGCATCTTCGTCGTTGAGTGCCGCCTTAATGTTTGTCGCTGGAGTATTTAGCTCTTGAGGTGGGATTGAATTAAGGTGGGCGTGAAGGAAATCGTCCCATGGTAACGAATGGAAAAATTTCAGGAGGCCACTTCCTTCAAGGACCATCAGGCAGGCTCCAGCGTCCTCAGGCGCTACAGCAATTTATGATCCAGGCATGATAAATGTCAAGCAATTTTGCTGCAAAGGCTATTATAAAGGAGAGACCAGGTGACCTGGCTCAAAGCATTCTATGCGATGGGCTTCTTTCGGCGTCTTAAATATGTACTGCGCGCGTCTGTTCAGCAGCATTTCAAGTGACCTAGCGTCCAATTGAGAGCACGTAGCCTTCTTTGTTGTTACAACGAAGCGGGTTAAGACCAATTCAAATCCTTAGAGATTCAATTGAAAATCGTTCTGTGAAATCCCATTCAACTGAAACATTGGCTAGTTCTTGGCTCGCCCCAGTGACCAAAGGTCTTTAAAGCGTGACCGTGTGTAGACTACACAGCAACCCAGTGATGGCGGCATTACGCTGAAGCAGATAAGCGGAAGAAGCCACTTTGTCCGCCTCCCCCTTAACTGGAGCTCTTCCAGAGCTCTGCCTTCTTTCGCAACTGCTTACCAACGTGACGGTAGAAATGGGTCTGAACAATCCGGGCTTTTCCCGCATTCAGATATCTTCTGCATGTTTTGTCAGACTCGCAGCGTCTCTTGACTTTCACGTCTAGAAATGAGCTTTCTGTAAGCCAATCATGGGTAGCGCTTCCATGCCGTAGTGAATGTAGCGTGTACCCAAACTCATTCAGATGTAAGATACGTAGAGCACCTTCGAAACGTCGACTGAGCTGCGCATATGAAAGACAAAACAAACGGACTCGTGACGACGAGAGATTCCGCGAAGCTACCCAAGATTTCAGCTTATTCAGCAACCAAGTGTCCGACAATGGCACAAACTGTAGTGATCTGGTCTTCGAGTTTCTAATAGCAAAGCCTGCACGCAAACCGTTGTTAAAAGCAGACAAGTTGTATTTTCCAGAAAAGCCCATGTCCTTGAGACGCAGCTTGAAGATTTCACTAGCGCGAAGATACGCATGAAACGTGAACGCTATTGCAAGCGCGGCCGTTTTGTCTTCATGAGCCCAAAGAACCTGCGAAACCGCGTCAGCTGTTTGCTTCAACATGGGTGGTGGAGATACAGAGGGGACTCTTTTATCCCAACCACTTACGGCTTGGCGGCTGTCACGTAAGACGCCTTTCAGACATGAGACAAAGTATTCTAGTTCATAAAGTGCGCAGCGGAAGGACTGAGGCTGTCCTCGGCGAGGGTTCTGCGCGTGCAGATCAAGTACGAAATCACTAAGCGCTTCGTCCAATAAAGGAGTAGAGAAAACATCAGGTACAAAAGACTCAAGCCAGGCACAAAAGGAAATTGTTCCTCTCTTGTATGCTTTCAGACTCTTTGGTTTAAGGTGCTGCTGACGGAGCAGATTTAATCGATCAATTCTCTGCTGTATGTAGTTGTGGGCGCCCCGAGCCCGCAGAAAAGCGCGCTCGATCGGTGAAAGCTCTGGATGGTGCATCAGCCGGGTTGAGCTCAGACGGAATCCAGTGACCAAGGAGGAGAAAATCTGAGGCGAGTTCTTGCGCTGCTATTTGCCTCCGAGTGTTGTTCAATTTCCGTGACATAGACCGTCCTTTCGCAAGAGCCCCGAGAGCAGCAGTGTTGTCGACAAGCAAGATCATGCGCTGTGCGGCTGTTTTCGGAGAGCGACTCGCATGGTGAGAGGCAAGTAGGCAGGCTTTCAGCTCGAGGTGGTTGATGTGCACATTACTGAATTGCCACTTTGTCTTAATAGCGATCTTGAACCACAGACGCTTAATGGCTTGTCTAAAACGGTTAGAAACCACACGGCGGCCGTTACTGATATCATCATTGACAGCTAGGGTCTCGTCCGCTCTGCTCTGATTGCCTGGCACCCCTTGAAAAGAGGAGTACCACCCTTTCTTCGCTCTGCACTCAGAAATGTTTTTGAGAAATACGTGCGGGTTACTAATGTTTGCGTATATGACTCCTCCCCCCGAGGGCCAGGCGTCAACCGCATACGTTCGAGATGACAAAAGCCTCCGTAGATCGGCATAGAGAAGAGGGAAAAGGTCCAACAACATTTCAAGCTCGATTATATGGGAGGGAGCAAGCTTTCTCTTTTCTGTTGGAGGTGTTTTTGAAGAGAGGTCGTGGAAAGTGCTGAGAACCGAAAGACAGCAATGTCGCAAGAGGCACGGCCATGCCCAAAGTCCGATCAGAGCCTGCATCTGTTTCGGAGATGCGAAACCATTATTAATAACTGTAGAGCAATTGCCCTTGGCAGGGACTGAGGGGGATGCCACTCATATATCCGTTGTTATTTTCGGCTGAACTTCCTACTATTATGAAGTCTATTTGGCTATTTGGCCCGGATTAGGGACCCGCCTATGAAGGGTGTGATTAGCGTGACACGTGTGTGCCCGCGCCCGATTACCAGATGCGCCGTTGCAAGAGTGCCACGGAGGTACACGTGGGTAGTGTTAGTCGGCGTGCTGGGTACTTAGATATTTTAGTTGATATTTGTCAGCCGTATATAAGTGGCGGCACGTGTTGCTACTGTACGGGAAGTAAACCTCAACGAGGCCTCGTCTTTAGCTTGAGTTTCGCTTGCGCACGGTCTTCTGCCCCATACCCGATAAACACCGCTGCTTATCCGGACAAGTTACTTACCTCCGTCACTGAGAAGCACCGATCCGTCGTTACGGCCTTTTATTTATCAGTCTTTCGTACACTCTTTCTGCTTTCCCGTCTTACGGCTTCGTTATACTTCGCCCTGTTGTACAGGTTTGCACTTTTTGTCTCGGGATTATTCCCCGCTCTCACGAGTCTGTGCTCGGCAGTGCGGCTCGTTTTGCTACCTTCTACATCGCCCTTTTTGCCACAGGATACGCCACACCCAGTGGATTCCACCCTTTTGGCACCCCGATTGCCACCCTCAACCTTCGTCTGTAAGTCAGGAAGAGGCCGCGCGGAGTTACGCCTGGCACGTGTCGGCCTTATCGGAGGGTTCCGCTTCTGCTCTGCCCTAATAAGGAGCAAGGCTGAACACCTTGTGTGCGTAGCCCCTGGAGCGGTTTGTGTTCTTTCTTTCCGTTCCCGGCTTTGCCCCACAATAACGCGGTCGGTCTCTCGTAGCAGCCGCACAGAAGTAGAAGGCTTAACTGTCAGCACCCCAACCTGCCACCACCAAAGTCCGAGCGCCTCACTGGGCGTACCACTTCCAGCGATAACGTCCTTCGTGGGTTTGGTTGGCTACCTGTGCTACTCGAAAGCTCTGGCAGCAACTTGAGTCGCTTTATTGAGCCCAGTAGAGTCAGTTCCGACCGAGTTAATATCGTCGATGTAGGGCAAAAGCAGCCCGCGTCCTGGTCCAAGTTCCGTATCGACGAGGCGCCCGAAAGAACGAGGCGTTCGTAGACCAGCCTTTTCTAGCACTGTGCACGAGATTAAATGAGAAAGAGCGACGGCAAAAGAGGCGCCCATTGGCACACACCGGAGGCAGGGAACTACGAATTTGGTAGCCGAATTCACTCTCAATTCAGTCGCTACAACGCGCGGTAGACCAAGTAAAGGGATGAGAAAATCTGAGACGCGTAGCCGGTTGTAGTATTGCGATATATTACACCCAGCGAGGTGCAGTGACTGTCCTTCAGGAAGGAAGAACCTCAAGATTAAATCAGGCGTAGGGAGTTCAACGGCACTAGCCTCTGGTCAAAAACGTCGGTTTGAGCGGTTCCCTGCCCAGATAACCCTCTGCGAGATGCCTATCTCCTTCCATACCCCAAAAAAGAGTTTTCAATTACACCGTCACATTGCTCGCGAAACTCGATCATGTTTTCTGCGAACATTCTTTTCAAGGGCTTCGGGTAGTGCCCGGGTTTGACCCCGAGATGCACACGTTCAGCGAGGAGGTCCGCTGGCCATTAGCTTCGCGGGAGAAGAAGAAATTTTTTAGACAATCGATATTGGTCCTTAGGACCAAGGATATCGTGTAGGTATGCAGTGGCGGCTTGGGACGGTTTTGGCACCGCTGTCATCTCCGCATCCAGATACCATCCCTTTTTTGTTGTCGTCACCTTATTTCTTAGACAAAGTGGCTTTTTCCGCTGATCTGCTTCAGCGTAATGCCGCCATCACTGGGCGACTCCGGAAATTACAAATTGCAAAATACTACGGCGCAGTTTGTGATTTAAACCTGTTCGGTTGTGTTTTTGGCGTCCCCATCTCCCAGGTTGGCTTCCATTAGCAACCCTCATGGAAGCAACCACACTTCCAGTCGCAAACAAAATAAAGGGAAAAAAACTGAGCGAATTTCACCAGGTTTCAGCAATTTTTCGTTTTTGCATCCACGGCAAAAGTTGTGGCGTATCAACGGTTCTTTACGGCTGGCAAGACCGCCCCAAAAGAAACAGCGCATCGTCCGCACCTCTGCTACCTTACGTTCACACTACGCTCCTCAGCGCCACCACCTCTAGTTTCTAACGTCCGGTGTGCTTCTCCTCTTTGTTCGACAACCGTTTCTTACTTTTCAACCTCACTTCTCTGCCATTTTCATCACGGTTCTCCGATCCACCAAGCTCCAACAACCGCCTCGTAAACAAGCAAAATCTCCTTCACGCAGCTGCCCTGCGCCGCTGCATCACACCCTCGCTTCCGATCTGCCACCCCGCATTACCGCTTTGCCCATTCCTGCCTCCAATTCACTTTCTTACACCGCTTACCGGCTTCTCTGTGCCACCGCATCCCCCTGCTGGCGCTTCTCGGCGCGCGTGCCGCGCTCTACCAACCACGCTGCTTGGCTCTCCTTGGAACCCGTTCCCCCCGGGGCTCGCTTTGAGACATTAATTCCGGTTTGCCCCCTCCCGTCGACCACCGCCGCTCTTATCTCGCCCGACCACAACCGCTCACATCCTTCACTACCACTGCTCTGGATCTCCTCACCGCCTCGGCTCTGCCCCACTAAACGACACCGCTTCGGCCACCTTCTGCTCCTTCACCGCCAGCGCATTTCCCCCGCTGAACGCCACCGGTCCGGTCCTTCTGAAAGCAAAAGCTTTGGCCCCCATTCCCACCGCATTGCCACACCTCAGTGTCACCGTTCTCGCCCCCAACGCCACCGCCTTGCCTCACCACAGTGCGGCAATTCTCGGCCCCCTCACCGCCACCGTTCTTAGCCTTCTCACAGCCACCTATCTGCATCTTGTCACTGCAACCGTTCTGCGTTCGCTTTTCCTCTCACCACCACAGCCCTGAACATTCCACTGAACGCACCCGCTCTGCCCCCGCCACACCCATCATCAGCGCTCTGCCTTCTTCCCTCACCACCACCGCTCTGACCATTCCCTTGAACGCCACCGCTTTGCCTCCGCCACCGCTTTGCCTCCGCCACCGCTTTGCCTCCGCCACCGCTTTGCCTCCCTCACCGCCATCACCGCCACTCTGTCCCCCCCACCGGTCACCGCTCTCTTTCCCTCAACGCCACCGTTCTGATCCCACTCCCGCCACGGCTCTCCATTCTGCACAGCACCCCGGTCTCACCCGTTCTCCCTCGTGAATGCCTCCCTCCACACGGGTGGCCGATCCGTTCTGTCACTATTCAGCTCTGTTCTTCTGCGCCACCCCTTCCCGGCGCCAGCGTTCTCCCGCGCTGCTACTTCAATCAGATCCTTACCTCACCTACCCCCATTCTCAACACCAAGTCCTAGCGTCGCCGCTCTAACCTTCCACATTGTGGCTCCGTCCCCTGGCCCAAGTGCTCCACTCTCCACCTTTCCATTCCGACCTGCCGCTCCGTCGCCCTTTCCTATCGTCCCGCCGCTTTGTTCTGCCGCTCCGCGGCTCTATTGTACCACACCATATGTACACTCCCGTTCTGGCGATCCACCCAACCCACAACCACCTGGGGAAAGCGCTCTAGCATAGAAGACCTTCCCGTGGCCCTGCTGTCCGGGGTTTACGCTCGTTTCCGTTCTGGTTATGTCTGACCATAACAGACTCCCACCGTATGAGCTGATCGACAATCGGCAATGCACCACAGTGCCTTCGGCAAGAGAATCGAATACTCTGCCTAACGGAGCACATGATTGCAATAGTTTGCCACCGACTCACAATGACATTGCCGTCGTTGAGATGCCTTCTTCAGGACTTATTCAACAGAACGTTGTCGAGTTGCCTGCTGCAGCAAAGTCGCTGAAAAGAAAGACTGCGAAGAGAGCTACTGGGCAACATGCTCCAAGTAGAAGAGGCAGCAGTTTTTCGCTCAGCGAGGTGGAAGATTTCCTGGAATTGCTGCAAGAGTACTTGCCGTTGGGAAGGCAGGAGTGGGAAATGGTAGCACGACATCACTTGACGAGGTTTTCAATGCAGCAGAGAACATCTGAATCTTTGAGACGTAAATTCTCCGCAATATGCCGCACCCCAGCGCCGACGGGTGATCCGACAATTCCTAACTACATTCTAAGGGCCAAGGCCGTGCGAGAAGAAATGACTGCGCGTGCAGATTTAGGAGATGGGGCCGTATCGGACGACGAGTATGCAGAGCACCTAGAGATGCCGGCGGGATCCTCCGATGGCCACGGAGCTCGGCGAACAAACGGAGAGGAGGACGGAAAGCTGCAACCCGGAAAACGACAGACAGCGACACCTGGGTCAGGGAGTTCGACATTCTCGCCCAGGCAAACCCCATCGCAACGACCACTAGTCCGCCGTAAGCTGCCACTACCGAGGCGAGGCAGGCAAGACGATCAATCAATCATGCAGCTTATGCAAATGACCATGATACAAGATCAGGCACGGCGACAAGCAGAATTTGAACGACAGGCTGTGCAGCGAGATGCAGAATGCAGGCGACGGGAGGAGGAGAGGTCTTATCTAATAGAGGTAAGGGGAGAGGACAGGAGACGTAGGGAAGAAGAGAGGGAGCGACGTGAGGAAGAGAGGCTGAGGTTCGAGTAGGAAAGGGCACGCAACGAGCGTACAATGCAGTTGATGATGATGGCTTTAATCCGTAAATCGGCTCCAGCAGTGGACAGTAATTCTGAACAGGAGAAGAATACAAAGAAGGACACGAACAAAGATTCAATTTAATAGGTCATTAGCTTCTACGCTAAGGTGTGGCATGTACGTGCTAAGGATTTGATCAACGCCGACAAGGCGTGACCTCAGGTTATGAAACAGTACAACATTTAGTAAAACAATCTTTCTCTCGCCACGTTCTTCATAGATAAATCTGTCTCGCAACCGTGGAAAAGTCGACTTAAACGCTCGCATTCCCCATTCAGAGGCCTGCCGTGCTGAGGTTGCCTCTCGCACAGTTATCATTTCTGTCACTGTGCCATCACCTCCAGTAACACAGTCCGGAGACGATTTGATTAAAAATGGATAATGCCCTTTCGGGAAAGCGGAATCCCCAACGCAACGGCCCCCCATACTGCAGGTATAGAGTCTCCAACTTATCATACACCTTGACCCATTCAGCAATTACTGAATCGTGCATAGCTCCTGAAGCATTAACGGCACAAGCAATCACCACACCATTTCGTGCAAAGACCAACACGTTCCCAACGTAATGGTCATGTTGCCAACCATTGTAAAACATAGTCTGAATGACAACATCTCCGCATTGCTCAAGATACAATTTTGGGCCATCAGCTACGCAGTAAACGTCCACTAACGACGGGTGACGGTGAGCAAAAGCTTCCTGAAATAAAAGTATTTCTTCCTGTGAAGGCGTTTCCACTCGAGATAGGTCATTTTTCCGCAGCACTTGGAAAAGAATTCTTCTTCCATAACGTAGAAACAAAGAGCAAACGGACCCTGTCACTCCAAAAAGCAGTGAAAGAACATTCGTTGATTCCCAAGTAGGGTTTCATGCTAAAACCAAGCCAAGGCATTTTATGGAATTTAGCGAACGCGGGCGGCCAGCTGTTGGTTTACGTCTCAATATTTAAATAATGCCGTCGGTAGAAGAAGAAGTTTTTGTGTTGTTAAGTGGTTTAAAAAGTTTCAATACATACCGGAATGAAGCGTGATTGAATCCTGTTAGTGTGATGAGAGATTGGTTACACCCTGATCCAAGAATGATGGGAAAGCGGATTGTTTTGGGTGCTGCAACGCTTATCGCGTGATTCGTCGGTCGCCTCACTTTCGCGCGTTGTAGAAAATGCGACGGCGGAAGTAGTCTGTTGTTTTCTGTTTACGGAGAAGCAGGAGGGCAAGGAAAAGTTGCGTGAACATGATTGTGGGTATTAAGGTCGGCTATTTGCAACTGCGTGTGGGAATTCTTGATAGGCTGTATGCGCCGGAGACATTCCTGTGTAGTGAGTACGAGCGATGACCACTAGCTGTCAGTACAGGTTTACTGTCAAGTTGCTTCGCAAAGTGTGATTTCAGAACCAATGTTTTTGTTTATATTAGACCTTCAACGTAAAAAGCAGTTTTCTACGCAGGAACTGAGTAAATCCAGGAAACAGTGAGCTGTTTCCTTGATTGACTCAGTATCTACCATGACACTCAATTCAAAAGTCGCAGACATGACATTTGAATTGAGTGTCAATGTCCTTCACATTGACACAGTCATATGGGAATGACTGTGTCAATGTGCAAATCCACAGCATAAGCAAAAAGACAGAGTCATCAAAGAGGTAACTCTGTCTTTCAGCAATACCAAAACGCCCGTGCGATGGAGAGTTTCGATTGCCAAGTTCATCGACACTCTCCATCGTCCTGGGGTCAAGGTATTGCACTATGCGTAATATAACCAATGAAAGCGCGTTTAATGCGTTGGAATTGCTAGCCGACACAGCATTCCACACGCGTCAACAATTTGAACTGGCCACAGAAACCCCCAACTGGGATGACTCTGATGAAGAAAACGACTCCCAGAGCCCTATTTTTGACATATTCTACAGTCACAACGGGACGGAGTCTATTTTGCAAATGAGTAATTCTACAGCTGCAGAATTCCAAAAACTTTGGAGTTCTTTGGAAACGTTTGTTTCTGAAAATTAAAACGTAGGTCGCGGGAAAAAATTTCAATCTTCCTGAAAGGACTCGTTGTTCATGTGCCTCACAGTCCTAAAACATGGGGGTTGTTGGGATTTTTTGGCTAATATTTTCAATTTCAAAACGCCAATCTCTGAAAGATTGATTACGAAATTTATTCGTATGATTGCGCTACACGTGTAAAAATCAATGGTTACGGAGGAATTTGAAGGACAACACTCCTTGGAGTGGATTTGAGGTACTTAATTAATTTTCGAATCATGCGTTAGTGGATATATATGAGCTACACCGCTATTAGCGTGTCGCCTCGCTGAAGTAATTTCCACACATGGACACGTAGATTGCACGGCTCGAGGCGCCGCTTAGCGGGTGTGAATAGCACACATGTAGCACGGATATGCCAGAGGCAGTGCACCCAGCATTGCTGTATTTACTTAGATATTTTATAGATTATTTTGCCCGGCGCACCCACTGTCAGTGGTGCGTCGAGCTCTGTACTTAGAGGGTTGAGCACCGCTCCCCCAAGTAAACTGGCCCTTGCCAAGCAAGGGCTTCTGGCTCTAACTATCACGCCTTCGCGAATTGTTTACCTCCAAGTGGAGTGACGACTGCGTTGTTCACGTATAGTTACCCACCTTTGTGGCGCTCAGAGTATAACCACTATTTGTGTGTCTCGTTCCGACCTATCGTCGTATACTCGCCCCTGTATTGGGTTTGCTTTATTCTCTCTCTCTCTCTTCCCCACTCTGGTGGTTTGCTTTCTTCCCTTTTTGGGTTTGCTCTTTTGCCCTGTTCTCAGTGGCCCGTTTCCGACACCTTGTCGTTGCCGTGCTACTCTCTTTCGAGGACTCATCTCGTGACCGTGTGAACACGTTGATCTCTACTGACTTCTAATCAGCCTAACGCTCCGACGCTTGTCGTGGTGGTTTGACCTTGGATTTACACCCGGCTTAGCTGTGTCATTCCCGCAGAGGTCCGTTCGCTGTGCTGCCCTGTCAAGGGGAAGATTCCGAACGTCTTCGTGAGCCTGCGCTTTTCCCGCCAAAGGCGTTGCTCCACAAAAGAAATTCAGTAAAGTAAAGCGACACCTTATAAAAGGACAAACACAGCAATAGTTGGTAAATACTTTCAGCAATCGGCTAATTTAGGTGACGCAGCGGGATACTCAGTCCATTAGCAACGGCGTATCTGTAGTGCAAACCTATACGGGAAAAACCAACTACGACGATCAAAATCTTCCTCCGAGGTGATGTAGCTCAGCAAACAGAGCCCATCGCAGGATAGGTGCGTTAACCGGTTGTAAGACCGGGATCCATCCTCTCGACGAGCGAAGAGAGGGTGACAGGAAGCCAAAGAGTCGGAATTAGAAAGGTGCACCGTGGGGTGGATCGATGACGTCAGCCAATGTGAATGGTCCTCACAAAAGTGGTACCGTGGACCGCAGGATGTGAGACCACGTAGGAAAAATGGGGTAAGGGCAAACGAGCAACACCGGTATTCGGGGTGAGGGACACCTGTTAAACAGCGACAAAAACAGTACAAAAACACTGGTAACACACGCACTATTGGCGGCAGATCGTGCTGTCGGCTCCACGAGGTTGTAGAGCAATTGCCCTTTGCAGGGACTGAGGGGGATGCCACTCATATATCCGTTGTTATTTTCGGCTGAACTTCCTACTATTATGAAGTCTATTTGCCTATTTGGCCCGGATTAGGGATCCGCCTATGAAGGATAGGATTAGCGTAACATGTGTGTGCCCGCGCCCCATTACCGGATGCGCCGTTGCAAGAATGCCACGGAGGTACACGTTGGTAGTGTTGGCCGGCGTGCCGGGTACTTAGATATTTTAGTGATATTTGTCAGCCGTATATAAGTGGCGGCACTTGCCGCCACTGTACGGGAAATAAACCTCAAGGAGGTAATATAGAATCTGTATCTGTCGCGCACACATCTCACCCGAACTTGCGTCTATGGGATAGGGCGCACACGTTCCAGACCAAACCGGATTTTGCGTTGCAGCGCACGCATCTCACCCGAACTTGCGTCTATGGGCCACGGCGCACACGTTCAAGACCAAACCAGATTTTGAGTTGCAGCGCACGCATCTCCCCGAACTTGCGTCTACGGGCCACGGCGCACACGTTCAAGACCAAACCGGATTTTGAGTTGCAGCGCACGCATCGCACCCAAACTCGTGTCTGTACGCTGCCGCGCACACGTCCAAACCCAAATTCACTGAGCTGGTCTGGTAGCGAGCGGTGCAGAGATGTGCTTTCGGATACCGAATCGCCCTGCAGAAATGGCGAAGCCAATGGGCACAAAGTCCCTCACAACTCACAAGCCGATGCCTCCCATCGTCGAATGTCGTAGGACCGGTTGGACACGCGCGAGCTGCCCAAGATCACTAACCGGAGGTGCGCGCAGGTATGAACAGCAATGCAGGGCGCAAGCGACCGATTTGCCTATTCACGTATGCATCCCCCGCACACGTGGAGGACTTTCGTGCGTGTGCTATGGCACACAAGGACACAGGTGTTTCTTACACACACTTATATTTCTTATAAGAGCCTTCTACAATCCCTAAATCCTTCTCAGATAGTACTATCTTATTAACAAAGTAAACCCCACCAGGGCGGGCATTTCACATCCAATTCTTTGCTACAAACGTGAGTATTAAAACCACATATTCCGGCCGCAGATAACCAGTAGCGCAAAATTCGACTAATGAATGTATTAATTATTTCTGTACCATTTTAAACGCAAGTTGTGTTACTTTTAGATGCACAATTTTTACTTTTTGAAATTTCTGTTTCGAATCTTTTCCAAGTGGTCTCTCAAACGCTTATATGTTCACAATAGCACAAAACTTATTTCGGTGTCCAAAACAAACTAATCAAAATATTACTTTAACTACTCAATATTACAATGCAATAATAAAAATTAACTTGAAAAGCAAAACAACTCTTATAATATTACATTACATTTTGATTTGTAATAAAACACCTACAAAAATTAAAAATATATGTCATGCAACTCCTACAAGCAGCATAACACGACAAAACGTTAAAAATATCGTGTTACGAGGCATACTAGCGATAGAGCCCTTTTAGGTATGAGACAAATGATTGAAGTGTTAGAACGATTTCAACACTTCACGACCAGCGTTGGATGGAAAGAAAAAAAGATACGCCGTGTGGACGGCGTGTGTTCTTTTATACTTTAAGTGAGCAAAGTGTCTTCAGTGTGGCAATTTTTACGACGTGTCAAGACAAGCAGAACGTTGCGGGAAGCAACCCAACTTGAAAGTAAAAACACAAACGAGTCTTGAAAAACACAAAAGGTGAAGGACAACACTCTTTGGAGGCGATTTGAGGTACTTATTTAATCTCCGCATCATGCGTTAGTAGATATATATGAGCTACACCGCTATTAGCGTGTCGCCTCACCGAGGTAATTTCCACACATGTACACGTGAATTGCACGGCTCGAGGCGCCGCTTAGCGGGTGTGAATAGCACACGTGTAGCACGGATATGCCGGAGGCAGTGCACCCAGCATTGCTGTATTTACTTAGATATTTTATAGATTATTTTGCCCGGCGCACCCACTGTCAGTGGTGCGTCTAGCTCTGTACTTAGAGGGTTGAGCACCGCTCCCCCAAGTAAACTGGCCCTTGCCAAGCAAGGGCTTCTGGCTCTAACTATCACGCCTTCGTGGATTGTTTACCTCCAAGTGGAGTGACGACTGCGTTGTTCACGTATAGTTACCCACCTTTGTGGCGCTCAGAGTATAACCACTATTTGTGTGTCCCGTTCCGACCTATCGTCGTATACTCGCCCCTGTATTGGGTTTGCTTTATTCTCTTTCACTTTTCCCCACTCTGGGGGTTTGCTTTCTTCCCTTTTTGGGTTTGCCTTTTTGCCCTGTTTTCAGTGGCCCGTTTCCGACACCTTGTCGTTGCCGTGCTACTCGCTTTCGAAGACTCATCTCGTGACCGTTTGAACACGTTGATCTCTACTGACTTCTAATCAGCCTAACGCTCCGACGCTTGTCGTGGTGGTTTGACCTTGGATTTACACCCGGCTTAGCTGTGTCATTCCCGCAGAGGTCCGTTCGCTGTGCTGCCCTGTCAAGGGGAAGATTCCGAACGTCTTCGTGAGCCTGCGCTTTTTCCCGCCCAAGGCGTTGCTCCACAAGTGGTCTCCCGACCTAGAAGTTTTTAGTTTTGTCGGAAGATTCACTCGTGAATTCAATCGTTGCGAGGTTAGTCCTTTTGCCCTTGTCTTTATTTGGAAGTTCACTGGAAGTGCCAGCCAATTGGCTGTCGATTATTTCGTCGTACGGTTGTTCTTGTCATGTCGCTGTCAGATCGTCCGAAGACACGCAGTCAGACTGGAAGATCGGATCCGCCACTCCCGTCACGGATCCCTACCCGTTCACGGTCCCGGACCGAAGGGATGCCGGCTACTGAAGCTGTGCCGACGACAACCCGACTTCCGCCCACGTCGTTGATCAGCCCTCATCGAGGTGATGGACCGGATCCTGCCGTTGCTGGTCCCGCCTCTATCGTAGGAGGTACGGTCCCTTCCGTAGCTCCCATTCCGGAGGCACCTCTGAAGGCTACTGTCAATGTCATCCCCCCACCTAACTGTGGAAGAGCAGCTCCGCTTCACGCGGGCTGCCCATGCTCCCCTTGCTAAGGAGTTGTCGCTACTTCAAAAAACGGTGGATGACACTGCTTTGCAAGACTTTTCTGAGGATCTCCGCGTATTGCGTGGTGATGTCAACTCCCTCTTGGATGCTTTCGGAGAACCCGCTAATTTAGTGGAGGACGTCGCTGGGAAGCTTACTCGCCTCCGCGCCCGTCTAGAAACGGTGGAACAAACCGTTTTGGTTGGAGCCAATCGCACGGCTGAGCCGGTTGCTGTTTCACACCGTGACAAGAAGGTCAGTGGATCCAAAGTACGCAAGGAGCGGAAGAACTACGACTCTGATTCGTCGGCATCTTCTCTTTCTTCACGCCGGTCAACCTGGTTTGATTCGTCCGACTCGTCGGTAGAAGAAGCCTCTCGTGAGCGTTTGTCACGCTCGAAGCGGTCATCGGCCACCCAAGGTGTGATACTCGCCCGCTCCAAGGGGAGAAAGCACTCCAAATTAAAAGAGTTGAAGCCTACCAATCTGCTCTACAAGAAGCTGTTGTCATACCGGTATTACCGTTTGGAGGACTTCTCATTGGATAGAACTCCCCGTGGGACGGGAAAGGTCAAAGACTGTATCAAACGGATGCAGCTGACGCTCCGTAATCAACTGTTTACAGGAGATGATCCCATCTTGGTGTTGGATTTCCTATCACGCTTTGTAGCGGAAGCCGACATCCTTGGGATGAATGAAGGACAGGCGTTTGTCGCGCTGCCCTATTTTCTACGCGAAATTGCGGAAGATCAGTACAACTCTGTAAGAGGTTCATCTCGCGACTCTGAAGGAGAGGTTACCTGCCGGCCTGAAGCAGTTCAGTATCTACTGAGGTTCTATGCCACTGGTACCGCCATTCAGTCGGCTATCCTCGCTCTGAAAGACACCAAACAACGCCCCGGCGAAACGGAAACCGATTAATCGGTGCGCGCCTGAATAAGGCCTTCCACCGTTGTGGCAGTGTTTATTCCGCTCTAGAGCGGTGTATTATGTTCTTTGATGGACTGGACGCGGCTATACGGACCTTAGTGGCCCGTCGCCGTGAAGAGAACCGTAAGCTTACGTACTTGGAACTGGTGCAGTATGCACGCGTCGAAGGCGATGCGCTACGCGCACGAGTCACGGGTACCCTGTTGAAGTCCGCTAAAGCGTTGATGTTGGAATCGAGAACCCCGTCGGCGTCAATGCTGGCTGAGGAACACTCTAATAAGGAGTATGAACAGGTGCAATTTGCCCGTAGCGAAGTGCTTTCGATCCTGACAACGGAGCTTCCCTCAACCACGGATGCCTCGTTTCAAACGGCTCCGGACGATACACTGCTGTATGCAGATTCGAACCGAGTTCGACCGCCCCGACTGTCATATGAGAACGGTGGAACCCGGGCCTCACGGCCTGGCTGGCAAGCTTCCCGGCCAGCGGTGCGATTCTCCAGTACTCGGAACGTCAATGTCATTGTTGGATTGATCTGTCACCTCTGTTATACGCGAGGGCATACTTCTCCGCAGTGCGTTTTAGTCATGCGTGAATGGGCACAAGTCATTGCCAACTACGAATCCATCTCCCCCGAGGAGAAGGCTACCGTTCCGATGGCATCGTACATCCGCGCGAAGATGGATATTTCACACACAATTGCGGCTCCGATTGCCCAGAACATGGTGACCTCTCACCCCCGTACCCTTCTCGAGGGAAATTCAACCGCTACTGCGGACGTTTCTGCCGCTGGTGTCCAGGCATCAATGGTTCAGAACACTGAGCACTCCCCTCAGGCGGAAACTGCTCAGAAAAACTAATTGTGGGAGTCTCCTCTCTTGGAGAGGGGCCCTCAGAGTTGAGGCTGAAGGCGCCCGAGGCGTCCCTGTTTCGCTCCCAGGTCCGAATCCTCTCTAGGAAACAGGCCGTCGAAGACGTGAACTCAGAACACCTTGGTGTTTTTCGTCGACCGTGGATACGGGTAAGAAACAACCGGTTCCCGGATAGAGTTATGGTGATGGCCAAACGCAATTACAAGGTCTATGCCGACCCTGGCCTTTCACCCCCGTTCTTGGTGCGCTACCTCACTGTATTGGATACAGGCGCAGGTCCGAACTTCATTGTTGAGACAGCATTTCCACCCTCCTTGCGGTCACACATTCGCCGTGGCGACATTCCTGACGTCGTTGACGCGAATAAGAACCCGTTTTCAACGGTAGGATACATCGAGTTGGTAAACCGCTTGGGCTCATGCGTGGTGAAGCTCGACTTTGTCGTTTGTCGGTCCCTAGCCGCCCCAGTCGTTTTGGGTTGTGACTTTTGCGACCGCTTTGTCGATGCCATTAGGCCCCGCCAGAGGCGTGTTGAAATGGAAGATGCTTCGTCCGTGCCGATTCTTCGTCGTCCTTTGAGGCATGCCTCCAAAAAGCATGTACCTCTACCTGCCGCGCAGGAAGTACCACCGAGTTCTCGGGAATCTACGAAGCTTCGTGTTGCCTCCGCGACACGCGTGCCTCCAGAGTCTCAAGTCTTGGTACAGGTGAATTCCCGTCGACACGGTTTACGAATCGTCCAGCCATTGCCGTCGTTGTATGATAAATACTCTCTTGCCATTGCTAATGGAGTGGTCCAGGTGGAACCGGATAATCCGTTTTACGTGTTGATAGCCAATCTAGGCAAAACAACCCACTATCTGTTGAAAACCCAAGTGATTGGCTCGGTCATGCCGCATCCAACTGCGTTGGTACCGACGAAGATGACTGCTGCCGATGTGCTCGGAATCGTTCACTCTAAGGAGGGGGAGGAGTCTGAATCTCACTCGTCTCCGTCGCCGAGTCTCTCGGGTCAGCAACCTGTTAAGACAGAGAAGACACGCGTTCCGACGAGTTACGACCAATTGGACCCAGTGAAGGAATTGGAAGAACTCGACCTCGGACATGTTCCGGAGACACACCGCAAACGACTGCGCGATATGCTTCGTGAATTCACCACAATGTGGGATGGTTCTCTCGGAGAGATAAATACCACGGAACACCGAATTGATCTCCTTCCGAACTCCCGGCCAGTAGCCCAACATCCGTACAGGGCAGGGCCCAAGGCCAGAGAAGAAGAGCAATTTCAGGTGGAAAAGATGCTCCGTGCAGGAGTTATAGAACCGGCACATTCGCCGTGGGCATCACCAGTGGTACTGGCTCCGAAACCGGATTGTTCCTGGCGCTTTTGTATCGACTATCGTCGTCTAAACGCCCTTACCGTCAAGGACGTGTACCCTATTCCCCGTATGGATGAATACATCGATTCTCTCGGAAATGCTACCGTATTCACGGCCTTGGATGCTAACTGGGGATACTGGCAGGTTCCAGTGAGAAAGGAGGATCAGAACAAGACAGCGTTTGTCTGCCATTCTGGCCTCTACCGTTTTAAACGGATGCCCTTTGGTTTAACCAATGCTCCCGCTACTTTTCAGCGTGCTCTTGATATCCTACTGGCCCGCTTCAAGTGGCGTACTTGTCTCGTCTACCTTGACGACGTCATTGTATTCTCAGATATTCTGGATGATCACCTCACACATGTGAGAGACATAATGGCCACGTTACAGGACGCCGGAGTGACACTCAAGCTGAGGAAATGTGAATTCTTCACGGATACTGTCAAGTATCTGGGTCACATAATCCGTCCAGGACGTGTCATGATCGAGGAAGCTCGTGTGAAGTCGCTGAAACAGGCCACGGAACCGACTACCCAGACTGAACTGAGATCCTTCCTAGGATTAGTCAACGTCTATAGACGGTTTATTCCCAACTTCGCGGACATTGCGGCACCTCTAAACGCGCTTCTGCGGAAAGGTCAGCCGCCTAAGTTGGACCCATTCACGTCTACTCAGAGGGAAGCCTTTAACTCTCTCAAAGAGGCTGTAACCACGGCACCAGTGTTGTCACTACCGAAACCGTGACTTTCATATACCGTGGACACGGATTCTAGTGACTACCAGGTAGGCTGCGCCTTGTTTCAAACCACCCCAGAGGGGGAATGCAAGCCAATTGGGTACTGGTCCCGTTCGTTAAACGTGCATGAGAAGAATTACTCCGTCTCGGAGAAGGAATGTCTTGCAGTAGTTTGGGCATTATGCACACTACGCCCCTACCTCATGGGTGCTCATTTCACCGTTTACACGGATCACTCATCCTTGAGATGGCTACTCTCCATATCGGAGCCTTCAGGCCGCTTAATGCGTTGGAGACTGCGTCTTGCATAGTTTGACTTCGACGTCGCCTACAAGAAGGGCGCCAACAATACACAAGCCGACGCCCTTTCTCGCCTACCCACCACAGGGGAAGCGTTAGCCGTCGATGACGAGGAAATACCCTGCTTCGCAGTTGACGACTGCACCGCAGGTGAACTGGATGATATCGAAGAGGAATGGCCAGACGAACTGGATTTTGACGAGAAACTGGATGACCTACTCGCTGTCAGCGAAAGTGCGAACCCCCTACCAGGGAACTTCGTACCCGTCACAACGGAGGAGATGGTTAGGGAACAATTCAGCCACCCCTACTGCACGAAGATTCGGGCGCAACTCAATGGAGGAGCTGATCTCCCCTTTCGGGTGAATGATATTGGATATCTCGTTCGCACGGTAACTGGGAACCCACAAATAGTGGTGCCAAACGCCCTACAATCTCAAGTGTTACACTTATCACACTATACCAAACTTAGTGGCCACGTCGGAGGACGGAAACTGTACCTTACATTGCGAAGGAAATTCTACTGGCCAGCAATGGCTGTGGATTGCTACGCAACTGTGCGGTTCTGCCCCGAGTGTGCTCGGAATCGCGTCAAGCTTCGCCACCATGCGACGAAGTTGAAGCTCTTCCCCGCAAGGGCACCCCCGGAATTCGTAACCATCGATATTTTGGGACCGTTCCTTGCTACCAAGTGGCGTAACAAATTTATACTCGTGATCACGGATCGTTTCTCGAAGCTCGTTCGTACTGTACCATTACGGAGAATCACGTCATTGACGATTGCGCAAGCTTTCGTCACCCATTGGGCATTCGTCTACGGTGAATCTACTCTCCGACAACGGGAAACAGTTTGCCTTCCGGTTCTTCGGGGATGTATGCAGAATTCTGGATGTCAAGAATCTCTTCACGACAACCTACCACCCCCAGTGTAATGGGCAGGCTGAACGGTTTAACCAGACGCTGGTAGCAGCACTCCGTTCATACGGAGCCGATCACCCCACCACGTGGGACCTGTTCACTGATGCGCTGACATTCCCATACAACACTCAGATACACCGTAATACGGGATTGACTTCATTTGAATTGGTTCTGTCTCGCACCCCACCGCCCGTGGCGCTCGAAGCACAGCCAACGCTGGATCAATTTCCTTCGACCAAAAAATACAGGGAAACCTGGAAGACATGGCGTACCAAGCTGGTCCCTGCAGCACAACGGTCAATGGCCCTGTCACAAGCCGCGTATAAGCGTGATTTCGATGAGCGAGCCCCTCGAAGACCACCCGTCCTTAAAGAAGGAGACTATGTGTTCATCCGTAAGGAGTATTGGAACCCAGGCAAGGAGAAACGTCACAAGCTCTCACCCGTCGCCGACGGTCCCTTCAAGACAATTGCAGTGGAATCCGACACTGTCGTAGTGGAGATGGGTCAGCAACACGAACGCATTTCCCGCGATCGCGTGGGTTTTGCAACCCCGCCTGCGGGAAACGACCCATCAAGTGGACATTCTACCGCAGAAGCGGAAACGAACACTACGGACACACCGGACCCACCCGCGATCGACCGCCCTAGGGAGGTACAACACCCAAGTAGGGGACTCTCGGATTTGCCGATGTTATCGGACTCTACGCGCCCTGGTGCTTCGCTGTCTGGAGCCCCGCCGCCTGGCGTAATTATTCGCCGCCTTGACACGTTGACACCCACTCCCCATGTCGCTCCATATAAGGAGGGGGAGGGACTCGTTAATCGTCATGCTTCCGCCCTGTCGCGTGAGGAACACCGTGTGGCACAGAAGAGAGACACCGCTAATGCGCAATCAAAGCCCTCTCGGGAGCCCGGCGTCTCGTCAAGGTCGCCGCGCATCAACGCAGAAGCGGAATCGTCACCAGACACTACCGCCGTGCGGGACAGGACCGAGGAGACTCAGTCGTTACCGGCGAAGCCGTTGCCTACGCCGCATAGCGCGCAGCGCCGTCACCAGTACCCCCATTGCTGGGATTGGATCCGCCAGTAGGGCGTGCAGCCAACGCATCCCGCATAGCGGCGACGTGCCCGCTCGCGACATTTGCGGAAAGCCCAACTCATCGGAGGAACTGAGCGATCACAGCCGCCTCACCGCTTCCACCCCAGAGGGGAGGACGGCAGGCACCTCGATCACATCTGGTTCGTCCGGAAGGGAAGCCACCACAGCACCTACCGACGAAGGTTCGGGCGCGGGAGGATTCACCGGCTCAGCCGTCGCCATTCCCGGCGCTGCCGTGTCATTGGAGGTCGGCTCAGCCGCGTTGGCGGAAGGAACCTCTTCGACTGCGTTGTCATCATACCCCGTCTCGGGTTCGTCGTCCATCATTTGGTCCTCGTCACCGCCGTAGACGTGGTAAAAATCGTCAGCGTCGACGAAGCCAACGGGATGCCCGTAAGGGATATACCTCGGAGCCATCCGGAGAGCTGCCGCTTCAGCTGCGGTGATCTCTTGCACCTCCCAGGGATTGAAAAAGATGAAGTCTCCCGCCAATGGCGTGCGTCGTCCCGGAGACCGGTCGAAACCGCCGTCCTCGTGACCGCGGCCACTCTGAGCGAAGGGCACGCTATCCCAATCAACTCGGTCGACTACGTCGAGGAGCCCACGAACTTTTTCGGCAATGTTTTCACCTCCCAGAGGGACTCGCAACGAGAGTTCTCGGATGCACGCACGAAGGCGAGGCGGGACATACCACAGCCGATACTGGTCATATACTTCCCATAGGAGATAAGCCGCGGTGCGGATTGCCCAGTCGGTGAGCACCACGGACCACAGTCCGGAATACGGATCCTCGATGACGCAGGAGCCCAGATAGGAGAGGACCGGGGGCAACTCCACGTAGCACCTGCGACACACTTCCACCGAGGACCACCAAGTAGGAATTGGAACGTAACGGCCCAGCCGGTGGTTGTGCCGGATTCGATTGATCTCCGTGTTTTGATACGGGACTAGAAACCCGAAACGGGAACGCGCACGACGCTCAGCGCGGATGAAGTTCTGTAACCACCGCGAACGGGACTCCCGGCGAAGATACCTGAACTCCGCCCGGATGATGGGATGAATCCAACACACCGCCTCCTGGCGTACACTAGGACGTCCTCTCCAGGAACAAGTCTCAACCACCGCCAAGCGGGTGCAGTACGTAATCTCGCCTTGAGTACGGTACAACCAGAGATCAAAGCTGATGTAATCAGGAATTGGGAACTCGAAGTTCGCCCGGCTCTGCCGCGCATAGCCCAAGCGAACCAATGACGCCTGAGCGGAAGCCAGCGACTCGCCGGAACGCCGCAAGATTGCGTGAGGAGGAACGGCAACCCGTCGACGCCAATCCCACGAAGTGGTGACTAACGCCGGAAGATCCCCGGGAAGGCGATCAGTACCGTCCGCCTAGGACGCGATGAGCTCCTCGTTGAAAACGGCTGTAGGATGAAACCACGGAGCAGTCCGGAAGAGATGCGCGTGAACGCGAGGGTTCAGCCCGACGAGCTCATCGTAGGAAGGCCACGGCACTTCCTGCATGACGTGACCATGGGGCTGCTGCCCCGGAGGGAGAATGTGCCCGCTACTGGCATTGAGTCCCTGGGACGCCCTAGAAGCATTGCCGCTTTGCGGAAGAGGCACGGAACGAAATCCGGAGAAGTATCCCGAGTTCGGAGGTTGACCCTTATCTCAGATAAAAGTGTGCATATTACGCCACAGAAGTTAAATTTTAGAAATCTCACCGCCTTGCGGGTTTTTTGGAAGAAGCTAAAAAATATTTTAGCCGAAAGCATAAGCTCTACGATTATGAAACCGAATTGTCGGTTATACCGAATGAATTGGCAGTTTGTGCAACATCATACTACTTTGGTTCAAAATCCGAGGTAAATAAGTTTTATGACAATTTTGAAGGCTTTCAAAAATAGGCATTACAAAAAGTAGATGCAGAAGATGAAATTATGGATACTGGGATTCTATGTGTAGAAGATTCGGACTTTTAGGCCATACTTTGTGACAAATGGTACCAAGGTTTGAAATTTTTTTGCCGAGCTATACATTGAAAGAGAATGCCGAGGATAGATCATTTAACAAATAAAAAAGAAGTAAAACATAAGCGCATATCTTCTGACAGGATTTTTGTGGAAAATTATTTTCGGAGAATGTCTGGATTATGGTCTATAATTTTGCTGAAGTATAGATGGAACGAAAATCTATATGATTTAATTATTTATCTATGCTGTGATTTAACGAATGCGCATGTGAAAGATCATTGGTTTCAAATGGAGGATGGAGATTTTTATGCAATAGTGAAGGCGAGGCTTTACAAAATTGGGGAAGATAGTATGAAGAAATGGCGTTTAACGCAACAAAAGTATCGCGAAAAACGCGGGCGCCGTTTGATAACGAAGCTTTGTACTGTAGGGTCGGATGATGAAACATTGGAACCTTGAGGTTTGACGGTATTTGGTGCGTAGTATGATCACTACGCATTTGCTGTGTGCTTTGCATTGAACTATCTCTATTTGGTTTGTTATACAATGATTGAGAATTTATTGAGTAAAATTGTTGTTTGCTTTGTTGAAACGTATCTAATAGATTTCTACGCAATCACTGGGTGTACTCGAGTGTACACAGTGATTCAGTGGAAGATCTATTGCGTAGTATAATCTGGGACTGTAAGCCTTGCTGTGGATCTTTTTCCCTGATTTCAGGAGTCGCCCACTGTGTTGCTGTCTAGTCTACACACGGTCATGCTTTAAAACGCGCGATTATAAAGGAGAGAGCAGGTGACTTCTCTCAAAACATTCCATGCGATGAGCTTCTTGCGGCGTCTTAAAAATGTACTGCCCGCGTCTGTTCAGCAGCACTCCAAGTCACCTTGAGCGTCCAATTGAGAGCACGTAGCCCTCTTTGTTGTTATAACGAAGCGAGTTACGACCAATTCAAATCCTTAGAGCTTCAATTGAAAATCGTTCTGTGAAATCCCATTTAATCTCTTTCAAGCTGCATGCAAAAGAACATTCTCCGGCCTCTTGCTTGTATAATTTTGGTTAGAATCATAAGAAAACCTGGTTTGCAAAACGAGTTGTGCTGGGCAAGACATGCTTGTCGCTCAAGCTAGCATGCCAAAATCGCCCTCCAAAATCCCGTTTTTGAAACAACACTTAAAGTTGTTCGTGCAAATAACAAGTTGAACAGTTACGCACTGTGAGAAATGTAGATTTCTCCCCCCAGGTCTTCCACTTTTATGAAAACAAAACCGGAGGATCCTATCCTTCTTTCCTTGCCCTCCCCAGACCTTCCACCACCAATTCTTCCTAGTTTCGGAGAACAGTCCCAACGCCGGAGAGATCTCGTAGATATGATGCTGCTGCTGCTGTGCTGAAGGGTGAAGAAGGGCTGAATACATTCAGGGTGCGTTACGGAGTGGGTGAAGTTCCTCCTGCTACTGGCTCGGAAGACTTTCCCTACCTCCTTCAGAGGCGTCCTGGGCCATTTGCGTTCCTCTCCATAGGCGAAGATATTAAGACACTATAGCAAGGCAGAGCAAAAGTGCGTTCTGCACGGTCAAGAGAGAGATGAAGAACTTGAAATAGCCATGATAAAGCGTCCTCTCTTCAGAAACGCCAAGACTTGCTGTGGATCACGTATAAGTGGGGAAGTATCAGTCATTCTTCATTTCGCCATTCCTTGATATTTGAACAGCATGTAGGGCCTGTGTACTACACAGTGCGTAGAGCAGTTATTGAGTTTAGTACAATTGCGAGGAGTTTAGAAATACCAGGAGATCCAGATTCGCCTTCGTCTCCGTTTTCTTTGTGTTCTATAACAACCTCTTGACGAACTCCATGGACACTAGTTTTATTCCCAGGTACAGGGCGCCATACTCTGAGAAGTGGACACCGTCTTTGTACAAGACGAAGTTATCGAAAACTGTTAGGCAGTACTTGCTGTTAGAGGACTTCGGATCGCAGAAGATCTTTGAGGGATGAAGAGCAACCACGCGACCCTCAGATTGCAGCTGTTCGACGAGTAAGTCTATATACTGAACGCTTCTCATGATCTCTTGCCTTGAAGGGCCGCGGCAGTGTTTTTCTATTTCACCATCTAGATTGGTACGGTTCAACATGGAAACTGCTTTCCTTCTTCTTCGTAAGACATACTTCTTACATGAAAGGAAGTCCACACCAGTCTCAGGCACATCAGATACAAAGGCAATCTTCTTTGAGAACTGCCGCAGCTTTGACACAGTTTCCCGTATTTTGGACTCAAATTGCATACGTTCTTGCCGCAAACTGGGCTTTTCGGTACCAAACGTTTGAACACATCTTTGCCGCCCATCTCCTTTAGCAGATGGACGCAACAATCGCACAAACTTGTGACGCTGAACTAACTTAGAGAGCGTGCGCTCAGTATATACCTTCCATCTACCAGCGACGAAAATCGCATCGAACGTAAAAATGTGTAGTGCATTCTCCAGGTACATCATCCATTCCTCGCAGGCATCAAAACTATGCACGTCACGAGTAGTCAGCGTTGTGGCATCTACTTGCACTCTTGATGTATTTCTGATCGGGCAACATCCATACTTTATCCAAATGTGAAAGTGAATGTCACTTTGTATCCCGATGAAGTGAGCCATCTGCACCAAGTGCCCCGCAAAGCTATCGCCCACTATCAAAACCTTTCTTCTAGAGAAACGATTGCCGCATTCCATGAACTTTGCTGTATCATTCTCAGTTCGATGGATTTCATGTCCCTCATTGACAAGTTTAGCAGAAAGAAGCGCGTTCCCAGTCGGTGATAAGGCTGCATCTGACTTGGCCCTGCTCACATGGAAAGCCTTTAATACAGCGAATGAGTTTAACACCAAGACCAAAGTAACGAAGAAGAGAACTCGTCTGGAGGATGCTGCAGAAACCACAGGGATCTCGCTTTTTGTGGGCTGCAAGCGAAGAGTCATTCTTTCGACGAAAAAGTGATTCAACAATGCCAACGCAGCTGTAACTGCGAGAATTATAATGCAATCCGAAGTTTGCAGTGATTGAAGATCGAATTCGTATTTGTAAAGGACTAAAACCGGCCAATGAACTAGATAAAGGCTGTATGAAAGTTGCCCCGCAAATACAATGAATGGGTGCGACAGGACTCCACCAATGAAGGTATGCTCTCCGCCGTAAATAAGCAGCGACGATCCGAGGCATGGAAGCAATGTGAACACACCAGGATGGGTCATGCTTTCGTCAAAGATTGTGACGCTGAGGAAGACAAAGGAAAGTCCTAGTGCTGAAAAGAGTTCGAAAACAGCCTTGTTGCGTTGCATCATTGAAGGAATGAGTGTGATCATGGATCCGCACATGAATTCAAAGGCTCGAAAAGGGAGATGATAGAAAGCAGAAGTGTGCGGGGCAACATACGCGCATGCAAGCGATACGGAAAAGAGCAGGGATACAGGTATAACAGGATGACGCGGTATAACCCTGCTAGATAGTGAGGTAAAAAGAGGCATGACAAGATAAAACTGTATCTCAACGCCTAACGACCACATGTGCAGTAATGGCTTCAAGAGCGCATCTGCACAGAAATATCCAGAGGTGAGTGAGAAATAAAAGTTGGCCACACCAAAGAAGGAAGACAGAACGGAAGTGGAGATGGAGATCATTGTTGAACGCGGATAGAGGACAGCTGCGCAGGCGTGGACCACGGAGACGACAACCATAATTGACGGAAGTAAACGGCGTAGCCTCCTGATATAAAAAGGAAAGATTGACGAGATTGTAGAAGTGGTCTTCTGGGAGAGCTGACGAGTTATGAGATAGCCGCTAATGACAAAAAAGATGTCGACGCCGATGAAACCAGCAGGAAGAAGATGTGGAGTTAAATGGAAAATGAGTACGAAGGCAACGGCGATGGCACGTAGGCCATCGATGTGCGATAAGCGTTGCATTGTTATGGTGGTATCAATTGGCTCTAGAACGGTGAAACGGGCGTTGGGATGGGTGCTGGGCTTAAGGGCCTCAACCGTCGAGGATGAAGTCGAGCTTCAGAGCAAGGACATATGAGCATCGTTCTGGGGGGTTGCACTGGGGAGGACACCGGGATTAGATCCATTGTGGAGCTAGATACAGGAACAAAGCGATGGCCGCATAGACCGCTACGATTCCTTCGTAGGCGGGGCAGATGTGAGGGAAGCAAACACCCACATCGGTGCGAAGAAGACTGCGGTTTGTGTTGTGGTGGGTCAGGGCCGGCTCGGCACCCTTCTGACTTGTAAGTAAATGTAGGGAGCGTGATGATAACCCTTACCACGCGGGTCACTTACATGTATCAGGACCATCAAGCTGTTGACAGCAAACGCAAGTCCTTACAGTGGAAGCAACTGGTGCTTCCATATCGACACAATGAACAAGCGTCTGCCCCATCCATCAGGTCATCGAAAGTTCAAGTCCATTGTCACAGCCGCGTCACCATGCGCCCTCCCCGTCGCAATGAGCTCCTCTCCCCTCTCCCTCATTCTTATTCTGTTTTCCGTCCTGCTCACTGCTGCCGTCTCATTCACAAACAAACGCCCTCAAAATTCTAGTCTCACTCTTCGTGCGTTACAGTACTTGAATCGGGCACCTGCTCCCGAGTTTCAACATTGTGAGGGCGCCACACTACTTCCCATCGGAAGCTTTGTTCCCGTCGATGTGGGCGGCGAGAACGGGGTGAAAAGGGAGAAGATTAAGGACGCTGTAAGACACGCATGGGATGCGTATGAACGAAGTGCATGGGGTTACGATGAATTGTCCCCGCTTTCTAAAACCGGAAAGGACACCTTTGCACCGCATCTGGCAACCACTATTATCGACTCGCTTAGCACATTGTACATAATGGGCGGCTTGGAAGACCGCTATCAGCGTGCAAGGGATTGGGTGGCTACCAATTTGCACTTTTCAAACGTAGGGCGAGTTATCGTGTTTGAGACAGTCATTCGAATCTTGGGCGGGCTTCTTTCTATGTACCATCTTTCCGGAGACGTCATGTACTTGGAGAAGGCCGAGAACCTCGGAGTGCGACTCGCGTCCAGTTTTGATACCGATTTTGGTCTTCCATGGCCGAGATGCCATCTCAATCGACCCGGCTTTTGCGAGAATCATGAGCAGTTGGGCGATAGCCTGTATCTTGCAGAGGTCGGTTCCGTTCAATTGGAATATCGTGCACTATCGCACCATTCCACGTCTGAGCTTTCGCAGCAGTTGCGAAATGTGTCAGAGAGAGTTATAGAGGTTTTGCAACGGGCGGGCGCGATGTCTGGCTTATCTAGACTCAAGCCGCCACATGATTCTTTGCTACCGTTTTCAATGTCCAGGACGACTGGAAGGTATTCTACCAATCTGGTGACGATGGGCGCCCCTGCTGACAGTTATTTTGAGTATTTGGTGAAGGTTTGGGTGCAGGGCGGGCGGAAAGAGAAGCATTTCTGGACTCTATTTGAACGCGTGGTGGACAGCATGGTGGAGGTTGCGGCTTATCAATCACGCCATGGCGATGTGATTGTGCGGGATGTGGTGGTTTCAAAGGATGGCTCGCTGCAATTTCAGAACAAGATGGACCATTTCTCGTGCTATATCCCGGGAATGATTGTACTCGGAATGGATGGCTTGGACGAGAATGATGTGAAACGGCGCGAAAAATGGATGTGGTTGGCGACTGAGTTGACGGAGACTTGCTACAAGATGTACGAAAAGTCACCGAGTGGACTTGCAGGCGAAAATATACGGCTGGGTGCAAGCGGTGAGTGGCGCATGAATGGAGGATACAATCTGCGGCCTGAGGCGGTTGAGGCGTTTTTCTACATGTACAGATACACTAAGAATGAAAAGTATCGGCAGTATGCGTGGAATGTATTTGAGAGTATTGAGCGGCATTGTAAGGTAGAGGACGGGGGCTATGCGGCAATTCGCACGGCGAAGAGTCGACATCCGCAGAGAGTGGACGTGATGCATTCATTCTTGATCGCTGAGACGTTCAAGTACATTTACTTGACGTTCGGCGACGGGGAGGAGATTGATTTGGGGCAATGGGTGTTCAATACCGAGGCACATCCGCTGCTGATTTCGCCGGGGCTGAGCAGCGGGGAACGATGCGACAAGGACAGCGCGCGAAAAAGCTCTTCACCAATGGCACACGACGAATTATAACTAATGGACAAGCAAGCAACGAACGAATGTACGAGGGTAGTTGAAACGAGTTAGCTGTTTACAGTAGTACAAAAGCGACGGCGGGCCGTCGAAGTGAACAAACGAAACGGAGCGGGCAAAAGTACACAAGAGTTAGCGACCAAGACGTCCAAGCACGTTGGACATCTGGCGAAGCAAGTGCGGCGCGGTGTTGCAGCGAACGTCCTCGCACCAAGACAGTGTCGGGTCGGAAAGGCAGTTGCCAGCCTGGGCGGGGTTGCACACGATAAGCTTGCAGTCGGCGGCGCTCTGGCACGGTCCGGGCACGGCGGCTTCCGGCGAGCAGCCCTCGCAATGCCAGGCGGCGCACATACGCACGTAGTCCGTGGGGAAGGAGTTGTACTTTGGCTCGGCGGTGGCGAGCGCGACGAGCGCGCACAGCAGCGCGAGGAAGAAGGCGCGATTCATGCGGGAGCGGCGGAGAAGACGGAGGGACGGGAGGACGGAAGGACGCGCGGTTCAATGAAGGGAGTGGGAGGGAGAGGGGGGGGAGGAAACGAACGAACGACGGATGCGGGAATGGCGCCGCTCCAAGAGTGTAATAAACGGCGCGGCGGGTGTACGGCGCCACGTCAGCGCTGGCAGCGGCGCAACGTGTCCAGCGGGGCGGAAAAATCGGCGGCGCGTGCGCGCGGCACAGCCACTCGTTCGGCGGTGGCGCAATCTCCGCGTGCGCACGCACGCAAACGACGCACACGCGCAGCGTGTCGTGCGCGCTCATTCGCGCCCTCTGTCATTCACAGCGCGCCGCGCCGCGCCGTGCCGCGCCCGCGCCGCGCGTTCGTCGTCACCCCTGCCGCCCGCCGCCGCAGCAGCAGCAGCAGCAGCAGCAGCAGCAGCAGCAGCAGCAGCAGCAGCAGCAGCAGCAGCAGCAGCAGCAGCAGCAGCAGCAGCAGCAGCAGCAGCAGCAGCAGCAGCAGCAGCAGCAGCAGCCCGCCGCCATGCAGTCGCAGCAGCAGCAGCAGCCCGCCGCCATGCAGTCGCACCCGCTCCAGCCCGGGCCGCCGCTCACGCCCGGCACCATGACCGGCTTGCCGCCGCCACACGCCGTGCCGCACAGCTCCGCGCCCGTGATGAGCGCCGCGCCTCCGCCGCTGCAGCCCGCGCCGTACGGCGGCGGCTTGCCGCCCGTCGCGGCCGGCGTGGGCGCCGTCGCGACGCACGCGCTGCACGGCGGCTACCTGCCGCCGCCGCCGCCGCCGCCCTGCGCGTTTTCGACACCCGGCGGCGCTGGTGCGCGCTCGCCGTTGCCCGCCATGCACCCCATGCAGCACCTCGGCTACTACGACACTTGCGCCAAGGTGAGCCGGTTGGAACAACAGCTGCAGGCGGCGCACTCTGAGATTGAGCGGCTGCGATGCCGCGTGGCCGAGCTGGAGAAGGAGCGAGGAAAGGGCGACGCGCCCAAGGTACAGAGTCGCTACTGGACGCCCGCGGAGCACCACAGGTTTTTGGAGGCGTTGCAAAAGTTTGGGCCCAAGGACGTGAGAGCCATTGCCAACTACGTCGGCTCCAGAAACGCCACGCAGGTACGCACGCACGCGCAAAAGTACTTCTTGAGGGTGGCCAAGAAGAACGGATCGCTGCTCAAGAGCTCGAGGAAGAGAAGCATGTCGGAGAGCGATCTCACCAAGGTGGGCGGCGGTGCGGCTAACGGCAGCGCAGGCGGCGTGAATACGGCGCAGACGGTGGTGATGCGTACACCACCGGGCAGCCCGAGCGCGCGTGCGCAGCTGGTGTCGCAGCCCAGTTCGAACGGCAGCGGCTTCACCAGTGTGTCTGCGGCCAAGCCGCCAATGCTGTCCAAGGCGATTGCGGACAGCTCGGGCATCAACTTGTTGAGCCTGGTGGCCAGCGAGAGGAAGATGGAGGAAATGCGGCAATGATCATCATGATGATGGTGACGGCTGCATGTTGTTGTTGTGTGTACTATTTTTATGTTTGCGCCCCTCTTTTTTGTAACTGTGTGTTCCTCGTGTGTAAAGATGATGAAGGGATCCGATTGACGCGCTCTTTTGCCACCGCCGCCTGTCGGCCAACTCGCTGTTGCTCTTGTACCGACGGTACGACGGTACTTGGTATCTAACAACATATCTATCTGACACATTCTATCGCCGCTGCGAGCGATGACTCGACCGTTGGCGCCGTCCGCCTTGCCTCCGCGCGCTGACGTCATTTCCAGCGCTTTGCCTACGCGCAAGGCGTTCCATTTCTCCAGAAAGGTGCGTGGCCGTGGCCGAATCGCTGCTACGTCTTTTCCTCTGCTGTGCTAACCTTACATTTATATATACAATATATATACCTTGCAGCTCTTCCACTTGCTCAGCGGTTTTGGCTACGCCTTTCTCACGCGCAATCTGGCATCTGCCACATGGCGCCCGTTCATGTTCGTGCTGGTGTTGCTGGTGTTCGTGGTCGAGCTGTCTCGCATCCGTCGTCCAAATGGGTTTGTGAATCGCGTGGTGCTCTCCTCGTTCAAGTCGTTCATGCGACGACACGAGGCAAAGCAGTTTTCGGGCATGCTTTACTACACGCTGGGCGTCGCTATCACCGCCTCGTACTTCTCCAACACAGCCGCCTGCGTGGGCATGCTGTCACTGTGTATAGCCGATCCGGTGGCGGCGTTGGTCGGCTTTTCGTTTGAAACAGTGCTTCCAGAAGCGCGCCTTCCCAACGGCAAGTCCGCCGCCGGCTTTGTATTCGGCGCGTTCGCCGCCATCCTCACCGTACTGGCTGCGTTTTGTTG
The DNA here is from genome assembly GCA_030374805.1 of Gracilaria gracilis. Taxonomy (NCBI): domain Eukaryota; phylum Rhodophyta; class Florideophyceae; order Gracilariales; family Gracilariaceae; genus Gracilaria; species Gracilaria gracilis. The sequence goes on along the minus strand of JARGSG010000224.1, from coordinate 844,170 downwards.
CGCCACGCAAAGCACCATGGACCTCAGGGAGGCGTTGATCATGTCGGTTCCGATTGGAATCGGCGCCGCGTTCACAGAGGTGATCATTCCGTCGCCGCAGCTGTTGTTGCCATTTCGTTTTGTGCCGCTTGGGTTGGATGACAACCTGTTCATCCCCGTTGTGACGGCGGCCGTTTGCGAGTACCTTTTGGAGAAACGGCTGCATCATGTTGATCTGTCGCCGTTTTTGTTGTGCAAATCGTCGGCGACGTTTTGAGCTTGACGTCGTTTACATGCACATGCTCTTCTTTACTTACTCGCTATTGTTACATGCTACACGCACCGCGTCTGTGTTACAAATGTGTAGCCAAAAAACTCAAAGCGCTCACCAGTCAACGCTGCTTCGCAGCTCATTCGGAACCATAGCCTCCCTGCGAATAAAGTCGATCGGAAAAGCGTCCGGATCATAAACACTAGCCACGCTCACAACGTGAGCGCCAGCCACCTGTTTGGCCGGCTGCGCGGCAATATGAATGGCGCCTCCGTTGCGTCTCTCCAAGTGCTGCAGGAACGTTTCAAGGTCGGTGCATGCCTTGGTGACATCGAACACAAGTCGGTCAAAGCCGGTGTGAGGCACGCCCTGCACGCCGCTCAAGCCGCCACTACCGTTGTTGCACTCCACCAACTCCAGACGGGTGCCCAGCCCTTCCACGTAGCACGCACGCTGGCCGCCGCTGGTGACGAACTTGTCCGTGACGAAAAAGCCCAGCGAGCCGTAAAAGGCAAGGCTCCTCTCGATGTCGGACACACGCACGGAGGTGTGATGCAGGCCGACACATCCGACGGCCGGCGCGCAAACCGGCGTGCGATACACCATGGTCCTCATCTGCACTGCGCCGTGAACAAAGTCATTGCCCAGCGTCTCGAAGCCCAAAATGGAGAAGAAGCCCATCTCGCCGCGCGTAGCGTGCACGTAAATGGCGCCGTCCACGGGCGCAGCCAGCAGCAGCAAGCGCTCCACGAGCGCGCGCCCCACGCCGCGACCGCGCCACTCGGGCAGCACGGCGACGCGATCCAGCCGCGCGTTCTGCGCCACGCGCAGCAGCCGCGCCGCGCCGCTCACGGAGCGGTCCGGCGCGCGCGCCAGCAGGTGCACGGTGCACGCCGCCGCGTCGTGCTCGTCGGGCGCCAGCGCTGGCAGCGACTCTTCGCGCGCCACGCGGTTCCACACCGCGTACAGCAGGTGCAGCTCCGTGGGGTTGCGCGCGCGGCGCACGTTGGGCGCGCCGTCTGCGCGTGGCGCGTCGTGGTGGTGGCGCGCGCAGGCGCGCAGCGCGTGAGCGCCGCTGCCGCTGCCGCTGCCGCGGCGGCGGCGGCGGCGCGCGCACACGCGCGGCGCGCCGAGCTGTGCCGCCGGGCGGGGGCGGCTGTGCGGTGCGCTGGTGGACACGAACGCCATCGGCTTGCGGGCGGGCGGCACAAAGGCGGCGGGCAGCTCAAAGGCTGCGGGCGGCTCAGAGGCTGCGGGCGGCGCGGCAATATCTATCGGTGGAAGGAGCAGCAGAGCTGCTGAGCACACTTGCTGCAAACAGTTGCAGCCAGAAAAAATATCTGCGCGCCGTCACGAGCGGCGCCTTCGCGCGCGCGCGCGCCATCGCTCACAACAATGTGAGAAGTTCAAGTTATCTACTAACTTTAGCTACACGGTAGCGGGCTTACCTTCGGTACCGTCGTACCGACGGCGTACATGCATGTACCTAATACCGATCCGCGTCAAACCTTCTCCCGCCCATCGCCACCGAGCCGTTCATCAAGTCGCTCGTCCTCCTCGACGACGCCTCCTCCGCGCCGCCCACGCCCTCCATTCTGAACATGCCCAGAAACACCGCCCGCTTCTCCGACACGCCGTCCTCCGCGCCCGCCATATTGCCCGCCGCCTTCATCAGCGCCGTCTTCAAGTCCGAGATCACCACGCTGGACCTCGTGTTCTCCGCCTCCTCCGCCGCCTCGCACAGCGCGCTGCGCTTCCTCGCGCCCGCGCCATTGTTGCCCAACATCTTCAGCACCTCCTCCGCCTGCACGCCGCCCATGCCCCCGCCAGCCGGCGTGCGCGACGGGCTCACGTATCTCGACCCCTGCCGACTGGCCGCCAGCGATGCCGCAACGCTCGGGTTCCTCGACGCCGCCAGCGAAGCCGCCAGCGACCCGGCGCGGCTCGACGCCCGCGATCCATACCGCGACAGCGCGCGGCTGCCGGACGGCGTGCCAAACCGCGAACTAAACCGACTCATCGGCCGTGAGCTCGCCGTCGACTTCATCCCGTCATCCTCCAGACCGCTAAAGTCAATATTGCCTTCAACGGAAAAATGCGACCCATAACCCATGTTGAAACGCGTCGCTTGTCGCGCGTTCGCCACCATCTCACCTGGTTCGTCGCGACCGCGCAGGTGCACCCCAGCAAACTCCGGTCCGGTCGCTGCCAGCCCTTTCCGCCCGCCAAATGATTCGCGGTACTTGCTCAACAAACCGGCACCGAACGCATCGCCACCTCCTCCGCCGTCACGTGTCCTGTTTTCCCGCTCGTTCGGCGGACTATTCCGTCGCGATGCGAAACGCGAACCAATCCGCGACGACAAGCGCGACGCAGTAGGCGACATGAACGGAGACGGTCGCACGGAAACCGCTTGCGACGGCGGACCACCGGCAATGATCATCACTTCCGAAAGACGCTGACCCGCAGTAATACTCGTATCGAGCTCGAATGATCTTGTGCGCCATTCCGAAAAGCCTGCTTCGGGATCCGGAGACCCATGTGCTCGCTGCTCCATTGAGGCCGCCACGACAGACACTTCCACATATCGACCGTGTATTTGTATCCGAGGCGGAGCACGACTGAGCCAGCCAGCTTTGGATCCAACAAGCAAAACAGCATGAGCGGGTGACGCAAACAGGAGTAGCAAACCAAATGCAGACGCCGCGTCGGCGGGGTCCTTGGCTTGTGCGCATATAGTGTACTGAATGGAGACCTTGACTGGCGTTGAAAACCTCGACGGTCGAACAGGAATAAGAAGGTTAGCAACAAACAAACGAAGAATGGAGAAAGACCCAGTTAGCATTCTAGAATCGGAAAACGTAAACTCTGTTCGTATAGAAGCGGAGCCATTGTATGCGCGCTCATGGCTCAGCCACAGTTTGGCGGCAGTAACGTCACCGCCGACAATGACTTCGCGCAAGAAGCTTGGTTGTATAGCCTGTTGAGCCATGTTGAAGTACGGTTCATGACTTATCACAGCGCCGTTTTTCATCTGCATCGGGCCCCACCCGGGATCAAAACAGGTCTCAAACGGAAGCTGCAGCAGCACGGCACGCTCGCGGTAATACTGAGCCACGCACTCGCGCCCAAATCGTCCGCTAGGCCCGGTCCAAAAGCGTTCCTCAAGCTCACGCGGGTCCTCCACATTGGGTGGACACTTCTCAACGGTCCAGGCCGGGGCGAAAATGGCGGCCGAGGTGCCGCCCTGCTTGATGGCGCGCAGCGCAAGATGCGAATGAAAGCCGCCGCCGCCAAAAGTATTGCGGCCATGCACATCAATACCGGTCCACACATCTGTTCGACGCGTGCCCGCCTTGACCGCAGAACGCACGGGCGCATTGCGGTCCCAGCAATAGTTGGTGAACAATGAGCCGGCGGCCTTGAAGAATGGCTCATTCTCGGCGTTGAGTTCATTCTGCCACGAAAGCGCGCCGTCGCGGGTGACCGAGTCGAACCAAATGACCTCCGAAACAGGGCCCAGCAGTTTACGCACGGCGCGCGTAAGATCCGCGACGAAGGCGGCTAGATCGGAGGCGGCGGACGAACCGCCCTTGAGCGCGACCTCCACGTTGACAAGCCAGCCATCAAAGCCGTAAAACTTGGCGATGGAGGCCAGCTGACGAGCGGCATGCGCCCTGGTCTTGAAGGTTTGCAAAATCTTGGTCAGCTCTCGCTGACCGGCTTCCCACTCGAAGATGAGCGTGCCCAACATGAGCGTGCCGTGGCGATGGGCGGCGTGAATAAAGCCCAAGGGCGGAATTGTGACACAATAATGAGAAAAGTAAACAAACACATCAACGTACGCCCAGTGATTGAAGCGCCACATGGCACCGAGCTCGCATTGATCGCCGCGCACGCCGTCAGCATTGGCCTCCCACTGATGGTAGCCATCGCGAAAGTCATGGCACAGCAGCAACCTAGCCGGCTGCAAGCGCCTGAGCGCGGAGGACGATCCGCGCGACGCGGGAATAGAAGCGGAGTGCGCCACGCCACCTCTGACATAACGCTGCACAAAGGCGGCGGGCAACGGAACAGACGACACGCAGCGCGCATCCAGGCCGGTGGGCCTCCATTTAATGAGGGCGTCCACGTCGGTGAGCGGCACGGTGCAGCCCGGCTTGCGTTCAAACAGGCGCGTCTGGCGCTGCACGGGCGGCGGCGAAGGCTGCTTGGGCGGCACGGCGTGGTGCGAGTGCTCCCGGCGGCGCGCGAACGACGACGAGCGCGTGATGGACGCGGAGCGAGTGAGCGACGCGGTACGCGAGATGCGGCGCGGCAACGACGACAAGCCCCTCGACAGGCGCGCCGCCGGCCTGGAGCTATGCTCGTCGGCGGTCGGCGCGCCCCCCGCGCGCGCCGCAGCACCCGACGGCGGCGGCGGCGGCTCCGCCGCGCGCGACGGCGGCGGCGGCGGCGGCGGCGGCGGGGCGTGGCGCGCGCGGCGCTTCGCCTTGAGCGAGAGTTCGCGCAGCATGTGGAGCGGGAAGCGGCTGCCACAGCAAAGGCGCGCCGCTTGCGGAACGAGACGTGCGCGCTTAGAAGCAGCAGTAGCAGCAGAGCGTGTGAAGTTCACACGCGGCGCCCGAGATGGCGCGACGCGCCAGCGGCTGGCGGCGCGCCACAGCGGCGCGGACGCGTGGCGCAGCGCACGCCGCAACGGCGCGCGCTTTACAGCGCGTGTAACGCGTCGCGCACCAGCGGCAGCACGCGCTTGCGGCTGGCGTGCACGTTGGGCTGCGCGAAGCGCCGCACCGTCGTCCGCCCGCGCTCCACTCCGCCCGCCTGCGCTTCTTCCCCTTCCTCTTCCTCTCCTTCCTCTTCCTCCTCCTCCTCCTCCGCCTCCGCCTCCGCCTCCGCAGCAGCAGCAGCCGCCGCCGCTGGCACTGGCAGCTCGTGCCACGCCACGTCCGGCTCGCGCGCCACGCGCGCCACAACGGCCGCCGCCACGCGCGGCGCGCCGTAAAGCAGCACCTCGCGGCCGCGTCTTGTCCTCGACAGCACGACGACCAGCTGCGCGCGCGCGCGCCTCGCGGCGCCTCGTAGCGCGGCGGCCGGCACGGCGTCCAGCCGCAGCGGCACGGAGCACAGCAGCGCCTGCGTATCGCCGGCCGCGACCAGCTTAGCGTCGCGGCGCAGCAGCTCGTCGGCCGACAGTGCGCTCACGTCGTCGCGCGCTGCGCGCAGCCGCGCGTGCCAGCTCGCCACCCACTCGGCGCGCACGCACGCCGCGCCGCGCAGCCAGCGCAGCGCGGCGGCGTCGCGCGGCGTCGCGCGCGCGCCCTCTGCGCGCGCGCCCACGTCCAGCACCAGCGCGGACAGCAGCAGCAGCGCCGCGTGCGGCGGCAGCGGCGCGGCGGCGGCGGCGGCGGCCGACGCGCGCGCCGCCTCGGCCACCAGCGTGGCGCACGAGCCCACCGGCGCGATGGAGCGCGGGCGCGCGTGCAAGTGGTGACGCTCGTCGCGGTGGTGGTCCAGGATGGCCACCACGTTGCGCTGCAGGAAGGCGGCGGACTCCGCCAGCTGGTTGTGGTCCACCAGCACCAGCTCGCATTGCGCCAGCGTGGTGCGCGCCTCCTCGCCCAGGCTGCGCAGGCTGTGCTCGTCCACGCCGCACTCGCGCAGCGCCAGACGCGCGTCGCCGCGCAGTCGCAGCTCGTCGCGCGCGATGTGCAGCATCGGCGCTACCGTGCCTTGGTCGCGCGTCAGGAACGCGTATACCACGCTGCTCGCGATGGAGTCCAGGTCGCTGGCCTCGTTTCCTAGCACGATGCGCGTCGGCGTTGCGTGCCGTACCTGCCGCAGGTACGCCGAGAGCGGCCGCTCGCTGCTGCTCGCCGCGGGGGTCGCCATGCTGCGCGCGCGCGTCGTCGTGCGTCGCGCGACCGCCGATGGGCGGCGGAGGAGCAGCGCCGGCGTGAACGCAGTCAACGTCAACATGACTGACTGCCTTCCCGATGGCAGCGGCTGCAGCGGCTGCGCCCGCCACCGCACGTGCGCCTCATTTTTCTACGCTTTTTGGAGAGCGCCAGCGCCGGCAGCGAGTTGCGCTGTAGAATAGCGTGCCACCACCTTCTGCTGCGCAGCAAACGCTACTACTAGCGCCCTTGTAGACAAAACCCAGTGCTCCTCGCGTGCGCTCCCCCTCTCGCTCTGCCGCGGCACCTGGTCTCCCCTTCACCTCTTCTCCGTCATGGTGACACGAAGGTCCGCCTCCTCTGTCACCTCAGTCGCCCAGCCCCACCCTCACCTTCCTCACACCGCGTCCTCGCAAACAGCCGCCCAACCTCCCCCAACCAAATCTGCGTGGTATGACGACCGCCACTCCATCGCGCTGCTTGTGCTGCTCTACGCCGCGCAGGGACTGCCTGTCGGCCTTGCCTTCGGCACCATCCCGTTCCTTCTAAAAGAACGCGGCTCGTCTTACGCCCATCTGGCCCAGTTCTCGTTGGCGAGCATGCCGTATTCGTTAAAACTCCTCATTGCGCCCTTTGTTGACGCCTTCTATTCGCCTTCCTTCGGGCGCCGCAAGTCGTGGATTGTGCCGGTGCAGATGGCCATCGGGTGCGTCATGCTCTTCTTCTCGTCCGCCATCAACCAATGGGTTGCTCACGGCAACGTCGCTGCGCTTGCTCCCACTTTTTTCTTGCTCATTGCGCTCGTCGCCACTCAGGACATTGCCGTTGACGGCTGGTCGCTCACCATGCTCAGCAAGCCCAACGTGCCGTACGCCAGCACCTGCCAGTCGCTTGGTCTTTCCATCGGTTCTTTTGCCACCTTTACTGTCTTTCTTGCCTTTAACAACGACGCCTTCTGCGACAAGTACATCCGCCCGTTGATGTGGGGCGCTTCTGCTTCTACCGGCGCCCTGCTCGATTTGCAGCTTGCGCTCCGCCTTGTTGGTGTGTACTACTTGTTGCTCACTACCTACGTCGCTTTTGGAAAGAACGAAAACTCGTACCATCCAAAAAAGTCCGATGACGTGAGTGAGCACGAATCGAGTGACGAGGATTCGTCTTCTAGTTCCCGCTCGCTGCTACCGCCCACCGCCCTGGACAACATTCGCAACACATATCGCGACGTGCTTGTCGTGGTGCGTTTACCGGCCGTGCAGGCTTTGGTGGTCGCTTTGTTGATGGCCAAGCTTGGCTTTTCCGCACATGACAATGGTAAGTTTGAAACCGCGATGCAAACAGTATTAATAAGTTAGTGTCTGACGTGTGAGGTTTGTGTGGCAGTGTTGTCCTTAAAACTTGTCGAGCTTGGCTTTTCAAAGGAGAGTATGGCGTCCATGGCTGTGATACAGGCGCCGCTTATATTCATCGGTACCGTCATTACTGGTCGTTTGGTTGCAGAGAAATCTCCGATAGCTGTTTATCTGGTTGGATACTGCTGTCGCTTGCTGTTGAGCATGACCGGTCCAGTGCTGGTGGCGTGGTTAAGCAGCCATGGCGGAGAAGTGACTCCGCTTTTCTACATGGCAACGCTGGTGATAACCATCGTTTACAGCCTGGTGGCCGAGTGTCTCATGTTCATTGGAATGGGTGCGTTTTTCCTCAACATATCGAGTTCGTCCGTTCATGTGGCGGGCTCGTATCTAACGCTGCTGAACACGAGCTCGAATATGGGAGGGTTGTGGCACAAGGCGATCGTGCTGTGGCTGGTTGATAAGCTTACGGTTCGCGAACAATGCGTGCTTGCAGATGATGGTGGCGACGGCGGCTCCTGCGCGATTTTGTATGATGGGTACTATTCCATCTCGATGTTGCTGCTGCCGATTGCAGTTTTTGTGGGTGTGTACTTGATGAGGCTGCTGCCCAAGTTGCGCAATGTGCCAGATTCGGCTTGGAGAGCTTCTCAGTGATGTACTTGATATATATATATATATATATATATATATATGTAGCGCGCTGTGTAACTGTGTTTTGTTGCTGTGGGTCTGTTGGCGCGGAGACGACGGGCTTGCGGCTGAAAAGTGCTGACTATTAACAGGAAACATATTGGATGTGAGCGTTGTGGCAGGGATATCCTAGCTGCAGCTGAGGTGGTTATCTTTTGTGACAAAGTTGATTTTTTTTTTTTTGGTTGGAGTTGTATGATTGAACATATGAACAGTAAACACTAAACGTGCAGCAGTGCAGGTTACAAGCTGCTTTGTACAAGCATAGTTGAGGGTTCGCTGGCATGTAAGATACATGATGAGGACATGTACAAGATGTAACTGTCTAGTTTGAAAACGCTGTACTGTATAACGTGTTGTCTGTCGGAAATGGATAGATAGACTTTAGATAGTGTTAGCAGTAGTATCTATCTGTGAAGAAAGGGGCGTCAAGTACGCGTATCGTACAGGATGACATTGAGCGTGCTGAAGGGCGATCTCGGAAGCAAAAAGTGCGGAGTGGTGAGGCAGTTGGCACGACGCTTCGAACGAGTACTCGCATTGTAAAGTGACGTAAACCTTAGCCTTACGGCGATGCGTTGATTCATGGCCATCGATATGATATTATATACTGTATGTGAATCCAGCTGATAAACTCACAAAGGTATGGATAGTATGCGAAATACTCTATGCGTACAGTGCTGTACTGCGTCTAAGAGCCAAGTGCGCGTTTCGCTTGCGCGCGCACAACGGTCTCGTGTGAAGCGCGCCCACGCGCAGCCAGCTTTCAGCGCGCGCAAGCCGTCGGCGCGAGAAGCGATAAGCACCACCATATCGGTTGCTCCGTTCAGTGAAGCGATATCAACAAGTTTTGCTTCGCTTCACACGCGAGCGCCAACACGAAGCGGAGCACGGCCGCCGTCGGGCCACGCCAACGCGTCGCCGCGCACGCGCCGCGCCACACGGCCGCCACCGTGGTACAGTAGAGCTAACCCTTTACCTTCGTATGTCTCTCTCTCACGGCAGGCAGCCAAAACGGCGCGCGCTGAGCGCCGGCGCACACAACGCACGGCGAGCAGAAGGAAAGGAACACAAGGCGCGCAGCGCAGGGTTGTGTTCGCGCGCGCCAAATGTCTCGCGACGTGCCACTACTGCGCCACTGTTACGGCTACGCGCTCACCACGTAGTTACAGCGCGCGCGCGCGTCACGTGCGCGCCGCGCGCACGCACCCAATGGCGGCTTGTTATACCGTTGTGTGCATCTTGTCAGCCACACTCACACTCCACTCCACGCCGACACGAGCACAACCGAGTCGGTTGAACCGACGTCAGTGGCGCGTTGCATTGGCAACTCTCCAAGTGGCGCCCGCACCTCTTCCACCTCTTCTGACCAAAAAAAGAAAAAACGCAACACACGAGCCTTTTTAGACTACACAAAACCGTCCACACCAAAACAACTACCAAACGGTAACATACGCTACCATGCTCTGTACAGAGTCAGAGTCAGAGAGAGAAAGGAAAAGAAAAACAAAACAAAACTACGTAGTCTATACCACTAGTAGCGGCACATGTTGAGACACGAGCAACAGCGACGCCGAAAACTGTCAACAGTCAGAAAGATAGCGAGAAGGGCGGAAAAAGGGGAGAGAGAGAGAGAGAGAGGGAGGGAGAGACAGAAACCACACGAAAAAGAATCCACCCTCACCTCCGCTAAACGGCCGCCGCCATCGAAGACGTTCTCTGTTTCCGTATCCTCAAACAAACTATCACAACAACCACCCCCACCCCCGACAGCGAACCAACAACCCCGCCCACAATCCCGCCAACATTCGCCCCATCCTCCTCAACCTCCACAAACAGCTCGCCGGACGGCGGAGCACCCGCCTTCTGTGCCTCCGCGCTGGGCAGCAGCCCGTCTTCGTCGTCAAACTCATCGTCAAACTCGTCGTCAAACACGCTGGCCGTGGGCGCCAGTTGCGGCCCGCTGGGCGGCTGTTGCGCGCCGGATGACGCCGCGGGCAGCGCCGCCGTCGAGCTTTCCGTCGCGGGCGGCGCCGTGCCTGGCATGGTGCCCTGCGACGCCTCGCTCGGTGCCGCCGACGCCTCCGGCTGCATCGATGGCTGTGGCTGCACCGGCTGTGGCGGCGGCGGCGGCGGCGGCGACGACGACGACGGCGTGAGCGCCGGCGCGGCAGGCGGTGGAGGAGACGGCGCGCTGGGCGGCGGTGAAGCGGGCGGCGGCGGCGGCTGCGTAGACGCATCAGAAGCATTGGCGGCGGCTGCGGCGGGATCGGCGTTCATCATGACGGCGGTGCGCTTGGATGCGGACTCAAACTCGGCGCCCACCGACTTGATCCAGTCAATGTACGACGAGAGGCGCGTGTAGCCACCAGGCAGCTCGGCGCGCGCGCAGCCGTAGCCGAAAGACACCAGCGCGATCTGCACCAAGTTGAGCCGATCGTCGTACACGACGAGCGGGCCGCCCGAGTCTGCGTTGCAGCTATCGCAGCCGCCCGTTGCATAGCCCGCGCAGATGTGCATGCGCGCGCTGATGCCCGACGACAGGAAGCTGTCCACCTTGTGGTAGCCGCTCTTGCAGGCGGCGGTGTCGACGACGGGCACGTCCACCTGACGGAGGCGCGCGTCATGCGCGGGGTCGAAGCCCTCGTCGGTGTATCCATAGCCGGCGACGCGCGAGAATTCGTTGATGCGCGGCACGTCGCCGTTGACGTTGAGGCGCACGAAGCGCGATCCGGGCGGCACGTCGGCGGCAAACTTGACCAGCGCAATGTCGTGCTTGGGCAGGAAGAACTGCGGGTGCGAGTACACGGCGTCGATGGACACCAGCGTGCCGGAGCTGGACGTCTGGCCGGACACGTACGCCTTGGATGTGGGCTTGACCAGACAGTGCGCGGCGGTGACGGCCCAGCGCGCGGAGAGCAGCGAGCCGGCGCAGCCCTCGTCGTAGAAGGACACGAGGTGCGACTTGATGTAGGCGTCGGAAAACAAGCCGCCCACGATGCGCGGCTGCGCCGGCGAGCGCGCGGATGGCGGCGGCAGCATGACCGGGCACTTTGGCGGCGCGCGCGCCGCGGCGACGGCGTGCTGCGCCAGTGCGACCGCAAGGCACGCGAGCACCACGGCGACGTGCATGACGACGACGACGATGGGGAGGGAAGGGGGATCGTTGCGGAGCGTGCAACACGCACCGGCGCGATGGGGGGGGGGGGAAGGGGCGGCGGTTGGGGGGACGTGGGCTGCGCGGCGCGGCGTGCGTGCGCTTTAAACGAAGCAGGGCGCGCCGATGGCGCGTGCGACGCGCGTGGCGCACGCGCGCTCGTGGCTTATCTCTATTGTACAATACTGTATAGTACAAGCAAATTCGGTGACGGCGTTCATCGATGATGGAGCTGCGGACAAGCGACGACAGCATGAGCGAGGCGCGCCACGACGTGTCGCCCATCAGCATCTCGCTGCCCGACTGGTACGGCGACGAGCTAGCGCGCGTACCGGCCACGATCGGCTCGCATGCCGACAAGATGCGCGTGGTGCTGCACTTTGCGCGGCTCAACGTGCAGCACAACAGCGGCGGGCCATTCGCGGCGGCGGTGTTCAACACGGCGACCAACGCGCTGGTATCGGTGGGCGTAAACCGCGTGCAAGCCACTGACAACTCGAGCGCGCACGCAGAGGTGGTGGCGCTGTCGCTCGCGCAGCGCGCGCAGCGTAACTACGACCTGGGCGCGGCGCACGCGCGCCACGAGCTGGTGGTGAACTGGCGGCCGTGCGCCATGTGCATGGGCGCCGTGCTGTGGAGCGGCGTGCGGCGGCTGGTGATCGCCGGCGAGGGCGACGAGCTGCAGGCCGTGACGCGCTTCGACGAAGGCGACGTGCACCCGCAGTGGCGCGCGCTGCTGGCGAAGCGCGGCGTGGACGTGGTGAGCGACGTGCTGCGCAGCGACGCGCTGCGCGTGTTTGAGCTGTTTGCGAGCAGCGGAAACTTTGTGTACAACGCGCGACAGTCGCGCTGACGTTTGGCGCCGCCGTGCTCGACGGCGCTCGACGGCGCACGGCGCACGCGACGCTCCGCCGTCGCCGCCAGCCGCCCGCCGCCCGCCGCCAGCCGCCAGCCGCCAGCCGCCAGCCGCCGCCAGCCGCCAGCCGCAGCGCCGGCTGCTGCACGATGCGGCTGCGCTTGACGCCGTGCCACCGCGCGAAGCGGCGAACAGCGCTGGCAGCCGCGCGGAGAGCTGCCGCCACACGCTGCACACGTGGCGCTGCCCGCCGGCTGGAGCCACGGGCGCGGCGGGGGGAGCGCTGCAGTGTTCGTTTTTCGTTTTGATGTTGATAGATTTGATAGATAGTTTGCTTTTGGGGCGCGCGCTCCCACCGGGCGGTCGGTCGTGTGTGTGTGTGAGCGTCGGTGTCGGTGGCGCGCTCTTGTTGCGCGTGCTTGCTGTTTGCAGATATGCCGCGCGCTTCCGTGGACTTTACCGAGGAGACTATCAAGGAGTTTCGCGAGGCGTTTGCGCTCTTCGACAAGGACGGGTAAGTCTTTCTTGTTATTGTTTTGCACACACGTCAACCTCGTGGACGTGACAGCTTTTTTCATAAGTATACATGTTTATATATATCCGCAACTAAATGTATGACGTATGTGTGTGTGTGTGTGTGTGTGTGTGTGTGTGTGTGTGTGTGTGTGTGTGTGTGTGTGTGTGTGTGTGTGTGTGTGCGTGCGTGCGTAGCGATGGGAGCATTTCAGTGGCCGAGCTGGGTACGGTGATGAGGAACATGGGGCAAAACCCCACGGACGCAGAGCTACAACAGATGATCTCAGAGGTGGACGCGGACGGAAACGGACTGATAGACTTTGCCGAGTTTGTCACCTTGATGGCCAGAAAGATGAACAACACCGACCGCGACGCGGAGATTCAGGAGGCGTTCAGCGTGTTTGACAAGGACGGATCGGGCAAGATTTCTAGCGACGAACTGCGCCAGATCATGAAGAGCTTGGGCGAGGATCTTACCGACGAGGAGGTACGTTTCTTGTTTGTTTTCTGTGTGCTGTTGCTGCTGCCGCGCCGTTTCTGACTGTTCGTTCTTGTGTGCTGTGCTTGCGCGCGCGTGTACAGATCCAGCAGATGATTCGGGAAGCAGACACAAACGGCGATGGAGAGATCGGTATGTCATTGTCCACACACCCCCTCCCCCCCACCCCACCCCACCCCTCGCACTGCTGTGTTGCTAACGTTGCCCATTTTGCGCGTGTATGCCATATGCTCACAACAGACTACGACGAATTCGTGCGCATGTTGTCCTAGATACATAGTCATCATGAATTTGCTGGAGACTCGTACTCCACGCCACGTCCGCCAGCGCGCGCATCGCGCACACGTATCGCCACGCGCACACGTACCGCCACGCGCACACGTACCGCCACGCGCACACGTACCGCCACGCGCACACGTACCGCCACGCGCACACGTACCGCCACGCGCACACGTGCACAAGTTCACGCGCAAGCGTGCGCAAGCGCTTGAACCAAATTTGTTGTGTTGAACCAAAAATGAACCAAAGTGACAAGCCATCTGTCTGTAAGAGCGCGTGAGCCGCGCGCAACTGCTTTTGCGCGCGTACAAGCGTATGATACATAGATTACATACATACGCGTATCTACAGTGCGCGTGCGCGCTGGGCGTGCGAGTGTGTGTGCGTGTGTGTGTGTGGCTGTGTGCTGTTTATTGGCTGCATGCGCGCGCGCGCGCAGCGCGGTGGCCGCCTGCAAGCGCCGCCCGTGCGAGCGCGTGTGCGCGCGAGCGCCCGCCAAACTGCTGCGCGTTTCGAAGCCGCTGCGAGCCAACACGCGAAAAAGTTTTCAAACTGAGCCACGTGCGCGTCACGCTTGCTACGGCGCCGCTGCTCGCGCGCGCATTCGCGCACACAAATGTGCGCATTGCACACAAAAAAAGGCACGCGCTTGTGGCACACGCTGCGAAAAGGCGCGCGCGCCAAACAGCCGTGCCCGTCACTGCTTGTGACGCGTCACTACGTAATTATCATTAAGATCTATGACACATCACTTATCGCTTCCATTTCGTTTGTGAACTTCAGTATGTTAAAGGGTTAACACTTACTGTAGCACTCCTACACCCGCCGCAGCGAGCAAGCGCGGAAGAGTTGCGTCTCGAGACGGCTCTCACGTCTGTGCAGCCGCGATGGCGGCGTGCAACCGCCGCGCGCGCGAGCGCAATCGAGACTGCACTGGTCCAATCGGCGGCAGCCACAGCAGTTCAGATACATAAAAACAGCCAGCACGCATTCTATTTTAGGACGGCGCCGTTCTCCGTACCGCTCTCAAGTGTGTACCCAACGCCCAAACGTACACTGTAACCGGCGCTACCGTGTAGCGACGAGCGCCGCTGCTGCGTGTAGCGCAAAACGCTACGCTACGCGCGAAAACAATAATATCCGTAATCTACCAAATCTCGCGCGCGTACATGCCATCGTCACACGCACCGCGTTGCTGCTGCCGCTGCTGTTGTTCACCCAACGCGCCCAATCGGAGCCGCGTCGCATCCGTGCGATGCGCTGGCGCATAGTACCTCACGCGCTTCGCCTCCTGCTGCACCAAGTGCGTCTCCGCACGGTACGCCTCATTCCTCCTCACACCCGACTCTGTGTACCACGTCCGTTCCCTCACGCCATTACCACCACCATTGCCACCGTAGCTAATACCGTCACTACCCCCATCGCGCGCGTACTGCCGCGACGCCACCAGCGCTGGCGATAGCGCTGGAGATGGCGATAGCGCTGGCGATAGCGCGGGCGACAGCGCGGGTGACAGCGCGGGCGACAGCGCTGGCGCCGCCATTGCAGCTGCGCCCGCAGTCGTCGTCACGCCACCACCGTAGATCACAACCTCCTCCATCATCCGCGCACATCCGTTCACCATCGAGTGCACGCTCGCCGTGCCCGTCGCCGTGCCCGTCGCCGTGCCCTCACGCCTTTGCACATCAAACTCGTACACGCCAATGGGTCTACGCCGCATCTTGCGTCGCACCAGCTGCATCTCGTCGGTGTTGAGATGCAGGTCGTGGATGGAGCGCTTGTGCTTATCGCCTTTTGCCTGTCGCTCAAAATACTTCTGCGCGTGCGACTGTACCTGAGTAGGCGTCTTGGTGCTCACAACGCCGGCGATCTGCTTCCAGTTGCCGCGTCCGTAGCGGTGCAAGCCCTCCAGAAACAGGTAATGCTCCTCCCTGGTCCAGCCCCGTTTGAAGTGTTGCTTGGGCGGCGGCAACAAGCTGCACACCGACGTTTCACCCGACGTGGTCACGAACGTGGTGTCGGACGGCGCGGAGAGCACCGACTGCTCCGAGCAGCTGGACGCCGTCCGCGCCGTCAGCAGGTGCCAGTTCACGGCGTTGGCCTCACAGATGGCGATGCGCTCCGTGTGAAACGGGCACTTGCCCACGCGCTTGCACGGCTGGTCGTGTTGGTTCAACACGCCGCAGATGATGTGCCCCTTGTCGTTGTACACCTTGCCCTGCACCACCACGCAGCGCATCGCCAGCAGCTTGGCAACGTCGTACAGCACGCCGCACGGCGCGTGCGCGGCGGCCGCGCCGTGCGGCGGCTGCGGCGCGCGAGAGTGAGGGTGGTCGTGCGGCGCGGCGCAGTGCATGGACGGCGGCGACGTGACGGCGTTGTGCAGCGGCGCGGCTGCGAGGTGGCAGCGCGTCGGCGCGACGGAGCGCACGTCGAACATCGGGCGGATGGACGACGAGTTGGCGCCGCGCATGGCGGGCGGCGGCGGGAGTGGCGACTGGTGGTAATAGGAGCCAAACGAGTGCAGTGACGGTGAGGGGGGCGGCGGCGGGAGTGGCGCGTGGCGGTAATAGGAGCCAAACGAGTGCAGCGGCGGTGAGGACGGCGGCGGCGGCGGCGGCGGTGGTGGCGGCGGCGGCGACAGCGGGGGCGCGAAGCGCGCCGTGTGGTAGCTATGCATTGCCGAGGTTGCGCGTTGAGCGGATGGGGAGCTGTGAGGGGAGGGGGGGATAGGAGAGAGTGTAGCACGTAGGTATCGATACGCTCACGAGGGGGGGCGATGGGCGCGGCGGGACGGTGGTGCAGAGGCGCGATCGCGGTGCTCTTTATAGGTGTGTGGCGAAGTGGCAGCCGCGGCGCTGCGCGGCGTTGAGCGGCGTTCGTTTGACGACCGCGAAGCAAAACGCGGCGGCGCGTCAAACTGATAGGCGTCACACACACACACACACACACACACACACACACACACACACACACACACACACACACAAGAGCAAACGAAAAAACGCAAAACACACGAGTCTTTTTGTCACCGCGCACGCGCGTCTTTTCTATCGGCGCACGATTCCGAGTGCACGCGACGTGACGTGTCTCTTTTGATCGCGCGTGCGGTGTGGTGCGCTGGGTGCGCTCTATGTGCGACTGGCGACGCACGCCACGCACGACACATATGCCACGAAAGCCACGCAGGGTATATATGCCACGCACGCCACGCGCGCCACGCGGCTCAGGTGTTGGGGCGCAGGCGGCCCAGCATGGAGCTGACGTCCTCGCGGGGCAGCATGGCGGACGGCGCGTACATGGACTCAAAGGCGTCGAAGGTGAGATTGCACGCGCGCGGGTCCAGCAACGAGCTCACGCAGATTTCGGCCACGTCCGCGCGGCTGATGTCGCCGCTCACGTCGCCGTCCTGCTCCAGCATGATGGCCTTGTTGCCGCCGGGCTGCTCCGTGAAGCTGCCCGGCCTCACGATGCAGTACGTCAGCCCCGAGTTGCGCAGCCGCTGCTCCGCCAGGTACTTCCACGCCGTCACGTCGTCCTTGGCCGCCGCGCGCAGCCCGCCCTCGTCCAGCGCCGACAGGTCGCGCGCCGTCACCGACGCGCACGACACCAGCACAAAGTCCGGCTGCTCCTGCGTGCGGTAGATCTTGAGGTAATCCACCCCCAGGTAGAACCGCCCGTCGTCCTTCTCGGGCGACACCGCCGGCTTGCGGTACTGGATCGCCATCTGTCGGATGTCCCCGCGGTCCAACGCCGCCGCCTCCCGTCGTCGAGAGCCGTCGTTCATGTCCACCGCGCGGAAGCTCGACAGCGCCACCCGCACCGACTCCCACTTGTTCTTGTGCGACTGCACCGCCGCCACGTACTCCACGCCCTCCTTCACGCCCTGCGCCGTGCGCACCACCAGCAGGTACGTCTTGCCGTCCCCAATGCAGCGCAGAATGAACCCGGAATAGCCGCGCAGATTCATGCGCGCCGGCACCGTGCGGATCTCCGCCAGCCCAGAGTACGTGCTATATACGTGCCCCATGAACGCCACGCGGTTAGCGCCCGTGATCTGAAAGTTCACGCGCGGCGGCCTGGCGCCGTCCGCGCCCTGTTCCGGCACCACGCGCTTCCACTTGCTCAGATGCTCCTCGTGTCCAAAGTTGAACAGCGTGCGTTTGGTCGCCTCCGACCGCCCATAGTACTGCACGCGCGCGTCATGGAACGCGCGAATCAACTTGCAAGTGCCCTCATACTCCACGCGCTCCGCGTCATCGTCTTCGCGCGCGCCCACCGCGCAGATCACCTTGTCCACGTCGCCGGTCGCCTCCAGCAGCGAGTCGTAGTCATCGAGGCTACCCTTGACGAACGACACGCCGGTGCCCAGCAGGTCCAGAGTGGAGCTGTACAGGTTTCGCACCAACACACGCACCTTGTACCCGCGCAGCACCAGCTTCCTCACAATGATGCGCCCCGTCTGCCCGGTGGCGCCCACCACCAGCACCTCCGGCGGCTCGTCCTGTTGCTCGAACAGCTGCGCGCGGTCCAGGTCGAACAGCTCGTCGGAGCGGTCATCCACCAGCCCCGTCGCGCGCCGCAGCCCCGACAGAAAGTCGCGCGCCGCGGAGAACGGATTTCTGGACGGCGGCGACGGCGGCGGCGTCGGCGTCGGCGCGTCGCCGGACGCCATTGCGAACGGCGGCGCGCGGCGCCTGCAGGCAGGCGTCCGGTGGCGGCGCGCCACGAGCGGCGCGCACGGCGCGAAGGCGGGCGCGCGGCGCATTACGCGATGCGTTGCTGTTAGCGGGCGGGGGAGGCGAGATGGGCGGCGGGACGGAGGTGGCAGCGCTGGTGGCGGGGGGTGGGGGGGGGGTGGGAGGAGGGTAGAGGCGCGGGGGAGGCGGGCGCGTATGGCGCCCATGTGCCATTGCGCGTGCGCGCCGTGAGGTGAGCGATCTGCGCATTGTACGGTGGCGGAGGAGCTGTTGCGCCTCAGAAAGTTTTGGCTGTGCAGCGGCAAACGCAATTTTTTTGCAGCAATGTTTGTCCGTGGCGCGCGCATTTGCGCTTGTTAGGAAATCTTGTTATTATTAACGCTCGCACTGCATGTGCGCTACCATGTGATCCTTGGAAACTGTTAGGATCCAAGCGGAGGCACAACCGTTTACCATTTAAACTTTACCAACATTACGCCTCGTGCGGTAAGGCTTTCACCATCCTCCCATGGAACTTGCTCCGATGAGCACGCAGCATTCCTCGTTGGCATTACAAAGCACAGATCAATAACCTGTAATTGGTTCAAAATGCTTGTCCATTACTACGTTGCAGAAGCTCAGCTCAGCTCTAGACTTTGCTATTATGTCATCACACTAATCTTTGTGGACAACAAGTCAAGTTATGATAATCAGCAGACGAATACGGTACAAATTCAACACAAAACTTAGCAGATACGGATGCTCAAACGTACATCACCGCCATGACCATGCAAGCTATCATTTCCATCCGGCCATATACCGGCGAGATATTGAGCCCTCACATACATCTGAACATATCACTTCAGCAACTTCGTTCTTGGGTGTCAATTTGGTGTCCCTGAGGACCCATTCATCCTGTCGTTGCTCCCTTATTTACACGGTAGGTACTTGTTGGCACCAATTCATTCCCCATTGCTCAAATCCAAGACAACTCTTCGAATGTTATCACTCATCCCATTTTGTGAACCACTACCACAAAACACTTTAAGTACAACCCCTTCCCCAGAACACTTGCATTCACACTTGATCACCCTCAAACCTTTCCTCCATTGCTCTTTCCTTCATCCCGACAGAAAAGAACTATCCACAACCCTCTTCCCCACCAAATATGGCTACTGTATCCATGAAACACTTTCTCCTCTTGATTATAGCCCTCGTCACCATTCCCTTCTCTCATTCGTACCAGTACGGACTGTTTGACATTATCTGCGGCCACGAGGGCTGTTTTACCGATTGTGGAAGCCGTGCGTTCTGCACCCACAGCGCACTATGGTACGTCCGAGACAACCGCTTCACCTCCTTCCTGAAAGCCTACATGAGCAACAGGTACGATTTCAATGGTTCAAGAACCGGAATCAAGCTGCAAATCTACAAGCACCATTACATTTCGAGATCCATTGTGAATTTCACCGGCATGAATATATATAGTTCTCCTGAGCAATCCATGCTTTCTGATGAGGAACGACGCATCGTGGACACAAATCCGCATTCTGGACGTCCATATTGTATCATGGAACTGAATAATAACTTCGCCGGAATTTGTCGGATTGAACCAGGAGAACAACCCACGATTATCTCTTTCCCGTGGAAGACGGTGTGTCGAGGGACAAATGATGATTTAATATTCAGGCGAAGGGGCTAACTATGCATCAACAATAATAGGCGTTAATATAGATGCGCATTTGTGTCAAGAGTTCTTTTTCAAAGGAGCGGTTAATCCTGGCCGTCACGCTTTCATTAATGATGAAGAACAACAACGAGTGCTCGCGAAGGCCGCTATTGCAGTCTTCAGCTTTACGTGTAATGTATAATTACACAAACTCATAGAACTCTGCGACACTTATGATTTATTTCTCTCCGACGTAAAGGTCTGTCATATCAATCTTCATTTTCTGGGATGTTTGGGGGACTTAGAAAGCAACGAGGCGGCGAATACGCGGATGACGACGATAGGACAGCAGGCTGGACTCATACAGGATATGGTGGTCTACGGCGGCGTGGCACAGATCATGCTTCCAGACAAACTCCAGCTCCAAGTACATCCTCTCCCGCGTGCATGGGAATATCAGTGTACACCTTTGCTCTTCTAGGAAAAGAACCGACTTAACAAAAAGTATCACATCCACACAACCACAGTATTAGGCTGAAACCATACCTTCCTACTTTGAGGAGTGCACCTGTCCGAGCCGTAGGTTGGAGAAACTACCCGTGCGCAGCAGCATCTCCGGAAACACTACCCGTGGCAAGCACATGAGCGGCCATAGCTGAGCTAATAAGCAACCCTGTGTAGATTTCTTGACAACAACCATTACTCCGGGTTCGAGTCCTGCCAAGGCCACCCCCTTAAATCTATCACAGTGAGGTTTGCATTTCAATTGAATATATAAGAATGGATATAAGCCATACATATAAGATTGAAGTCCATGATGATGAAGAAAAATATTTACTTGGCTTTGACAACAAAGAAAGCCGTATTTCACCCACTAAAAAGATGCTGATGGTAGACGAATCTCAACCAAACCCCACGCGACTTTAAAAGATAAGCTTAAGAACGGATGTAGGACGAAGAAAATGTTGGTAAAGATGTTTGGTTTCTGGTTATGAGTCAAATACTACGAAAACGAAACCGTCTTCAGCCTGCCTAGTCTTCACTATAGGATCTTTGATGACGACGTGTTCTTCATCGCCAGGTCTGAACGTCCGTGATGCCAATTGGATAGGATCACTTAGATGGGCGAATCGCTTCTTCCAGAATCCCAAGCAACTGAAATAACACAAACCAGAAATGACGAAAACAGAAACGATTAAAGCTAGAACTGCGGTAGCGATAACAGTCTCGTCCTTCTTGTCGACATCAAACTCACATTCATCTTGTCTCGTCCCCGAAAACATACGCCTTCGCAACTCATAGGGGTCCGAAATTGGGGCCGGGCCCTCGGGGTTTGACAAGGCCTTTAGGGCACGTTTGGCAATATCTCTCAAAAACGGCTGTGTGTCATAAAACACCTCCGTAGGAGAGAAAAGAGTTTCAAATTCGGGATCAGTGGCAAATCTTTCTTGATTCTTAGGGATTGGTACAGAGAAGAACGTAAGATTCTGTTGCTTAACAACAAGCATACAGAATCGCTCTCGCATTCTAAAACTCCCCCTGCACCAGAAAGAAACACAGGTTCTGCGAGCCAAGCAAACTGAACCTTGAAAAGGGGTACCTGAGAGCAGCTGATCGCACTTGAAGTTCTGCTCAAATTCGCTGCCATCTGAATAAAAGAGGTTTTGTCGGCCGAGGCACACTGTGACTCAATAACATCCACTCTGGCATCCAAATCTTGGCGTCCTCGTACTTTGTTCAGACCATCGACGACAAAACAGCTCTGTCGTTGCAAAACTGGAGTCTGTATCGGGTCACTGAAATTGGAGACAACAACTTCGAGAGCGACGAACATTAGCACAGAGAGTAGTGCGATTAGATGAGACCGAATCAAATGGTTCCGGATTCGAATATGTTCCCCTCTCCGAAGACGTCGACTTTCAGAAAATGAGCTTGTGGCCATGAGAAACTGATGGGTCAAAAATTCGGAGATGACTAGAACAATAGTGATGATCAGGCTTACAAACTGAGCTTTTAGAGGAATTACAACCATTTTGTTAAGTGCGTAATGAAGTGTTGAGGGGGTTTGCTGAATAAGACGCGATGCGTCGACGAGAGGCTTCTTCTTTCCAGAACTATGCTTGGTATATGCGACAACTGAAAACTAGGACAGTCAATGATTGGAATCTGACGAACATGAGGATTCTGTGATTCTGAAGTATGAGTGTTTCTACTTTGGAGGTATTTCCAGTTCTGATTGAAGTAAACGCGATTGTAACAAGTGTATTTGATTACATAGCCTTTGAGGTACAGACAGCGAAGATGGTTTGTTGGTCTTCGTGTTACCCTTGGTAGAGGCAGGGTCGTGCTCTTAATTTCGATTGAGGACTGCTGCTCTTTAGCATGCAATGCACCATGCAGAAGTAGGGCTTACAGAGAAAGAAGAAGCCGGATTCTTCATGATGACGAGGACCCGTCTTCGTTGTACGAAGGCAGTTGGAGGAGTGTCCGTTGTACCAATGGCGGCATTTTTGACGCGAGGAGGCTCACCTGTCAAGAACCTTGGAAGATAACACTTCTCTCAAGTTTTAGCTGATCAGGGAGGATTCCCGGACAACATGTACGGAATGCTAAAGAGCATACGTATCCTGTAATGCGATAGTCCCATCTAGACGTATCATAGAAGGCGATCATGTGTGGCATCTGGCGGAGCTCTGCCAGATTCATCACTCGCGGCGTTTATGTAGCCAAGTCTAGTTGTGGATCCCAAGTTATTGTGGTGTGTCTCAGAACGAACGTGTAGACCAACTCGCAAAGTCAGGTTTGAAGATTTCCCTTGCGCTCCCAATGGAAGTCCCGGCGGATTTCAATGACGTAAAAACTTAGCTGAAGCAGAAAGGAGAGAGTAGGTTGGTCTTCGCCATAGACAATCCGGAGGAAGAGGGCAACACATGGCGGTCTGAAGTCACACTGGCGCAATTCGCGACTACCCATGTGCCAACGCTACATGCGGTTAGTTCGTACCTTGACGGAAAGGTCACGCGGTGTGAAGTGGAACTGCCGCGAAGAAAGACATCGAGCACGTTCTTTTCCGGTGCGCTCTAACCAATGCAGCTCGACGCGGTTCTACAGAGAACTAGAGAAAGAAAAGGTAAGTCGTTGTTAGAAATGATTAAGCAATGGCCGTTACGGTTTTTGGTCTTCTTTAAGAGAGAGAATGATATCATCCGAAAATGGCCTGAGAAAGTGCTGGCCTTCCTAGTGAGAGAGCGCTTCTTTAACCAGAAACGCACTACATTTAGTTGTAATTAAGCTAGATGTGCCTATAAATGAAAGAGAGAGAGAGAGAGAGAGAGAGAGAGAGAGAGAGAGAGAGGACCCCCCGGGCCGTCATTGCCCGCCTACCACGGGAGTTAAGAGTCACCATTTTATGCAGTCATCACCGCATTTTGCTCGTGTCTCTGCAGATAAGCCCTGCTTCGGTTTGGTTTTTGAAATTGACAACTCCTGCGCCGAAGATATTCATACTTAACTCGGCTTTGAGCTTCCATTCAGCAATTAAGAAGGCAAGAATACGGCATGGAACCGTCTTGTAAATCTTTATGACACGGCACAGGAATGTGTTGAACACCGATAATCTTCTGCTGCGCATTCAAGGAAGTGGAGAGGGCTTTAAATTTAAATTGGGTTTAGACCCATTACATATAGGATTCTCCTTGTCGTGGTACACAGTGATCTTCGGTGTGGAGAGGTAAAAAGCATTCCTTGTCATGTGCTTATCAATCACCACCTTCCTTTTCCAGGTTGGGATACTGTACATAATTCTATGAAGCAATGTCAAAGTGAGTTGAGGTGTGGAGCAACTCACCTGTGTACGTGTGGAGAAATCTATTACAAAATGCGACATCATTCACCAAACCCCAGTTTTGCTTTCGCAATAACCAGCTCCGCGGCGTAGGGGTCGGTTGGGACTGCGCCCAGGAACCGAACTGTCCCTTGTACGCTTTCACCGAGAGAGAGGACACCTAGATAAACAGATACTTGATTTCTTTACTCCCCGAAACAAATCCCTTGTTACACATCCCACTTGTCTCCCTTTCTCTCTGTCGCGGGTACACTAGTTCAATTGCCAGTTATTGCAGAGCGTTTCTGTCCAAAGAAACGCTCTCTCACCAGACAAACTAGCATTCTATCATTTGCTAATGATTTCCGCAACCGATGAACCACAACGTTCTCCAGAAGGTGGTAGACACATTCTTCTTGACTTGGTCCTCATTTGGGCATCGAAGAATATAATGATCAAAGTCGTACAGTGTCCCGGGTGGCACGAGTCTGTACAAAGGAAAAGAATGATCGTACGTATTTGCCCAATGACACCAACGCGTGTAGTAGTATAAACAAGCCCACGCAGACTGAAAGGTTTGAGCGAACTCTGAACTCTGTACTGAATTATAAACACCAAGAATGTGCAGCGGCATGTGCATTCCAACATATAAAACATATGGACTTCCATGCAGATGAAGTGCAAGTAGATTATGTTAAGCAACTGACCCCATATTTCTCGCCTGTGCTCTCATTAAGATGGACTCCCTTACCAAACTTGAATGCTTCTCAAGACTTGAAGATGCCGAAGAACACCGAATCTGCTCAATTCAGAGACCAGACTGTACCAGGCCCGCAATGGAGACAATAAACCATGAGCCAAAAATGGTTCTACTGCTTTCGTATACGTACTCACGAGAACGTTGTTAACCACAACGTCACCATGTGTCGTTTGAGGATTGAATAAGCCTACATCGTGAATCCAATCTATGGACTGAATGACAGTAGTGAACCATTTCCAAGAACCATTTCTTGTCCCAGTTTAACAGATTGGGCAGTCACCAGTTGACCGTCAGCGTAAACATAATGATTCGGACTAACCGCCAGATTATCCCCTGAATCAAGCTGAAAGCGTACAAAACGCGATAGCACATATGGCAGCCGGTGAGTGAACATGAAGACAGGCGAGAACAAGCCATTTCCGACGTAGATCTCGTCCCCAACAGCGATGTCTCGCATCTTACGCCTTCCGCCGTCACGCATGCGAACTGATGCGCTAGCTGGAAAACACTCTTTCCCTCTCCTAGAGGCTTCCAGCTCATTTTCTGAAGAACCTTCAAACTGAGTCGAGTCATGCTCCACATCGCCATCCCCAAACCTGTACACACAGGAAATCCCTTTATACAGCGGGACCATGATAAGCCACTTCGTGTCAGCCTCGAACGTAAAGTCTATTCTCGGTATGGTGATGTCCTCCTCAGATGGTTTGATGATGAAGGCAGTTGATCCTCGTGGGAAAAGAACTTTTCCATTACAAACCCTGTGAGCTGATTCATATCCGACCAAATATGGTTCTCGTCGTGTGTCCGCCACCCACCTTGCATCGATGTTTGGACCCGTGCTGTTAAGAATGTATAGCATTCTGTCGGTGATGTAATACTTGCCAGTGTAGTTGACCACGAATTGGCCTGGGTCGACTTCCTTCTTGGTGAGGTTATTGAAGATAGCGCTCAGGGTTGTGCCGTGGTAGAAGCGGAGTCGGCCGTAGTAACCAAGTTTAGTGTCATTGCAACGGACGCCATCATGCAGAATTTCCTCATGCTCGACGCGGAAGGGGCCTTGCTGGTAGCGGTCCCAGCTTAGATGCTCTATATTCTGGGGACATAGGGACGAGTTCTGACTATATGCGAAACTCCACTTTCCGGTGATGTCATCAGGATAAGAGGCTCGTGTTTGAATACGAGATGAGAGCGTATTCGCATCACGCAAACTTTCCGACCATGCGTGAGTGAATGTAGAAACGCACAGCAGACAAAGAATTGTCAGGGTTTGCATGGGGCTTTCCAACAGCGCAGCGAATACAAGTAGATGAATAAGCTGTGATGACGCCAATGGTAAACGCGGTTAGGAGTGGCTTCGGAAGCAGTTGTCATATATCGTTAGAGCTCAAGGGGGGAGCTCTGCCGAACGGAACACAGCCGAAATCTGTGGATTTGTCAATGCTCGAAAGCGATGTGGGAACGTGAGAGCTGCCAGGGAGCCGGACATGATGTGATTTTGCTACTAGCGTTACGCTGGCGAACGTTTGTATCACTGGAGCAGAGAAATGCGAGGTGGTGGTGTAACGTGATAGCAGCGTCGCCATTGATACAAGACGTGGCTCATCAGCGATGCTTCTCGGCGAGAACCTTTCACTTTGCACATGTGTAAAGTCTACGCCGGCGGTCTCCGACGAAAGGAGTGGACGGAATGAGCGGACCGTTTCCGCAGCTCTCTTTACGTGGCCGTTGCAGGGAGAAGATCCCTTAGCTTCTCATGGTTTCATAGAAATTGGCCATGTCTATGAAATCTTGTCGGCAGCTATCATTTGCCAAGTGGCCTCCTGTAACATGCCGCATGACATCACCTGGGCGCTTCCGCGGCGCAGGTGCCATAGGATTGTTCTCGTGGCATGCCAGTGCACAATGCAACGGATTCCCTGGCGATGCGGCAATGAGGCTGGCTTTTGCTACGATCATCTCAGAAGCTTACGCAACCTCTGCCGCCCCCTTTGTCATAGATTCTGCCTACCAGAAACGGAACGTTGACTTGAGAGGAGAGAGGCTCCCAGAGCCCAGCTCTGGTCAGAAGCTTGACCCTTCTGAACTTTTGATTTATGTTGTCACTTGATTTCTTCTGGACAGTCCTGCACCGTGCAATGCACAATGCAATGCATTTCTGATGTAAATAATTTGCTAAAATGTTCGCAAAAATTAATTTCTAGAAAAGTTTTGATCTGGATAGATACATGTAATGGGTTGCCAACCTCTTTGGCACATGCATTCTATGCATAGATGCTCTGCGTCTTCGACACAGGTGAAAGCAACACGGTCAAAGTTCTGCTCTTCGCCACGAGCAATTACCAAGCATATGTGCTGCCTGGTATTCGTTAACGGACTCAACTCATTGAGCACGAGACTCACGTGCAGCCAATACTGTAACTGCAACTCGATGACTGAGCAGCAAGAAATCAATACTGTACGAATGATGCTAGTGATGCTTCGCCAGGCGAGCAGCCAGGTTCATTTGTTTTAGGTGTTGATAGAGGCATTAGGTTGTCAGATGATCTGACACCTTAGCAAACCATGGGTACTAACGGTACGAGGAATCAACGTACGCGTTTTGCACAAACAACAACTGCAGGTACAGCGGAAATATGTACCGTTGGTACCAATCATTTAGTGTTTCGAGATGAAGAATTTACCTGTTCTTCTTCCTAGACCCTGAGGCACAACGGCACCAATAAGATCCGAACACCGAGTAATCAGGTAGCCTTGTGCTGTAACTCCTCAAAATGATTGTCCCGACCATTAGTTTACTTCAACAAGCATTAATAATGAATGAGATGTTAGCTACTCTGCCACGCTCGACTTTTGACGACAGGCAACCGATGATTGGCAGGGAAACTGCGATGCCAAGAAGCAAGTTGAGGACCTCCCGCCAGAGATTGCCGCCGTTATCACAAACAGTACCGTTGTAACACAAGCTTGTGGAAACGGGCTTAGAACCTAAGCATCCACGTAACCGGCGGCTCAATCATGTTGGGAATGCCAGCGATGACGCGCAATCCGTATCTAGCTAGTTGCGTTCGTTGCTTCCCATGATCCATGGAACAGCTGCAGGAGGAAGCTCACAAGCACCGTTCCACTCCAGAACTTTTGTCATTAAGGGACAACTTGTAGCATACCCGTGCTGTCTCTCATAGGGGTTTCTCGCCTGCTTTTTCTTCCCCAGAACAGGACCGTGCCCAGCAGCATCGCCGCGAAAGAGTTGAAGAGTCTTTTGCTCCGCATGCGCGGCGTCGTCTTGGTCTGAAGGCTCTCCAGCACCTACAAACACAAAACGAGACAAAGGCCATTTGATGCTGTCTGCGTGAAAATGGAAACGCTCTCGTTTGAATGGCCATGATATGATGGTTAGTCGCATAGGAAATCGCTTAACACACTCATAGAATCTACCAATCCCAAACAACACATTGTCAAAGGAGTCGCGCGAAAATTCTTCCGTGGTCGTACGTGACTTCACTTCCTCAAATCCCCAAAAGCGGTGAACGACAGCGAGATCATGATAACCCTGCGCCTCAGACAGAAAGTGAGGACTGCGAGTTTGTCCACCGCTGAAAATAAGAAGACTTGAAGGATCGGAAGCTGCCAGCTCCACTCCGCGACGAATGTGAAGAATGAACTGCGAAGTCTCCTTCACCTGGAACGATTGCAAGGCCCATACTGATGGATCGGTTGCAGCGATGGGACTAATCTCACGTCCTCCAAGATAGATGGCATGACCGCAGACGACAATGGCGTGCGTGGCTTTGCTGAAATCCATGCGTTGTACCAAGGGTAGCGTGTTAGAAACTTGAGATTTACAAAAACCATTGGATGCGATCATCGTTGCTGCAGATGAGGATTTATGTAAGCTACAGATACGTGTTCAAGAGCAGATATCTACTGGCACCGATCCTATGGCCTGTCAACTCGAAGGTGAATGAATTAGTACAAACCAAGGTTTGAACCTTCCAGCTACAGGCTCAGGTATTACTTGTGTTCGTCGTCTAACCGCCTTAGCTCCTGGGGCCCATCCAGTGCGAAGCACAGTTTGCCCTAGTTGCGAAGACGAGAGGCAAAAAGCACCGTCGGCTCATGATTCATCGGCGTGGAGTTGAGGTGAACGCATTCAGCAGCGCCACTAGCCATACGCCGTTGTCGACAGCAGGCAACGCGAAAGGTCTGTTTGATTCTGCGATATATTAAGCAGTACCATAGGTTCATGCGCTGGCAACGATAAAGATGCTCATCCAGAGCGAAAGAAAGTGGAGAGCCAGAGGGTCATTGCATGCGACAGTTAGTATCAGCAGTTCGATAGGATTGATGAGACGTGATCATATCACTGGCAAGCATGCCGGTGACTGGAACGGCAAGAACCCTCGCTGTTCTTCGAAGCTCCTCTACCGCATTTAGAATGTGCTTGCGGTGCTCGTAAGGTCCACATACAGCAAACACAACAGCACCGGCATCGAAGCCATGGTGAAAGGCAGCAACTCCCTTGCCAAAGCCACCCGTGGATACATAGTCGACAGAAATTTCGCTCTGCGCAATAAACACGGGCGACGAAAGCGCAGTCACCTCTGATATAACTTGTAGTCGAGCTGTGTCCAGCAGAGCGGAAGAGGCAAGATTGGCATGCACCGCACGTACGTACCCAACACAAGGCCCGCAAAACAGCGAAAAGCAATCTGTGATATGTGAGGTACACCAGTTGGATGGTACCACAAACGACACAAAGCCATCATTCACCCGAGGTTCCTGAAGCACATTTTGCACGCTGCCGGCTGCAATGGGCTTAACAATCCTATCAGGGGTAGCATCCCTCTCGAGTTTATGTGCAGCTGTCTGGGAATGCTGTCTCTTCTCAAACGAGGCAAACCCAACAATCTTCTGCAGCGCAGCAGAGCGATTTCGGCGTTGTGCAGGTGACGCAGCAGCGTCATTCTTACGGCTTCTGTACCGCAACTTTTGCGAATCCTTCGCATCGGAAGTACGCGGCGAAGACGCAGTATCCACAGAAGAAGTGGGCAGCGAAGTAGGGCGAAGCGCGGACAAAATGCGCTTGCGAAACGGCATGATCGTGGCGACGAAGATGCGCCACGAGCCGGTACGCGCGGCCAACAATCGCCGTTGAAACACGCACTGCTTTGGCAGTCGGCCGCCAAGCGGCCAACAAGCGGCCGTCGCTTCCACTGCTACGACGCTGAGCACAGTGTCCGTGACTACTGCGCAGTGCACAGGCGCGAGCGCAAGCGGACGTGGGCGTTTTTGGTCGATGCGCGATACGAAAGGGCTGCCGCGTTGGACGATCGGCTTCTAAGCATGCGCCGTGGCACGTGCATGCTCCACGCATGCAAAGTTTGCAAACTCGTTTTATTGACGCTCCTGAACCGCCGCAGCCGCTGCCAAAAAAGCAGTCGGATCCACTGTAAGTTTGCGCAAGAATTACAGCGATTGATCCGGCCATGGCCGTGGTTCACCTTTGTTCCTCGTCGAGAGCCGCTTTCGGTCTGGTGGCTCGACGCAACCACCGTAAACGACAGCGGCGCTTGCCAACGCGGGCGCACAATGGCGTACGTCGACGATCTCAAGTTTACGTTCGACGCCGCCCACTTTTGTCAGCAGATAACCGACGCCATCGGGCACGGCCGATATTCAACAGAGGCTGCCTTGAAGGATCCCTCCGCGCTTGCGTCTGCCTCAACCGCTCTTCACAAGTTCCTTGCGCAGGCCAAGTCTGAAGATGCACCCGATGTCATCGCCGCCTACCTCTCATACAGCACTCGCGCCGTGGAGCTTTTCAATTCGCTGCGAACTGTCACCGTCGATCCCTCCGTCGCTTCCGTTGCCGTTGAATGTCTCACTGAGATCGTTCGCTACTCCTTAAAACCTGACAATCCTCCCGACGCTCTCGAGCACGTCAGATCTGTTGTGCGCAGTATCGTCAGAACGCATGCTCCCCTCATTACCGATGTGCTTGTGCACGATAAACGAGCATGCGCGAGAAAGGCACTTGAGTTGCTGCGATTGACCGCTATGTGTCACCCTCTTCTGGCCAAGGAACTGCTCAACAAGTACCACTTATCATCCAAGCGTCTGGCTTCCATTCTATGCTCCAAGAGCAATAATTACTGCAGAGTGCCGTTTCTGGATCTTCTGTTTTCCGTAATCACGTGTTCGAAGCGAGATGTACATTTTTCTCTTTCGTTCAACGCCAGGGAGTTGCTTATAGCGTGTTTAAGCACCATCACGCAGCGAACCACGGAAGAGACAAACTCAACGTCCCCTGTACGCTCACAATCTGCTTCAAAATCAACTAACTCTACCCACATGCAACAGCCAGCGCTGCCTGGCTATATTCAGAAAAGGGAACTTGTTGCGTCCATCAACTTTCTTCTGGTACTTCGAAAGCATCTTTTCGATGAGATGCCAAGGCACGTGCGACGCAAAACGTTTGCTCCCCCGATGTGTTCCATGTTGGCTAAAATTGCTTGCACAGAACTACCGCCATTATCCGTTGCGCCGAAACAGGTTCAGAATGACCAGAGAGCGCTCCGGGGTATTGCTGGAAAGTTATTCATTGCTTTTGCCAGAGAGGTTGATGGTTATTTATTGAAACAAGCCGGAGATGCTTTGCTTGCCACATCGCTTGTCAATGGCTCTTCGAGAGCCACTACCTTCACCATAAAGGCTATTGAAGTGCAACCATGTTTATCCAGTCATCTCCTGGATTACGGTCCCTTTCTTTCTTCAGACCCTCAGCCTTCCACCAAATGGCTTTCGTTTTGTTCAGTATTATCCGCAAGTTTGATGAGAATCAGCACTCTTCCGTCCATATTATCCAAGCACACATTTCTTGAGAAGTGTTTAAGCCACAGCTCTCCGATTGTTCGACATTTTGGACATCTCTTCACCCTGTCATGCTGTCGTATCGTTCAGGAGAATAAGCAGTACCTGGAGAATCCTGATATGTACTTGCCATCCGTAGATTTCCTGAAACAGAGTCTTCGAAAAGAGGAGTCTGGGGATGCTTTAGTGCACAAACTTCTTGCTCAGTATCAATTGATTTTCGGGGAGAAAGTTGACAAGCGGAAAACGATCTTGATGAACATGGCAGTGGTGAAGAGTGCCGGCAACGTCTCGGAGGCAGAGAAGTCAATAAGGGCTGGACTTCTGGTGGCTCCAGAAGAAACAGTCATGATGGTTATGAACCACAAGCTCTTCTCTCGCTTGGTCATGCAAGCATGTACTTCGAGTGACCGACGCCTTTCTCAAAGATTGTGGCGTCTTTGCGCCGATACACTGAGCCATTCCTTTTTATTTCCTCCAACTACAAAATACGAGGTTGAGGTCTTTTTGTCAGTCATATCTGGCCTTGGAAAGGAAAGAGAAGTTTGCATCAGTACCCTTGAGAACATGATTTCTACGGCCCTGGCCAATCCTTATGGTCTCTATGACCAATTGAATACCATCGTGTCCCTTGAAGACGGTAGTTCTCCTCCTATTTCTTTGTTTTTCATCGCTGCGTTACTCCGTATTCGGAAACTCAGAGAGGCTAAGAAGCCCGCCCAAGGAATGTCGAAATCAGAGCAACAGGTCTTCGAAACCTTTCTCATTCGTATTGTCGGATTCATTCTTGCATCTATTGTTGTTCTGAACCCCAATACCGAGAGAAACTCTTCGATAATGATTGCTGTCTCTCGGTTTGTTTCAGCAGATATCTTTTGGTGGAATTCTAGCAATGCTACCGCAGATACCCAAAACGAGCAAATTGCCAAGGCCTGCGTATGCCTCCGAGAATTGTACCATAATCTTGGGAGTTATCCAGAAACACCCTTTTTCGCGCTATTGTCGTCGCTATGTTCATGCTTTCTGGTAAGTTCTTCTAATGAACATCAGGATAAAGGAACTCTCGCTCAGATACGATGTATAGATCTTTCTTGGGACTCGTGGCGGGATTTCAGGAGTGAAGAAGTGGGCTCATATCACGTTGGGGACTCCTTAAGCTCGGATCTGGAATCTAATGAAGTACCCAGGTTCTTCATTCAACTGTGCTGCAAAAAAGGTATTTCTGGGCACGCTTTCGGGGAACAGCTAACGTCCCTGAAGCGAGCAGTACCCAGGAAGGATTACGTGGTTCTTCTAAGTTCTCTATTTCGCACAAAAACTTCTCTTCAGATTCGTGACCTGCTTCTTCCCGAACTCATTGCTGAACTTACGCAAGACAACGGCAACAACCAGGAGTCTAAGGAGGTACTATTCTGTATAGGCACAGCTATCATCGCTTCTGTAAGGAACGGTGAACGGTGGGACCACGACTCAATTCGGGTGATCCTGTCATCTTGTGTGAAGATATTGGACGACTGTGGGAGTGATGCTTTCTCTAGGCAAAAAATTGCTTTTTGTGCTGCTGTTTTGTACAATCTCATCGAACACCGTTATCCTTCTGTTTCACTTTGTAGCTATCTCCTCCTTGACGATATTAAGCACCTAAAGGCAACTTTTCTTCCCTCACTATCAATCCACTGCTCAACACAACTTGCAGTTCTTCTCCCCCACTTTCCCGCCCTGTCGGAAGCTCTCACAGAACATGTTCAGACCTGGGCTGATGGGGCCGGACGGCCATTGTCGTTTCCATTATTGGTCCTAATTCAAAGTTTGCTTGAAAGAGAGAGTCCCCTACCGCAAAGCAGACTTGTCGACAACAAATGGAAATCGTCCTTACTCCATATAGCCAAGGCCGTAGGCTTTCTTGAACAATGCTCGGATTGTAGAGACGATGGTCCCAATTACCAGGCAATTGTTGGAGCTATTCGAAGACTTGGTGAACATGTGATCTTAGACCTCTCGTCTGCCAAGGAGTTATTAGAGGTATTCAAGGAACAGCAAGCTTCAACGCGAAACGTTCCAAAATTCATGTGGATTCTGTGGCATAATGCCTTGGCTACGAAGCGAAGCGTCAGATGGGAGCCGGTTATAGCAGACCAGACGATCACCCGACTCTTTGAACTCTTTCTGGAGTCCATCGCGAATGCTCCTGAAACACTGGTCCACCTTTCGGTGCTTGAATTTCTAAACCGTATCTTGCGTTTTGTTCGCACCCGAAAATGCGTTTCGTTCGTTGGCCTATTGAACTCCAACGAGACAGAACGAAAGCTGTTGGAAATCTCAACAATGCTAATACGTTTAGCAGTTAAATACAAAGATGGGCTGAACGTTGGAGCGTCGTTGAATGAAATGGAGTTCTTGTCGTTGGGTCATTATGAGCTTCTTTGCTCGTGTGTATCAGAAGTTCTAGGACTGGATATCCTTGTAGACGAAGTTGCTAAAGAATCTGTAACACTCTTATGCAACGAAAAGGAATCCCTTGCGTATCTTGTTGGGGCGGATCTAGATAACGTTTACACTGAAAAGGCTGAACGTGAGGTCATTGGTTCTCCGTCGTTTGCGCAGTTGTGTAGCACGGTTATCCTACTGAGACCAGCACTAAACCGTCTGAACAAGAGCAACGTGTCTGAAGAAGTGCTGTACAGCCTTCTTAATATTGAAGAAGTGTTATCATGTTCTTCAGTGTACAAAGCTTCCACAAACGAAACTGACGAGAATATTCGAAAGGTTATGGATAGGATCAGCGACATCCGCCGATTGGCTTCTCATTCAGAGTCGCCACAGCGGGTTCGCCGCGGTTATTTTCAAGCCAATGCATCGAATATTCTTCCTTCATTCGATAAGCATTCAATGGAAGATGCCTGTGATCGTTTGCTCACGCCGAAAGCCAATGCAAAATCATTACGGGAAGGTTTTGAAGCCACTAACGGGGGCAGAGCATTTGTCGATGTGCAGTTTGTTCTAAGGCTCCTGTTGCGAGGTTGTGGGGAAGCTCTGGAGAGACCATCACAACCTATTCTTGATATTAACTATGTGGTTCGCGAGGGGCTTCTCGGCCTCGCTCTCACAGGCCTGGCTTCAGACGAAGAAGCCATACGAAGCCTAGCATATGCATGCCTCGAGCTGCTTAGTAGACTGCTCAGTTCGAATCATATGAAGACGCAAGGGGCCACAGCTGCTCTGTATAAGGACAGAAAGCAGCTAGTATTCCTGCTAGAGCTACTGCGGAATTCAGTAAGTGAACCGATGACACGGTGCCTTCCCTTGTTCATGGTATGGTTTCGGATAACCCTTGGCGTAGCTCTCAACCCTAGGCATCCGACCAACAAGATTGTAACGACTTTCTTCTTGCGATCGCCAACTATTGATGTGCACGATTGTTTGGGTTTGTATCATCTTATGCATTGCAAAGCAGGGAGTGATGAAGTCCTACCAACCCGTTCGCTGGCTTTTGAGGTACTTGCGAAAGGGGTGCGCACAAAGAAGGATGTGGTTGTCCTGAAAAAGCGTAGAATAATCAACGCTATGTTCATGTTTGGTTCGAGGAAGAGTCTGTTCAAATCTTCGTTGAGTTCTACCGCGTTTAGGACTTTATCAGCATTTGTAGAGCGAGATGATGACCTCGATGTGGCATTCGAGCTGGTTTCAAGGTACGCAATTGTACCATGGCTTGTTCAGGATACTTTAGACGGGTCTGAGCGTGAAAGGCAGCTAGTAACGAAACTCAAGATACTTTCCGAACTTGCAAAGTCATTGCAAGGGCGTGGGGATGTAGAAAAGCACATGACGATACTCTCTATTGCCTTGAGGCACTTGGGTCGAACAGTACTTTTACAGTGGAACCATTTGTCTAGCGCATTGCTTTGGTCTTTGCTTGAATGCGGAGTTGATTTATGTGGTATGATGCCAGAGCGTCGTCGTTCTATTCATTTTGACTTTTCAGCGGTTTACGATAACGATAGGTTTCGCGATCATGATGATACTGAAGTTCAGCTAATGACGACAAAATTGTCAAAGTGCATCGTCCGCCAAGTGAACGTAGCTGTCTCAGAAGGAACACGCACAATGCTCTTGACACAGACGCTTTCGCGTTTCTCAGGTGTAGCTGATGAAGATTTTGATAATGAACTACATGAGAGGGCCATGTATCATGCTTTCATCGCTGAATGTTTCCTAGATGAATATGTTATCAAACGAAATGCTGTGATCGATTCAGATTCCTTGGGGCTTCTTGCGAAGGTATTGTACACACAACCGTCGGTTTGGATAATCTTAGCCGCGTATGCAGCATTGGATGCCTGCAAAAGCATTAGTGGCTCGCTCTTCGGTCTATCCAAGGTGATCCCGAGCGTTCCACCAAGTGTGATCAACAGGGAAGCGGAAAGGAAGTACGACTCAATTGTCAAGGATTGTAATTTAATCCGAACACTTTGCTCCAACTTGCTTGCGGTATCACAAGGAAAAGACAAGAACGGCGAAGCTTCCTGTGAACCAAAAAGCGCCTCTTCATCCGAATGAACAAAATCGGGCGATCAAACAAACCCGTACAGTCTCGGTATCGGTTGATATTATATATGTAGTACCCAGTCAAGGCATTGCGCTTTTTTTGTACATAAATGTTGACCACATCACGGCTTGTGTACAGTTTCTGTGCCGAGAATGGGCAAGCACCCCAAAACCGTCACGGACTTGCCAGAATTGTAAGAAGGTGGTTATAGAACCTTCAATCTATTGAACAAGTGGGCATGACTGTGGTCATTTGTTGCTGAGGATATTAAGAAATGATCTGATATTGGCCTTTTGCCTGAGAACGCTTCCCTCAACAGAAGCGCTCCACAACAAGATGTAATTACAAGGGTAGGCTTTTGTGCTCATAAAGAGAGAGAGAGAGAGAGATCAATCATTCCTTATGGAGTCATACTACAAACCTGAGCTAAGGAACTAGAACAGAACCAATAGACACACGCTCGCACCGTTCCAAGGCGTTGCTTTCGCAAATCGAAAGCCTTTCCGCGTCTGGCAAAAGCATCTGAGCTCATAAGCGCAGCACAAGCACTTATGGTGGTCTGTTGTGCTCAGTCACTCATGCTGCTGTGAGTCACCCGGCTTCAATTTGGTCGGAGGCAGGCCCGATGATGGGAGTTCGTCCGGCGGCTGGGGATGATGCATACATGTGGAGTCTTCCAAACAACACAGATACGCGGTGTTATACCCAAGCAGGAACGAGGCAGCTGCGCTGCCGTCGCCGCCCAGCGATACAAAAATCGGATCCTGCGAGAAGGAGAACAAGTACGCGGCCGTCTGAATTTGCACGTCCCACACGCGGAAACTCTTGTCGAGCGACGCCAACGCCAGGCGCGTATCGTCCCCAAGACATCACTTCTCATTGCACGACGTTGCTGTGACTGCATAGCACACGGCCAAAAGTCGTCGCGCAGCGCGCGTCCCACACGCGGACCGTGCGGTTGGCCGACTCCGACGCAGCAACTCTACATGTACCACAGCCAAACGGCCGCGTCTTCGCCAAATGCAAATCACAACAGCAGTGTGTCCCGGCAGCCCTGTAGTTCTGCGTCCTTGTCTCCTCGTCTTATAGCCAAATCAATTCAAACGACTTCGTCGCGATCCACATCGCGTCCGCATAATCCCTTCATCATGTTCGTCCTTCTCACGAATGCCAATGTCCTCCCTCCCTCATCAACCACTCTTGTCACAGACGTTCCGCTTTTATGTTCACACAAACATCATATTCTCTTTCGCTTGAGCCCCATAAAATCTTCTTCCTTTCTTCAGCAAACGCCGGACTCTTCACGCTGCTTCTGATCTCAACAGGGTTCATACTTCTTCCCCGCCCTGCATCATCCCAGACGCCAACAGTTCCATTCAATGATCCAGTCTCAAAGATTCTCCTTTTCTGACTGAATGCAACACTGACTACTTCATCCCAGTGTCCCTTGAGTGCCTCGCAGATATAGTTTCCCTACTCTCTACATTCCCTATCCACAAAGTACCGTCTCTCAAACCACACAAATCTCTTCTAGTCAATCGCTATACCACTCTTAGCATGCCAAATCTTCACAATAGTATCACGGTTCGCACCACAACCACTCTTCCATCTCTGGAAACTGCAGTCAAGAATACCTTGCCGACAACTGTCCTTGAACTGTCTTACTTGAAATTGAACGTAACTACAGACGTACTGTTACATCATCGCTCACAGAGGAGTCTTTATTGACTCTGCTCCGCAACAGAATCCACTTTTCCACCCACTTCAATCCTCTCCAAGATAGACACGTCTGCAGATGCAAAAAAACTTTTTCTCGCCTTCGCCCATGGTTCCTTTGCATCGTCTGCAATCTGTTCAACTTTCTGTCACCTCGTGAAAATCAGTCAGCTGATCGCAGAGTGTCGTGGTAATTATATGGAATCACTGAAAGTACGTACGTGCTACTGATTTTCGCGGGAGATGCAGTTCATGTATTTGTGCTCGTTGGAGTTTCGCGGTCGTTTTTGGCGGGAAAAGAAGTGTTGCCGCTTTGAGCATGTCATTGAAAGCGGAATGCAAACTGTCTTCATATGTTCTGTATAAAAGCATTGACGCCTTTATAGGATTATTTGGACATATAACCCCAGGTAGAGGGGTCTCTCCTTTGTCAGCTGACATGTGGCGTAACAGTGCAGAGTGACAACCCGTGACCATTTTCAAGCTGACCAGGCTACTAGATACTCGTTCATAGGTTACTGCATCACATAATTGTACACATATTTGTAAACAAATCCCAAACAATTCAGAAGCCTTATGACACACAGAGGGCTCTTCCGTAAGCTCGGCGTTTACGTAGAATACAGACGAAGGGGTCATTTATTTGCTACACAACTGTATCAAATTTTGAGGGTCAAAGTTGAAAACTGCGCCATGCTTGCATTAGTATGCTGCGTAGCCATCGAAGATCATTTCCACATATAATAGAAAAAAAGTCCATTATTCAACACTTTGATTTTACTGCGAAAAGTCAAACCAACCACCGAAACATAGTCTGTCACACTTTCTGAGAAAGAAGGAGAAAACTTCAGTAGTGCAAAGTAGTGCAAGCTTATCAAAAACAAAAAACAAAGACTTTTACTATACGCCTCGTAGATTAATGGCAGTTTCAACATATCAGTTATAGATTAAGTCAATTGTTTAATGAAACTTTTAATTTGTAGACGGTAGTGTCGAGAACACTCCATAAAATTAATGCACATATGTATAGACGGTAGTGCAGAGAACAATCCATGAAATTAATGCAGCCTTTCTGCACACATACGATTTGTAGTTTCGGTTTTTTATTCCTGTCGCTTCATCTTTTTTAGCCTTCCCTGACAGGGAAGGCTAAAAAAGATCAAGCTTCTATCATGGACTCTTTAGAACGATGTGCTTGTTATACCATGCACTAACTATTTGAATGCATACCAAGACCGACCGATATATATGTAAATATATACAGCTTCAGTTGCACCAACCAATACTCTCCAGTGGTTCTACATAGTATACATGATTTCTCTCGAGCTCTACAAATTTCTCACATGCATATCTCTATCTCCATAGTTGTTCGAAAGTACTGTGTTTTACTGAATGAATGAGCGCTTTTGGGATGTTGAATTGGTTCGCAAGGCCGTGTGTATCTTGAAAAATGAGTGAGACACACACCAGTAGAGGCACGGAAGTCTGAATTGCTTAATGTAGGGTAAATTGTAATCGTAATTGCTTTGTTGCCCTCGATTGTGATTGGGATTGAGCTGTGGTAGAGAAGATTGCAATCAGATTTCTCCTTGGAATGCTGATGATTTGTAAGAGAATCACCGCGATTTGGTGCAGTTTCCACCACATCGGATTGGTGCCATCCCTGTCTGTACCAGTTGCGATCGAACTGAAAGCTTCTGGGACGCGCAATATGTTCTGTCCCAAGAGGTTGTAGTAGCCGAAATGGGAGGTGCTGCTGTCATCTATTAGCGGTAATTCATGAACAGTACGTCTGGAAAGCCTGTACGAGTGAAGGATAGGTCCATGAAAATAGCTGTTCTACCGCTGCCGCCTGCCTGCTGACCAGCAAAGGATATGTTGGTGACATTGCACTAAAGGTCTACTCTGTACATTTGAGAT
Source organism: Gracilaria gracilis (assembly GCA_030374805.1). Classification (NCBI taxonomy): domain Eukaryota; phylum Rhodophyta; class Florideophyceae; order Gracilariales; family Gracilariaceae; genus Gracilaria; species Gracilaria gracilis. The sequence continues at coordinate 804,691 of JARGSG010000224.1, read as the reverse complement.
GTGAAGGGGTTGCGGCCAAAATTTATAGTTGTTCTAATTCCGATGGGTGAACTGGTACTCGGAAAAAGAGGAGACCAAAACCATAGAGGAAACAACAGAAAAAAATTGTACACACGAGAACGATTAAAAGAGGCAAACAATACAAAAAACAAGAGAAAGCCAGTGGATTGCAAAGCCGAAAACCGAACGAAAAGGAGCACCAGGGACACAGGAGCAGCACGCTATGCAGTCGACGAGGAGCTAATCAAGAGTGGCGGATCGGTTGAAACACGGGAGACAACAAAGAGCAGACTTTCGTTCTTGGGGAGCTTGCTGTGGTTCTTGTCGCGAAGGCTTTGAAGCGGAGGCGGCGACTGCCTGACTTTCATCCAGTTGCGACTGAGAAATGTCACGCATGAAGCGTAATTCACGCACCATGGCAATAAAAGGTTCAGGATCTTTGGCGTCCAAAACGCCAGTATCGGGTTCTGCAAATCCTCTTTGCAAGAACGGCATCATTGTTTCAAATTTCATCTTCATGAGAGGACTCTTGCACTGCTTGAGTACGGCAAGACAGGCATAGAGTTCGAGCGACACATTCTCGCGTTCCAGTCGCAAATTAAGTGGAGGCATGTAGTGAGCAACCAGGGGCTTAAGTGCGGAAATCCACTGAAGCATTAATGGAAAACCCGGAGCACAAACCTTCTTGTATTGCAAGCGACTCATGAACTGTGCAAACATGAGAAACGCTTTTTCCTCATCAATGGCATTCATGAGAAACACAGCCGCGATGAAAGACATGCCCTGGCAGTAGCCGACAGTAGGTACGTATCGCGCATACGCACGCAAAATGGAGCGAAGAGACTGAACGACAACCTGCGCGCCGCCCGACCAGAAGAGGGAATGTGAAGGCATGGTCCTGGTTACATCCGCCTGAATGGTATGCTCGATATCATACGGGAGCAAGTCACCCTCACCAGCCTTACAAAGCTTGTTATACATACCAGGTCTCGATTCTCGTAGAGACTTGGTATCCAGAAGAATCGGCCACAGCCTCCTCCTCATGGTAGGCGGAACCGGCACGAGGGCCAGTTCACGATAAGCGACGACGCGACTCGATCGGCCTCACTCTCTTTGAAGCATCTCCGGCCTATGCTCCATGACCTCCCTCCAGATGCGTTCATGTTCACTTTCTCGCGTAATCTAACTATTAGTCTTCTGCAACTGCCCGTGGGGGGCATCACTCTTTGCAGCCTCCTCAGTATCTGAGGAGAACATCAGCAAAGGCGAAAGAGTGCTGGTTGCACCCGAACGAGAAGCAGAACGACCACTGTCTGCAAGTGCTCCATGTGGATCAGCCCCACTCAATTCGTCCGTAGTCAGCAACTTGTCAAAGTTCGGGTCAGCAAAGTTGGCACTTCGACGGATACGGGAAGTGGTCGGCTGCTCCTCAATGGCAGTAGCCGAGACGTCATCCGCAGGCGACGACTTAGTTCGGCCTCATCAAACAGCGGCTGAGGCAGCGACGACGGTTGCGCCGCAGCAGTCATGGAGTCGAACGCAAACGGCACACGCTCGGAAGATGAGGCAGGAGAATCAGACTTTGAATGCGCATTCTCGTTGGCTATAGACAGTTGCGACGACTTGGAATTGGGTGGACTGGAGGACAAGTGGGGTAAATTTTGTTGGGCGTCATCACTGACAATTTGCTCCAGTTCGTTAAGTTCATCGACCGAAGTGTGTAGGGCTCGTGCATCATCTTGTGCGCAATGTTAGACAAGGCCGATTGCGATTGTCGCGGGTCAGCATCGTCGGCGTTGGGAATGCTGGGACGTTTCTCAGCATCGACGAAAAAGCCATACTCATCAATGTTGCGCCCCGTAAACTGTCCGGCGGCAACGGTGCTTTTCGCAGTGGCTGTATAGTCTCCGCTTAGAGTAGCATGTCTGGCGGCCAAGGTTATCTTCTCGTCATATCCATATCGCTGCAGAATTCTTCGCGCATGACCGCGATGACTCATAGCCACCAAGGCGTCAATAGTCGCCGAACGCAAATCAGGCGGAATTCGTTGCTCGGTAGCGACGTCGCATTCCAAATGCGTAAATAAAGGCTTCATTCATCATCATCATTCTACGCTCCCGATCTCGATCTTCGTCGCGCCCCCGCGTGGCGCCTCCTCAACGCTTTTCGGCGTGTTGCGCACATATCTTATAGCGCTTCTCGTTTTTTCCAGTGGTGTGGAACTGCTTCCTGCCGTCTCGCCTTCCGTTCCGCGCTCTGTAAAGCGTCTACCAGCGCCGCTCGTGCCTCTGCGCCTGCGTCATTCCACGAACATGAAGAGTCTTGATGTGAATGCTTTGGTTTTATATTCTTCTTCCAGTGTCGTGTATTCGTACAGATGGCTTGTTTGGTTTGTTTTGCCGTTTGTAGCTCCACGAGGCCGCCTCCGAACGCCTCCACGTTCATTTCTGTACCCTTCTCAACGCGTCGCGTATCGTATCGCACTCGTTTGATTCCTAAACCTTCCACTCGTCGTGCTGCTGTTACTTGTGATCTATCATCCCCTCAGGAAGAGCCTCAACGCTCGACTTCCGTGCAATTGGAGAATGCTCATGTACCTACCCCTTCTCCCCCTCTTTATCAAAGCTGGCATAGTTCGCGGTGGTTGTACATTCGTCATGTACAACTGCTCAACAACAATTCTCCCGCAAACCCTCCTCCACCACATGCACCACTTTTTACGCTTCCCAAATACAATTTGCTTAACCGACTCCCATATGTTACCAGCTTGTGGACTCTTTTGGGTTTTCTCTGTGTTTCTTATGCCCAACTCAATCGCTATGCCAAGACGTTGATATTATTTATAGATGTCACGCATTAGCGCATCGTCGGTCTCATCTATCTGTTCGTCGGTTATGGCTATCGCATGATTAAGGAAGGCTTCAACACCGTTAAAACGGGGAAGGTTAGTCTGACAATCGTTATAGATCTCACAATAGTTTGAATACGATGCGAAATCAGACGATTTGACCAGTTCCATAATGAACTCATCTTTATATCCCAATGAGCGGTATAACTGCACCACCCTGCGCTTTATCGAGTGTCCTGAGTATGCACAAACGTCGCCATCTCCCACCCCTATTGTGCTTAGACGATTTCGAAGTAGATCTGTGAAACGTGCCACAGAGAAAGCACACTGATGCTGCAAAATAAAACCAGCATTTGTCTTCTTCAAGTTGCAAAACAAGAAGCCGACAAAGGGTCCACGCAAGCAAAGCCACACAAGAAGCGCAACGAAAGGACCCATAATCACAGAATATCGAAGCGAAATGCTTCCGCACCATTCGCGAAGATTATAAGTTCTTTCTCTAGTTGAGTTCTTTGTCGCGACTGGAATTGTTAACGTGATGCAGTTGCTTGTAGTGGAAACATGCTTGTAAGAGAGATTCGTCACTTCGTCATATCGAAGTCCTAAATTTAGCACCACTACGATGATTGCGTGCAAAAGAACATCCAGTGAGCTAACCACACTACTGGTTCCAAACCAAAACTTCTCGGCCAGATCACATGTCAAATGGATAGTAAGTGGGCGTGTACGAAGCATTATTTCACCTCTTCAACTCAACATGACACGATAAGCCCTCCGAAAGCTCATCAGATCTTCGTTGTTTATCAATGGATTATCCAGTGTTCCAGGAGCTGCTTTCGGATTCCAAGATGAGCAATGTCCGTAGCTTAAGTAGATACTACGAAGACCTTGGCAAAGCGCTAAGACAGAGTCATACGTTAGCATATCGTGGCGGCAGAAGTTGCAATGTTGCGCAATCCAATTGATGATCAGCTCGGAACTGGATTGCGTTGGTTCCACAGGATCGCCTTTGTTGTTTTGCTCTGTGTAGCTCTTCAGAAGGCCTTCGGCTTTTCTTATATTGGCCTTCGAGGCATCGCTGTTGGCCGTTTGGACTAATTCTTCCACCGGCACAGGCATGCAGAGACATAGATTCCCTCTCTTTCGAGGAGCCCTTCGGGGCTTTACCATCCGACCCTTACAAGGGCTTCCATGACTTCCAGACATTTAAGAAAGACCGGCAAGGACCAGAAGCTAATTAACTGATGGTCCAAAGTGAAGTGGAACACAAGGGAGACCTTCTGTTGTCATTTTTCGTCAATCAACGCCTGCATGAATCATTCGTACATATCCTAGGCACTCTGGGAAATATGAAAGGGACAAAGAATGACAGTGAATGCTAACAGTAAACTTTCATCGGTAAAAGATTGACAGTGAAAGTTCACTGTGAACGTTCATTGTAAAAGGATTGACAGTGAACGTTCACTGTGAACGTTCACTGTAAAATCATTGACAATGAACGTTCACCGTGAACGTTCACTGCTAAATGATGGACAATGAACGTTCAAAGTGAACGTTCACTGCTAAAGAATTGACAGTGAACGTTCACGGTGAACGTTCACTGCGCAAGAAATGACAGTGAACGTTCACGGAGAACGTTTACTGCCCAAGAAATGGCATTGAACGTTCACGGCTTACGAAATGACAGTGAACGTTCACTGTGAACGTGCACTGCTTAAGAAATGACAGTGAACGTTCACCGTAAACGCTCACTGATTTAGAAATGACAGTGAACGTTCACGGTGAATGTTCACTGCTTAAAATTGAGAGTGATCCTTCATTGGTCGGGGAATTTTAGGAAACGTTCACGATGAACACTTATTGCTGGGAAATTGAGAGTCACTACGTTTGTGTACACAATGCTTGCCAAATGCCGTTGACTTAGTGATTTGTGTTGCCCATTTCCGTAACTATGTCCTTTTAACGGAGACTTCAGAACGGTGGATCATCTCCTGTTCTTTGCGCAGTAATGGAGAGACGTGGTACCTCTTCCGTCACTCAAGGAGGCGGCACGGGAGTTGGGTTTATAATACCCATCCAAATCAAGAATGAGAGAGAGAGTGGCCATAATATGGTTTCGCAGATCGTGATATCTGCCCACCAATGGGTCTGTGAGCGTCAATTGTCCCTTGAAGAAAACGAGGACCTCGAAAACGGTTACAGTCACGATGAAGTTCATTTGAGGCTTCTGGATTGGAGGCTGAAACAGATGATGGAGTGACGAAATCAAGCTTTCAAGAGTTGTATCGTACGGGAGAGCGATTCTGCTGACACTGATCAAGGCCGGGTAACTGGTTTTAAGGAACATCTTTCATCTGAGATGCGTGGCAGATCTTGCGCATTGTCACCCAAAGAGAAGGAAAGCAGTAAGCAATCTGTTGCTCCAAGGAGGCGTAAAGATACCATTAGTTCATATTCTTTCCCTATAAAGCCTTTCGTTCCTGGTTTACCCAAAGACATTGAAGCCGTTATAGAAATATGGAACGATGGTAATGTAGGTCAAGGAATCCTTCCGCTCCGTCTCTTGACTGACGCCAAGAGCCGATCGTAACTGCTCCTGGGGTATTCCAACCAGGTCTGGACCAATAGTGGGCAGAAATATGCATTTAGAAGGTTCAAGAAGCTGGTTCTATGTGTTTCCGAATTTGCCCCACTTACATTAATTATATACGAGGATAACAATATATCGGCCTGGACTGGAGCATTGGAGGGTTATCATCTGTGCTATGATGTTAATGAAGAGCCCAGGTGTTTAATATCTGTGCTGAAGCTTTTCAACTCTAATGAGTTGTAGAGCTATACGTTGAAAAGTCTGGTAAATTACCGTGTGCTTTGTTCCATTGATGCACTACGGAGTACAAAAATTCGTGTCGCAAGGCTACGCCCACACTCACAAGTGACCGCTTTGGGAGCAACTCCGAGAAATGGATTCAGTCTTGCATGCAAACCTGATGCTGTGTCTCCACCTGGGAGGTCGTTAAACTCGTCGAGGCGATCGGTAAGCTTGCTGTGCGTCCTCATGGAGCTGGGTAGCACGTAGCTAAAATGCCCCGGTCGAAAACACCTACGATACTTAATAGTTTCCCGTCGTAGCTCAGTGAGTGTCGTACAGCTTCTGAATAGTGGTTAGCGGTTGCGATGCAGAGGCATAATAGCTCTTTGGGTCTTTACCGAACTTATGCGTTGAAATGCAATTACCTTCGCCCTCTCATAAATAAGAGAGAGAGAGGCTGCGTCGCTCGGAAGTGCGTGGCGTTCGTAGCTGCCTATTTTCTCTACTTGGTTTGTTGTAGATGCCAGGCGAGAGGGTTATATTCGTATCAGAAGGAACGGAGACTGAAGCCGCAGCGAGAACAATGTTACGGCACATATATAGAGATATCACGTTGACACAGCTAGGGCCACTCTGAAGTTCAAACGTTTGTGTTGTGATGCGTGTCACACGCTCACGCTCAGCCCGCACACAGTAGAAAATCTCGCCATCAGCCAAATGGAGAACCTCTCGTGCCATTAAGTTGCGCTGCTCAACTTACTTCGCGTCTCAAGTATCAACCAAAACGATGGAAAGCTACCAGGATGCGATGCGCAAGGCCTACCTCGGCACAACAATATCAGAACTTTATGATCGATTTGTTGATCTCAATATCACCGTCTCAGGCGATAACTTATTTTCGTGCTTTCGTACTTGAGCCTCTGAGGTATTGAATGACCTCCCGGCTTCGATCCAGAAAGAAATGAAAGACTGCCGGTCAAGATCGGCACGAGCCAATCGCGTGACAAACGCTGTCACTAAGAACCTGGGACTATTTTGGAGAGGGCTTCGCGGGCTTCCCACGTCAACCCGTGACGAAGAACAGGAAGGCAAACGTAGTTTCTAGAAAAAGGGTGCTTTAATAATTCCTTGGATATACGAGCTTAAGAAAACGGCGCCGTCCCGGATTTGTGATCTACCGTTAATGTTTCTAGTTTCAGCAATCTGGTTTCAGTGGTATATTCTACCTTTTTTGTATCGAGCAATTGCCGTCTGGTTGCCAGAAGATGAGGATAAGAAGCTCATTTTGATGAAGAAGCTAAAATGGAAGGATGAGAAGGACTTCGTGAAACTGTTTCTTACTAGTTTCCAAGACTTTATTCCGAGAATCCATCAAGCTGGATTTGATAAGCTGCTCTTCGCAGCTGCCCCAAACAATCCGACAATGTGTGAATCATTCTGCGAGCACGGTATGGAAACCTTGACGAAATGCATGACGCTCCTGCAGGATCTCTGCTGCTATATTCCGATTGGAATAGCCATGTCGAGAAGCAGACAAGAACCTTTCAAGAAATCATACCTATCCTTGGGGGATGCCGTTGTCGCAAGAGGTAATATTGTGAAACGAAAGCCGAGCGATCCCTCTTCCTCGTCTTTGCCAGAATCATGTGGTTGCTGCTTCCCGTTTCTTGTGCAATTGCGTCACATCCAGAATCGTGGACTAATGACGAGCGTGATCGCTTCAGTTCTTGACCATGCGATCTCTACAGGAGCATCCGGACGACCGGAACCGAGAGTGTTTGAGGAAGTGTGCTGCTTTTGGGACGTACTGAAGCAACTCACTGCGCCAGTATTTCAACAAATTGTTGATAAGAACAACTTAGAGCCTGTTACAAGGCGAGGAAAGGACGCGTTAGCGTTGATGAACTCTTTCAATCTCATCAAAGATGAGCTGCGTGACCTTTATTACTTCCTGCTTCTTCTTGATGTTATTCTTGCAGATAATCTCAAAGTCTTCGACAACGTAGTTGCCTTAGTAATCCATAAGAAGCCTAGAACCGAGGAGTAAAGTAGAATGTGGCTTGTGGCAGGTCTTAAGCCATTCAAGAGCTTGATCACTGTTTGTCGGAATTGGATGCTTCTGAATCTAAAAGGACCTTAGGCGGGGGTGTTGTGGATTTCCATACAACCCGACAATTTGCATCTTTTGCGTGTCCGGCAAGTATTCCTTCGCCACTGACCAACCCAACAGCTTTTGTTGCCATTTCGCCATACTTGCCTCCAAACCATTTCAAGAGATTGCCGCCATCAACATATGACACAAATTACGTTGCAAGCCGTTCGGAGAGGCCCTGATAGGCGTTGTGTCGACTCCCATTTCATCGTCCATCTCACTTCCTAAAACACGCTCGCTCTCGCTCCTTTCGGAAACGTTCAGGGTCGGCAACCATCGGCTTCTATACAAGATCTGTTTAAGTCTGATCACGAACAACAACAAAAACAGGCGCAACAATACAAACCTCTTTAATCGATCGGTGTCCGAGTACTCCCGCGCCATACGGCGCTTGAAACTGAAAGCATCTCCTTTCGCGATCATGGATATAGAACCTCAGTGCGTGGGCGCCGCCGCAGCAGCAGCAGCCAACGAGCAGCACAAGCAACGCGATGAAGCTAAACGAAGCAATATGAGTCAAACATTTTCATTCTCTTGTTCCCAAACCAGTTGTTCACCGAGTTGAGACTCATCGAGCACTCGCGCGCCAGCTCCAGCTTCTGCTCAATCGTAGGGTACGGGTTCTCCAGATTCTCGTGGAGCCATCGTTCCAGCGCCGCCTTCGCCTTCTCAGACAACGGCGTGCGTTCAGACCCCACCCCTTTCTGAATGTGTCGCTCATCGCGCCACACATTGTGGTGGCCTCCGACGCCACCGCCCACTGCGCCACCGCAAACTCCCATGCGCTGCCGATTGCACACCGTATCCAACGCCTGCCTCAGTGCAGAGCTTCCCATCAGCCCCAAACCACCGCGCACGCCCTATAAACCTCGAATATGGCCCAAATATGGCCGAGATATGGCCGAAATGTGGCCGTTTAGCTTGAAATTTTCAGAGAACGTGTAACTACGGAGAATAAGTACTTTAGCCAACTGACACGTGTACACTTCGGCCATATTTAGGCCATATGAAGAAAAATGAAACTTGTTTATATCCGCTTTCTAAACGTTCTCACAACTTTTCGAGTTAAACGGCCACATTTCGGCTATATCTCGGCCATATTTGGGCCGTATTCGATGTTCATAGAGACGTTCGACAGCGCCGCCACCAGCGCCAACATAAACACCTTTACGCCCGAGAACTGAGCTACGGCGCGTTGTAGCCCACTCACTTCGGCGCAGTGTCCCACCGACCCACACTTTCTCTCTGCACTCAGCAGCGTCTCGGCCAGCTGCATGTCCGCATCAAACTGATACATGCCGCTGGCCGCAAACACCCGCTTCAACACCACAACCAGACTCGGGTGTCTTGCAATCGAGGTAGCCAGCAACGCGAAGCTGTTGTACTCTGCGCCCAGCGCGCTCTCCACCGTCGGTTGGAACAACGACGGCGCCGTGGGTGCGCCCACGCCATGCGCTGACAGATCACCTGAGCTGGGCAGCGCATGATGCGACTTCAGGCCGCCAACATGGTGCGGGGTGCCATCGCCCACAGCGAAAAGCTGCGCCATAGCATGGGACAACGGCGGCTCATGCTCAGCGGGGGGCAACGAGTGTGGCAGTCCGTGAATTAGGTGCACTCTCATATGCGGCGGCGGCTGATACGGCTGTAGAGCATGCGGCGGCGGGAAGTCGGGCAGCGCACGCTCTCTGGCGTAGTGCACGGCGGCGGGCGGCGGGAGGTGGCAGCTCAATGATATCGTGCGTGGGAAAGGTCACCTGCGCGCTAGGTTAAGGCTCGTGCGCGTCGATGGGGGTACTGAAGGAGAAGTGGGCGCAGGCGGATGTGTATGGGGTCGTAGAGGTCGTCGCACGACATGACGGGGCGCTTCGCGCAGCATGGCGCCGCGACGGGGGCGAGCGACGATGAGGGGAGTGCAGCTGAGGGCGGCGTGGCGGGGAGACAGGACAGCGCGGGGTGAAGGTGTACGGCCTTCAGGGTGGGGAGGTGGCTGTGGGGTGTGGGGGGGCGGGTCGCGGGGGATGTGGAGGCAGAGTACGCTGGGGCGGCACAGCGCGGCTCACGCGCGTTTTGTTTGTTGTTGTGGCGATAGATACTGAGCATCTCCTGAAAATATAAAACGCATTTTACATATGTACAAAAACTTGCTCTGAAGGCGCTGTCAACCTACATCTTCTGTTTGCGATTTGTAAAAAGATATCATTTCAGAAAATGCCCACTGTGGGTCGGCGTCGGCGCGCTCGCGCAGCTCCAGCACTGCGCCCACGCGCAGGCGTGCGCCCTCCGCCTCCACGTGCACGTTGAGCGCACGCAGCACCCCCGCTGCCACGCGCACTGCGCGCACCGGCCGCTTCGCGCGCACCGCCACGGCGCCCGCGCGCAACTGCCTCCCAGCCGTCAGCTCCCGCTGCCCCTCCCGCTCCCCCTCCGCCCCCCCGCCCTCCTCGCCGCCGCCTAGCCTCGTCGGTAACAGCTGCCAATGCACGCCCAGCACCCGTCCCCCCACACTCAGCACGTCCGACGCGTAGATCTGTATCACCCGCCGCAGCAGCGCCACCCCCCCTCCACATCGCCCACCACCACCTCCTCCCACTCCACCGCCTCCCCTCCCCCCCTCGTCCGCCGTGCTTGTCCTCCACAGTCATATGCTCCATCCACCCTGCTAGCTAGCACTCCGCCACGCGCACAATGTAGTCGTCGTCGTCCACCGCCAGCTGCATAGTCTTTGTGTCCCCACTCCCGTTGTTGTGCACCCGGATGAACGAACGCTCCCCGCAACGCATCCAATCGGGGACGCCAGCACGTTCACACTGCCCCGTTCAGAGCTAATCTCCCCCCTGGCCCAAGGCACACTTACAAGGATATCAAGAGGCACACTTACAAGGATACCAAGATACTTACTATGGCTGTCAGTTACGCTTTGTGCGACCCGTTACCTGGGGGTCGCAACCTGTCTTCTCACTAAGCACGTGCGTAGCACAAAAATGCAGGTGAAATGCGCTCACTGGTGGGGGTCATCCTTCGGCTACTATGTATAGATCGAAGGTCTTGAACTGCTCTTTGGCGCGCGTTATTTGGTTCAAACATATCGTTGCGTTTTAAATTTCGTTGACTGTATCCCTCTGCCAAGTGACATATCCTTCTGGAAAGCAAAAAAAAGCAACCGCTCTGTAGGCCCTACAAGAACCTCTGCGGTTTCACTAATAGCCAAATCAATTCCACTTCTTTTCTAGTTTTCCAAAAGTAGTCGGCAGAGGTTGTCATCATTACATCCATCCTCTACTATTTCGATGGCGCCGGTCACGACCACGCCTGCAGGACAAAAGGGAAATTTATGGAACCTGTGGCGATATGGGATCTTTAGGAGCCAAGAAAATGTACCGGGGAGCACTGAGCGATATGTGGTTCAGATACTGCGATGGGGACAGCGGGCAATGCCGAAAGTAGAACGGGTAACGCTACCGTTTTAACCTTGGAAGAAAGTCCCCCACAAGTGCTTGCAAACTACGGAGAACGACCAGATGGTCCTGGCCGAGGGATCTTAGTCGACGAAGTCGACGAAGTCAAATAAGATCCCTCGGCCATGACTTTGTTGGGGATGAAGATTCGGGTTGGACCCATGCCGCGTCGTTAGAGCATCTCCACCGGGACGGAGAAAACGGGAGCAAACCATCAAAACGCGTGAGGTGCAGCACACATTTATTGGCCACCAGTATTTTGATGACTTGCTTGTTTGCTCCCATTCTTCTCATCTCCAGCGGCAATGCCAAGATCTCAACAGTCAGTACAATGGGGTACACACTGTCTTCAGTGCTGATCGACAAAGAGCTTAATGAAGCCCTTGTTGATGGGCTCCTTCAGGACATTCTCAACAGCTCTGATAGCGACGATGAGGCACCTGTTCACGGTGGGGCTGTACTAAGCCGGGCGCCCAACATCAACTGACAACGAGAGCGTATATGTCTCCACGGGGAATGCCCTTGCCACCCACAGTCGGTTAGTGTCCCTCAATCGTATCAGTCTTCAATCTCCGTGTCCCTACAATGGATTATGTTCCGCGAGCCCTGCGGGGCGACTTCATAGAACTTCATTACCATCTCCTACATAATTGCAATACCTCCCGAACAAAATCTCTCCGTCGTAACTGTCTGGAGCGTCTCATTGCCGGCCCCAAACTGGTATTTCGAGAGAATAGTCGGGGTAAGATTCCCAACCGCAACGGAGCTTCATTGCACCACTCGCTTATAATTCGAATACAAAGAGCTCTCAGGGTTGAACGGCTCGCCTTGGTGGATGAGGCAAAAGTTGCACACCTTCGTATTCTATTCAACAATGAAAAGCCACAAAACCCCACCGAGCACGCAGAGCCTACATGAAAGGCGAATATACAAAAGCATGTGCAATCCTGTCCCAACCGTCTGACTCTGTGGTGCCGTCTCAAAGCCTCGCAGATCCACTCGACGAACTGCACCTATCACCAAAACCGGAGGTCTCAATCGTACCTCTTTCTATTCTACCGCCCTCTTTGAACGTTGACGAGTCTCTGATCCGCAGAACAATCATGCAAATGAAAACATCCTCGTCTGCAGGCCCGGATGGTATGTGGTCTGGCTTGTTCAAGTGCTTGGGGGCAACTCCTGGAGGTTAACCGCCGGAAAACCCAATCCTTAAAGAACTTATGTGCTTTGTGAATTCTTTTCTGGCTGGGAAGGCTCCTACTAACTGTGAGTTGTGGTTTGCCACTGGAAACCTAATCGGCATACCGAAGCCACACTCCAATAAGTTACGCCCCCTCGCTATAGGAATTGTTTGGAGAAGGTTTATGGCCTGAATGCTAGCATCGATTGCGTCACGGCTTCTAGCTGTACAATCCCACCTTTGATCACATCAGCTTGGCGTTGGCACCAGTTGCGGCGCCAAAGCCATTGTCCATGCACTTCGTATCTTCACCCACAAACTGCGTGGCCAGGACCTTGTTGTGCTCAGCATCCATGCCAAGAACGCATTTAACGCCATCGAAAGAAATCACATATTAGAGGCTGTAACAAAAAAAGTGTCCTGAAATTGCGAGGTTTGTTCACTATTGGTACCGGCAACCTATTCCACTCCGTTTCGGCGCGTACGAGATATCCAGCCAAATGAGTACCCAACAAGGAGACCCATCGAGTCTACTATCTTGCGCTTTGGCTCTTCATCCGCTTGTTCTGAAAGTACAGCAAACCCAGACCCCGGTTTTAAACCAGTTCTATGCCGATGACGGCACAATTGTTACCACGCGGTTAAGCGCAAGAAACTGCCTTCCACTTCTGGTCGATCAAGGGAAACCTCTTGGATTTGCTCCAAATCTACAGAAAACTCAGGCATGGCGGTGGCGAGTGCCCCATATACCTGGTTTTCTAGCACAAGTTTCAAACAACCAATCTCTGTCGCTTCTCGGTACAGCCATAGGGCACGGCTCCGCTGTTTCTGTGATTCTTCAACCACAGCGCGAAGCGCGTGAGGTCTTACTGCAAAACCTGGAAGACTTGAACGACACGCAAATGGCTCTGACCCTGTTGTGCTACTCCGCAGGCGCTTGCAAACTGACTTATATCCTGAGGACAACTCCGCCGCATTTAACCAAAGCTGAGGTTGATCATTTCGACGCTAGGCAGCGAGGAAAGTTCCAGAATATACACCGTACAGTTTCCCAGGCTGCATGGAACAGGGCATGTCGGCCCTTTGCCAAAGGAGGTCTTGGATTCATTAATGCAGCATGGATGCAGTACTCTGCATTTATATCTTCCCATTTTGCCGCATGGTCTATAATCAATAGCGTGATCTTGGCCGCCCTTAGAAGATTCGAATTCGTTCCCACTCATTGTCTCCGTTGGCTCAAATATGCAACGCGTTGAAACAACATTAAGAGCTACCGAATTAGTTCTTATTCGAATGCCTCACAACAAGAGCCGAACAAAATGGCTGTGTTGGTAAGCTCCGACATGAATTCGCGGAAGCAATTTTCCAGAGCGAAAGTGCGCGATTACAACCACCTAGCACGGACAAACTGAGTGTTGCGCGGCTTCTATCCACCGCCTCTCCAGAGTCACACACGTGCTTTACGTCCTTCGCAGAACCAAAACACAATCCATCTATTGCGCCCGAAATATTTAGGACGATGATTGATCTTCGTTTGGGAGAGCGTATGTTCAACTGAAATCGTCCGTGTCCAGCCTGCGCTAATGCCATGTATCAAAATGCTCCGCTTTTTGATAGTATTGGATACCACGCAATGACCTGCCCGGTCGGATTAGGATCAAGCAGGCGACACAATTCGTTACGTGACACGTTGTACTCAATGCTGAAACAACCACCTTTGTGTCTTTCTGTGCCCAGAGAGTGGAGATTTCCTTCACAACAGTATCTTCCAGAAGTGCAACAGGCACGAATGGACCTTCTTATTGATGACATTCGATTCGGCGAGAAGCCATGCGCCATATATGTCACAGTAGTAAGTCCACATAATGCTACCTATACAAGGTTTGCTTCTCGAAGAGCTGGCGGCGCGGCAATCAAGGCCGAAGGGCTTAAACAATCAAAGTATGGGCCGTTATGCCATCAGAACTCTGTAGAGTTCATCCCGATGGGCTTTCACATACACGGGGCGCTAGGCACAGCAGCTAAGCAGTTTTGACGCCGTCTTGCCGAGTACACGAGTGGAGTGAAGGGCTCGAACCTTACGACCGAATACCACAACATTGTCCAAGAGCTAGAACGTATTGTTTTACAGCTGACAGCAGTGGCTGTCAATCGCCGCCGATTGGCATCGGCGCCCAACGTGACGCTACTGGCGTAACGTTGGCTTAGAATACGGTAAATAAAGTCACTTTCGTTCGTTCTGTCTCCATATCCCGTGCACCACAAAAAATAGTCTCGTCACCGATTTGGCATATTGCGCGAAGTCTACTTCCGTGTGTGCAAAGACCTGCAGCAACAATCCATCTACATCACACATATACGCTATTGCGCTGAATTCTTTGAATTCAGCGTAAAACAAAAAGTTGCCGCGGCTCTTCAATAGTTACGGTACGGTTGTTCTATCGACAGTGTTGTTCGACATAAGCGCATGGCAGAGTCAACAGCCGTCGAATGCTTTAACTCATTTTGCAGTTTCGTTGTGCTCCTTTACAGACCATAATACTTTCGCAGCCCAAGCCCACATGATTTTAACACCATCATAAGTAAAATCCAAGCGCTTGGTCTTACCGGATTAATTGGGAGCTACGCTTACTCTCGATGGCTCAGAAAAGATTGCTTGGTTGCATGGAGGAGACAGTTCCAAGTAAAATAAAGAAAAACGGGAGTAACTTGGGAAAGTCCTCCGCACGATTGGTTTTAGATATCGCATCCCATCTTTGGAACGCCTAGTAGTGGCAGTGATTGAAATTTACTAGAGGTAACATGGCTTGTCAAAAAAGGTTGCAAACGGACCCTTTGAAGAATAATTCTGCTTGAAGGCGGTTTGAAGGAATTATGAGCGTCCGTTTGGGCTTTTAAGCTTCCATTCATGTGAAAAACTTTATAGTCATATTTGGCCAGCCGTAATTTTGAATTTATTCAGCGGACAAAATGTTCCGGGACGGACATTAACTGAAGCAATGTGAAGTTGTCCGTATTAACGATGAAGTGTATAACCATGAGATATTTTCAAAACCTTTGCAGCGCGTACACCATGGCAAGACCTTCTTTGTCGGGTACCAAGTAGTTCCTTTGAAGAAATTTTAGTGACCTGAACCAGTATCCAATGAGTTTCCGCTTCCCGTCGGGGAATGTTTGAAAAAACTTGCAGTGCAACGCTGTCCTGAAAAAGGTTCTGGTACTTTGTTTATTTCCGACTTGTCATCCACAGCAGCATATGACTACACACTTCTACGACTATTAGAAAATAGAAAAGTGGGATACGGTGAATCAAGAAGGTTAGCCCAACATTGCTGGTATTTTCTACTATAATTTATGCATTTTAGATTTTTATGATATTTTAGCCGTAGCGTACAAAAGATTACTACTCAATATATATTTTGAGGGCGCCAAAGCCCTGCTACTCAATAAATATCCACAACCAGGGTTAGCTCTAGGCTTTTATGTTTCTGTCCGTACTCTACTTCTCCTTGAAAAAATACACCGATTCTAACGGGCTGCCTAACTCCCTTCTCCACCTAAGCAAACCCGTTTCTGGCATTATTTACCACATGTTACGGTCGTTTTTGTCCTTTTGTAAGGTTTTCTCCTGGTTTGCGGTATTTATTGTGACTCTCGTAACTTCCCCGTCTTTTTGCTTTTTATTTGGGTTCCGAATCGCAACACGCAGTTTTTGCTGTCACCGCGTCGCACTCGCCACACTGTTTACACTTCACCACTTTGAAGAATAACACGTGTAGTGCAAAACTATGACAGGGAAAATACAGGCAGAGTTGTTCGTGGTTTTTTTCAAAAGAAGGCTGCACCGCGAACAGAGCCACCTGTGTTAAGTGCAGTAGGTAGATGTAAGACTTTAACTCACCGTCTCAATGAGCCAACAGGCGTAAAAACCAAAAACTCGGATCTATATTGCGACGGACTCAGTGATGACGTCAAAGAAGTCGGACGGAAGCACACGGTAGTGGGGACACGGATCGCGACTGACAAGCCCACGATCAAGGCCAAAAGTGAAGTGCAAAGGCCTCCTGGAGGGCACCCTGCGACCTATTGATTCTCCGAGATGTCAGTTGGGCGACTTATATGATTACATATTGGTCACTCTCCGGACGATCCGGTTGCTGCTGTGTCACGACGCGAACAGCACCCTGGATAGGGCAAGGTCCGCCGCAGGCGGAAACCCAAACGGCGAAACTACGATTCTGATTCACCGACTTCGTTGGAATCTCATCCAATTAACTCGGACAGGTCTACCTCTTCAGATTCCGAGTCGAAAGATGATCTTCAAGAGCTCTCTTTCCGCTCTAAGCGGTCGTCAGCCTCCCATGGTGTTGTCAGGTCCCGTTCGAAGGGCAGAAGACACTCAGGACCCCGGGAATTGAAACCTACGAATAGAATGTACCGAAAGATACTTTCGTACCGATACGATCGGCTGGGGGATTCATCGCTAAATCGCACACCACGTGGAACGAACAAGGTGAAAGATTTCATTAAGCGAATGAAACTCTCACTAAGGAACCAGAACTTTTCTGGAGAGGATCCAATTATAGTGTTGGATCATCTCGCCCGCTTTGCCGCGGAAGCCGATATAATCGGGAGAACCAAAGACAAGCCTACGTGGCGCTGCCGTACTTTTTACGGGGTATGGACGAAGACCAATTTGATTCTGTAAGAGGTTCATCTAGGGTCTCCGAAGGAGGGGTGACATGCTGGCTGGAAGCCGTCCAGTACCTCTTGAGGTCATACGCGACGAATGCTGCCATTCAGTCCACGATTCTCCCATTGAGGGATACCAGACAGCGCTCCAGAAAGGGCGAAACCGATTACTCGGTGCACCTTAACAAGGCTTTCAACCGCTGTGATAACGTCTACTCCGCTGGCGAGCGTTGTACGATGTTTATTGATGGACTCGATCCCGCCATCAAGACACTCGTCGCCCGTCGTCGGGAGGATAAGCCCAAGATAACTCATCTCGAAGTAGTCCAAGCCGCACCTGCGGAAGATGATGCACTGCGTGCACGTGTCCCTCATCAGAAATATAAGTCCGCTAAAAGCGGTTTGTGATGGAGGGCCCTTCTCCATCTTTGTCGCTTGTCGCGAATGAACTCCTTCAACAGAGATACGACACGGTGCAATGGGCCCACGACGAGGTCGGCTCGGTTCCCACATCGGAACTACCGTCCACGACGCCCTCTTTCTCACCATCATCACATTATTCTCATCCGATTCCATGTAATCCAAAATATACTTCTTGGTCGTAATTTATCGCCCAATGCCCTGCATCCTATCCCAGGCGTCCCTCGTTTCTCCCGCATTAATGATAAAGTTCCATCTCTTGCGGTTCTCCTCGAACTTGAGGTCCGGCTTTTCCAAGAAATCCTTGTGAAAGAACTCCAACATACTCTCTGTTACATCTTCATCCAACACCACCCCCTTCTTTTTCGCCTCATCTGACATGCCTTCTTCACTTTCAAATTCCTCGGGCACACAGAATCCTCTCTCTTTCAACTCCATTCTCTTGGCGGCAAAATACTCTCGCGCGAGGTCATCTCACTCCATCACCGCCATCCAAAGAGCCTTTTCCTCCCCTTTCTGCTTTCCCTTCAACTGGAGCTTCATCCCAAGAACTGGTTCCTTCGCAGTCCCCAATTCATTATGCACGTTCTGGACTGCATGCCAGTACACCGCGTGATGCACCGCTCTCAAATCCTCCACCGTGAAACACCCCGACCTGTGCTGCTTTCGTAAGTGAAGCATATCCATCCACGGGTGATGGTGTCTCACAGCATCCGTCCCTCTAGGTCACTCACTCGTGCATTCGCCATATTCGTCCAGGACATATCCAATCCCTCGGTGTACTATCCAGCTTTCTTCATCCCCTTCGGGAGAAAATCCAGATTGTTATCCTCGGAACCTACGCATTCCTCCTTCACCTTTCCCCCCTCCGGTTTTTCCCCAACAAATCCACTATCCTTCTCACCATTATCACTCTCCTCCTCGCCCTCGCTGGACGATATCATATTGATTTTCTGCTCTTTAAAGAACTTCTTCAATGCCGTCCTCTACATATTCCTGAGCAGGTTAACGACCCCCAAAGATATGTCTACAGAAGATGTGTTCACCGTAACCTTCTTCTTTCGATACAGAGCAAGTTAGATAGCATCTCCATCCTCGTTGTCAGTAAGTACCACAGACGTTCTCCTCATCGTTTCCCTCTTCTTCCCCACAAAGCTTCCACCCTCCTCTTCTCTCAACCGACCGAGAACCACCTTACGTCTTGTGCTACGTCTTAACACTGATGGTTCCGGTTCAGGACTTTCCACCACCATGGGACTGTTCTCCACCTCAGCGGAGGGAGCCCTGGGCGTCCTCTCATTTCCACAACCTCTTTAACAACTTCCTCTACAACCTCCTTCTTCTCTAGGCTTTGTAGTGATACTTTGAACTGATGTTAAAGCTTTTTATCTGCAGTCTTCACCCTCCCGCGCGCTCCATTTCAACTGTCTGCTTCCCGAGGTATTCCAAGACCGATACCCCTTTCGCTCCAATCTTGAAAACCGTTTGCATTACTTCCTCAACTGTCATCTTTTTCC
This sequence comes from Gracilaria gracilis, assembly GCA_030374805.1. Classification (NCBI taxonomy): domain Eukaryota; phylum Rhodophyta; class Florideophyceae; order Gracilariales; family Gracilariaceae; genus Gracilaria; species Gracilaria gracilis. Next base: position 785,612 of record JARGSG010000224.1, on the reverse strand, counting down.
TCTTGGCAGTCATGTCGCAAAGCTTAAACCTACCAATTTCACACTGAAAGAAATTCTTCCTCATATCCTCAAAACGGCCCGTCTTCCATGAAGAGAGCATTCTCAGTCACACATGCCATTGCAAGCAAGGAACGACGAAACGAAATTCGCCATCTTCGAGTCCCATAAGTAAGCCACTGGACACATGTGTGAGCTTCAGCGGCGGCCCCTCCTCACACAACTTCTCAAAGAATTGGAGGAGCCCTTTGCACAAGTTTCAGAGCCAGTGTCGCGTACCGATTCAAGTGACGCACACTGTACCCTCCGATAACCCCACTTCTTTTCAACACGCCCGCTACCTGTTTCGGCGTCACCTTCGTCACATCCACTGCTACTTCTTCAACGATGTTTTCAACGAAGGACAACGTGCTGTGAAGTTTGTTTGCAAAAGATATCTTCAGAACATTTGAGCTCATCTCGTTTAGAAGATTTCCAAGTCCTAGCATCTCATTAATTACCATCTGATTACCATCCTTCCTCATCCATAACACAACACCCAGAGACTTCACAATATCGTCGGTGTTCTCGGAATGCTAGTTTAGTATGCTAGATGGCTAGCTATGAAAATAGAAGTCCGAAAAAACTAGCAGTTTCGCAGATTTCGCTAATTGGCAGGCAAAAATTTTTTTCTCGGAAATACATTTCCACGTGCCGCCGTTGAACTCCATTTGTTGAAGTTGTATGCTAGTTTGCAGTTCTTGCGCCACTGCCCGTTACCAAACATTCGTCACAGTCGTCAAAATCACTCAAAAAATTTACTCTCGGGTCACCAGCGCTGGTTTATTCCAACTCGGCATTCGAATCCTGAGTCTCAGTTTCCCTAAACTTGATGTTAAAGAAGTCCAACGGACAACTCTCCCCTTTCTGGTATACCCTCCTAGCCCCAAAGCGGTTTCCAACCCCTCCCAGCCTCTTCTCCTCCTGCTCCTCCAATATACGCTCCGCCGTCCTCGCAGCCGCCGCCGCCCTCCCGAAACGCACCAACGGCGCGCCACCCGGCAGCTGTGGCGGCACAAACACCTTCCCATCCTTGTCCACCATCACCCCCCCGTTTGTCCTCTTCTTCAGTCGACTCCCCACACCTTCTCCTCCCTCCTCTTCTCCCTTCCCCTCCCTCACACTTCACAGCCCACCCCGAGAACCAGGCGTCAACGGCGACCCTTTGCCTGCTCTCTTTCCCACCCTACTCCCCCTCCCCTCACCATTTCCTTCAACTCCATCAGCAGTTTGCACGCCTTCTCCACCTGGCCCACTTGCTCCTCCAAAACTTCAACCCTACCCTTCAGCTCCATGTTCCCCTTTCGCAGCCTCCCCATCTCTCTCCCCACGCACTCAAACATCCTGTTCACATTTCCTACAGACCCCACCCCAGTCAACTTCATCCTCTTCCGAATCGTCGAAATCAATTCCATCGGCACCCCAACCTCCGACACACTCAGCACCACCCCTCCCATGTCTGTCACCATCTCCGATAGCATGTCGTCGAATTGCTCCTTCAAATTCCCCCAAGCTTCCTCACCCGTTTCTCTATCTCTCCCATAAACCTTCTCTCCGGTCCTCCTCTTCCATCCCCATCACCTCCACCGCCTCCTCCATCCCCATTACAAACCCTCTGACTCACACAAACCCCCTTAGTACCCCCTCCCTCCCGCGATGGCGTCTCTGGCACTTCCGTCCTATGCAGCAGAGCCATTACCTTCTCGTCATCAACGTATCCATTCGACATCCTCAGAAATGACGGCGTCCGGCGATACACGACTTGAACCGGCCTGAGCGACTTACCACAACCCTCGTCCTTGCCACCCCTGATCACAGCCGTTACACTCGTTGCCAAACACCTCTCTACCCCGCAGGCCTATTTGTACCACAATTTTCTATATCTTAATTTCCCGCCATTCCCCAAAAACTCCATTTCTCCCGATATTTCCATATTTTCGTTTTTTCCTTTCAGTACCATCCCACAAAACCAATCCACAGCGCCCGTTCCTTAACTCCTTACCATTAAATCTTCCCCTTTATACTTCATTTTCACACATCTCTTTTCATAAACACATTCATCAGTCCTAATCCCTTCATACTCACCTACCTCATTCTTTCAACTACTTTTTCATAAAAACTATCTTTTCCTCTGAAACCACTTTATCGATGTATACATTGGCAATGCCGCTCTCTCCTTAAGCATCTCTCCTTTCCTCTCCTGTACCACAAGATATCCTCACAGCATCCAACAAATTCGACATAATGACCTCGCCTTCCTCTTCTCTCGGCTCCTCCCACACCCCAGCTGTTGTTGTATGCAGAGGCCGCATTGTCTCCATGCTTTACGACCACGGTACCCCTCAAGATACCATTCTTTCCCTCCAAGATTTCATAGCCGCACACAGCATCCCGCAAGGTCCCATTTTTTTCTGCGGCAGGAGCAACTTGTTGAAAAAAGTAATTCGCTCCTGCCCTCCATCTCGCAGACAAGACTTGGTCGTCATTCAGAACGGCCACATTTTTCCCATTCTTTCAAAACATGGTCTTCATCACACCAAACGAGCAGTTATTTTCATCGCCGTACTCACTCTCGCCGTACTCACTCTCGCCGCACCTCCACAGGATGGCGTCAGCCCTTTTACTCCCAACGGCCTCACAACTGTCACCGGAAAATAGGCTTTCGCACTAGTACAACGCTTCTTTAACGCAGGTCTCACTTGCAATATCGTTGACGAAGACGCCTTCTCTAAATCCTACTACGAAAAGCTCGTCTGGATCTCTTCATTCAACCTAGTTGGTTCCTCGCACGGCTTCATTACCATGCATGACGTGGCCACCCGCTACAATACCATAGTCTCAACGATAATGAAGGAACTACTCGGCATAGTCTCCTCCAACACAGCTATCTCCTACAATATCCCCTTCACAGTACAATCCCTCCTCGCCTACGGCAGTACTCTTACCTCCTTCCACGCCTCATTCTCTGAGTACGAATTCAGAAATGCTTACTTCTACCTTTCCTCCGAAAATACCAAGAGAGCGGGCTTGGCTGACTTTGCCCCTCTTCACACCAACTCTGTCAATGTCCTGAGAAAAGACTTTTTCTTTTAGTACCAGTACTACTTTGGTCTCATTTTGTAAAAAAGATATCTACGCACAATACTCTCTCTCCTTACCCCACGCTTTGTAACTCATTTTCTTTCTTCAAAAATCCTTGTATGCTCACATTATATCAAAACGTTCGTTCATTTCTCATTACTATTCAAGTCACCTCACTCTCACACACATAACAATACACGCCCTACATGTTTTATCTAGTCCTCTTCATAATCCATTATCATCGGTCCCTCCTCGTAGTCCCCATCCGTGTTATCCGCCTTGTGGTCTTGTTCCTCGTCATCTTTCTCTTCGTAATCCTCCTCTCCAACTTCCTCTTCCTCCATTTCAAAGTTGCTCACAGAACTTTCCTCCTCGCCCAGCTGGTCGTTCGGGTCTTCCCGAGTCCAAATTCCTCATCTAAGAATTTGGGCCGAAAAGCAGGCTGCCTGTGCACCGCATCAGGGAGCTTGGATCCTTCGGGCACAAAGTACATGTGATACCGTAGACAATTCTCTTTCACCAGCGCATCTATGTACCCAGCCCCAGCATGAAACACATCTCGCCTTCCAATAAACATAGAGTACGGTGGAACCCTGAACTTCTTCACAACCATCGTACGAGACAGCCTCTTCAAACTCTTGTCATCCGTCACATACATATTATGTGACCTCGCACATACCCATATTATAAAAGAGCTCTCCCCGAAGGACATCAAGAAGAATACTGGAATCTCCCCATTGTTCTTCTCCACATTCGTAATACCCTCAGAAATTGGTGTGCAACACCTGCCTCGGGCATCCCTCCCGCCTACACAACAAACTTCCTCCTGTTTCCGGTGCATACATTCTCTTCTTCGCTTCACTGTTGTTACACAGACGAAAAGCGGCTGCTATCTGCTCAAACCTAGCATCCAACAACGCCCTCTTCTTCAACATCATCAAATTCTTCTCATCCGTTTCCATGTAATTCACAATCCCCTTCTTTAGGGTAATGTATAGCCCAATCCCTGCATCCTACCCCCCGCGTCCTTCCCATCTACCGCATTGATGATAGGGTTCAATCTCTCGTGGTTCTCCTCCAACTTGAGGTCCGGCTGTTCCAAGAAATCCTTGTGAAAGAACTCCAACATACTCTATGTCTCATCTTCATCCATCATCTTCATCCAACACTACCCCCCTCTTCTTCGCCTCATCTGATAAGCTTTCGTCACTTCCAAATTTCTTCAGCACACAGAATCCTCTCTTCATCAACTGCATTCTCTTCGCGGCAAAAATATTCTCGTGCGAGTTCATCCCTCTCCATCGCCGCCATCCAAAGAGCCTCTTCCTCCCCTTTCGGCTTTCCTTTCAACGGTAGCTTCACCCCAAGAACTGGTTCCTTCGTAGTCCCCATTTCCTTGTACACATTCCGGGCTGCATGCCAGTACACCGCGTGATGCACCGCACTCCATTCCTCCACCGTAAAACACCCCGCTCTATGCTGCTTTTGTAGGTGAAGCATATCCATCCACGGGTGCTGGTGTTTCACAGCATTATTCCCTTCCGGCCCCTCACTCGGCAGTGCACTCACCATATTCGTCCACGACATATCTGATCCCCCAGTGTACTCCCCAGCTGTCTTCATCTCCTTCGGGAGAACATGCGGGTTGTTATCCTCAAAGCTGCGCATTCCTCCTTCACCTTCCCCCCCGGTTCATCCCCAACAAATCTACTATCCTTCTCACTACTATCACTCTCCTCCTCGCTCTCACTGGACGACATCACATTGATTTTCTGCTTCTTAAAGAACTTTTTCAATGCAGTTTTCGTCATTTTCCTGAACAGGTTAACAACCTCCAAAGGTATGTCCGCAGAAGATGTGTTCACCGTACTTTTCCTTCTTCGCTTCGGGGCAGGTTGCCCATCATCTTCATCCTCGTCGTCCGTAAGCACCACAAAAGTTCTCTTCCTCGTTTTGCCCTTCTTCCCCACAAACCGTCCAACCTACTCTTCTCTCAAGCGACCCAGAACCGCCTTACGTCTTGTGTTACGTCTTAACACCGGTGGTTTCGGGTAAGGGCTTTCCACCACCATGGGATCGTTCTCCCTCTCAGCAGATGGAGCCCTGGCCGTCCCCTCCGGTTCCATAACCTCTTCAATAACCTCCTCTACAACCTCCTACTCCTCTGAACTTCGCAGCAGTTCTTGGAAGTGTTGTCCCAGCTTGGTACTTGCAGTGTTCACCCTCCTAGACACCATCTCGTGCCACAAACGCTTTGCTGCCACGAGCTCCATTTTGGCTGTTTGCTTCCCGAGATATTCCAAGACAGATACCCCCTTTCTTCCAATGTTGAGAACCGCCTGCATCACTTCCTCTACTGTCATCTTCTTTCTATTGGCAGTCATGTCGCAAAGCTTAAACATACCAATTGCACACTGAAAGAAGTGCTTCCTCATATCCTCAAATCGGCCGGTCCTCCCTGCAGAGAAAATTTCCAGTCGCACATGCCATTGCAAGCAACGGACGACGAAACGGAATTCCCCATCTGCGAGTCGTATAAGGAGGTCACTGGACACATGTGTGAGCGTCAGCGGCGGTCCCTGCTCACACACCACCTCAAAGAATTGGGGAAGCCCTCGCTTTGGACAAACTTCAGAGCCAGTGCCGCATAGCGATTCAAGTGACGCATATTATAGTCCCCGATAACCTCACTTCTTTTCAACGCGCCCGCTATCTGTTTCGGCGTCACCTTCCTCACATCCAATCCTCCTTCGTCCATGATGTTTTCAACGAAGGACGGCGTGCTGTGAAGCTTGTCTGCGAAAGACATCTTCAGAACATTGGAGCTCATCTCGTTCAGGAGATTGCCAAGTCCTAGCACTTCATTCATGACTATCAGATTACCATCCTTCCTAGTCAATAACACAACATGCAGATACTTCACTATATCCTCCCATTTCTCTTTTTTCTCACGCAGGTCCTGTTACAAAATAAATCGGTGATATCCGTCTATAATTGTTACAGGCAACACAAGTCTCCCGTCAACGATGTCACTCGCATCCAAATCGCCTACAACTGTAACGGCAATCGAATTGGCGGAGGGAAGCTAACCAAAGTTGCGGCACTTCATCTTCGTGGTCTCCATGTGCGCCAAGTTCACACTGCGAACCGTCTTCTTCGGGATTTCAATCATCTTGATATCCGTCGTCAACCGCTGCTGAACATATTCGGCGAGGGATATCTTCGGTAGCGGCAGCGTGGTGTCCACCTCATCCGACGGAACTTTATCTCCGTCATCGAACAAATTCCCCTCAGTTCCACCCAGGGAAGTCTTACTAGTCCCAATGACCTCCACAACATCTTCATCGGAGTCATCCACGATGTTAACCCTCTCAATTGCTCCCACCAGTTTCTTCATTCCTTTAGAACCTCCTCGTGCTCCTCATCTCGTTGGTGGAGACTCGAGTTTGGTTGTTTTAGAGGACTGGTCAGCCGATTCTTTGACCTCCTCAACATCTTCACTCTCAGACTGAGAGGTGGACGACTTCCCGGCCCCAGGGTGCGGAGTAGTGTGCGAAGTGGGACTCTTCGGAATCTCAATTGAGGCCATCATCGACGTATCCCAGGCATACAACCCAGTCGATAACAATTCGGCAAGCTTACTCAGGGGATCCTCCGGACCTTGGAAATGGTAAGGGTACTTTGCGTCTAGATGACTTGAAATATTCGTCCTCCAAATAACCACCAAATCCTCACCCTCTAAGGCAGTGGCGCTTAGAAGATGGCCATGCAGCGAACGGCAGAGCCCCTTCCCGGTACCACAAGCCGGGCTCACGCCACGTACTTCCGCAGTACCAACTTCAACCCTGTTCTTGTCCTTTCCAAGGCTGATGAACAAAGATACAGAGTCGCCACCTTTTACCTTATGTGGCGCGGGAGTACTCGTCTTCTTCTTCATCGCGCGCGGTGTTCCCCGCTCGGAACGCGATGTCGGCCTACGGGGCGTGGAGACCTTCGCCTTTCCTCTTCCTCGCGTAAACGGCGCCATTTTTGACCCCTCGCTGTTCCTCTTCGATCGCGCTGACTCCCGCCCCCTTTTATGGTTCAGAGGCGCCATGTTGGATACAAAGGGTTCAAACAATTCGAAACGTGGATTACGACCGTTGAGAATGCTCACGAGAACGTATAGTGGACGTTCCCTTCTCAACCACTTTCGTTGCCTTCACTTCCTGACCGAACACTGCGCCCGCTCAATATAGGATTGAACTCAAGGGGTTCCGTATTTCACGTTTTAGAATTCACTATCGCTTTATTTTGAAAGTTAAATGATCGTCATAACTACTACGTGCGCATAGCTCTAGAATAAACGCACCCAGTTTTGAAGGAAAAAAAATGAGTTGCGTCCGTTAAGTTTTCTGCGTGGACAGCGGTCCGGGGTGGAGTGGCGCTTCATCAGCTGTCCAGCGCCACACCACCCCGTACCGCTGTCCATGCGCAGTGGCCGATGAAGTTGGACGACACCTCAGACGGCTGTCCACGTGCTGTGGCGGAAGAAGTTGGACGACACCCCGGACGGCTGTCCACGGCAAAAAAAAGTTTAATTTTTCGGACAGCGGTCCGGGATGGAGTGGCGTTTCATCACGGCACTGATGAAGCGCCACTCCACCCCGGACCGCTGTCCGAAAAAAGTGGCCGATGAAGCTGGACGACACCTCGGACCGCTGTCGACGACGGTTTTCACTTATGATTGTTTTATGAATACTTAAAGACCTGCATCTTCTTGTAATGACTGGAGGACGTAAGGGTACATCCTATCAAATCGAAGAAGGTAGTTCTACCGACTACCTTCTCTAACTTTATATGATTAGATTTTCCTGTAGCGCCCAAGGTCGTGACCGATAATGAATACCCTCTTTGCGACAACCACGAGCATTATGTGGTTGTCGGAGAAGAAGAACTCATCACTGGCCACGACATTCTTCTAGTGACTATATTGGGGACTATTCTTCTTCAGTGATTGAAATATCAGTCATGGCTAAACACGATTATCTCAGTTGAACAACTCATATAATCGTACTCGACCATCACGGCCAGCTCAACCACTTCCGAATGTTCTCAGTAAAGCAAGGATGCAGAAGGGGCATACTTTGTGTCCGGCGCCTCCGGCTTGAATACGCAATAGCATGGAAAATAGAAGAGTACACCAGTTAGTTCGATTCACAGAAAACGAACAAAACTGTCGATCGTACCTTGTGTGCCACTACGTCCGCGCAACAGAACAAGGACGAAAAAAGCACCTCCCTTATACAGTTTCCGGCGATATGTTCTTCTTCTGTCACAACCGAGAGGATCGCTTGGTTCTGACAGGAGAAGAAGAAATCCCCGGAAACCGTAATGGGGAAGTACAGAGCGTGGTGCTTACCGAGGCAGTTGGCAGGAGAGCGAAGGTGCTTAAGTACAGGCAGCGTCATATTACAAACAAGCGCCAATCGCGAGGGGGCCGCTGTTCAAATGGAAATTTTTTTTCGCGTGGACAGCGGTCGGAAGTGTCGTCCAGCTTCATCAGCCGCGGCGCTTTGACAGCGGTCTGGGGTGGATTGGCGCTTCATCAGTGCCGTGATGGAGCGCCACTCCACCCCAGATCGCTCTCCGAAAAATTAAATTTTGTCTTACTTTTTCTCCCACGGCGCATGAAAAGCGGGCCGCCTCGAGTGGCACTTCATCAGAGCCGTGATGGAGCGCCACTGCACCACGGACCGCTGTCCGGAGAGCTGTAAGTTATAACTTCGCCTATACTTCCATATCTAGGAATTACTGCACCCCCTCCCATCTCTACCTTCTCTTATAACTGTTTATCACCGCATAAGCCCCCCTAACATCGCCCAACTCCCTTCTACTCCTCTACTTTAGAGTTCTGGTGCCGTTTTGGCGTCTGAACTCCTCCTTCACATCGCTAATTCTGCAGCCGTCTGCCGTCCACTCCCGTCTACCATCCGCACTCATCTCTCGTTCTCTGCCGTCTCTCGTCAGCTTCCGTCCATTCGCTCTCGCCGTCCGCTGCCGACGTCAATCATCTGTTTTCTCACGACCGCTTCGGTTCTTCTTTCTTATTCATAATACAGCCCTCCGTTATTGTTTAAAATGGCTGCCGCAACCACATCCAGGTATAAGTCACCGTCACCGGCACCTCCGACATCCGACATGAAGGTTGGAAAAATGTTCGGTTCTGGGGATGAGCTTCTCACCGCGTGTCTCGCCATCTGTGATCACTATGCGTCGACGATGAGAGAGGAAGACGAACCTAGGAAAGTGGGACACAGCGAATTGGTTCAATATATCATCAAGAATCTCACTGTTCTAGACGTTGCCAAGAAGTACTTCACTATCCTTCTCGGACCCCCTCACCCGTCATACAGAAACGATGAGCTCAAAGCTGTGTGCGGGAAGGGTTCGTACCGTCAGCTGTATCTGTCGACGAAGTTGCTTGACATCGTGGACGGAGACAGAGACAGGCGTGTGAGGGATTTTTGGAATGCTTATACCAGAGTGGACTTTCAAGGAATACCGATGAATGTGACGTTAACCGAATTCTTCAAGTCCATGAGTATGGCTCCCAGGCGTGTGGGCCGGATAGTTCCCCCTTTCGGTACGAGCATCGCTACACATTTCCAGAGAGTTTTCTTTCTCTCCCTTATTCAAAAACTATCTATGGAAAAGCGCCTTCGGGGCCATAAGAGGCGTAAAGAGGAGAAGGAATATTCCACCTCTTTTGCGAATGTGCAAATATCGCAGAATCTCCAAGCTCAGCGTGCGGGTTTTGGTGTGCAGCTGGTAACAAAGGCCTGGGATTGTTTCCCCCAATTTCTGGGATTCCCTAGCCCGGAGGTCATAATTCTCCCTTTCCTACTGCTCTTGTACGACGAAATGTAGTTTAAACCCATTGAAACGCGTTCCGAGTGGTTTCTGCACAAAGACAACGACCATCGCTTGCTACCGAGCAACACGCAAACTCTTCGGGAAGACGAGGTCCAACCGTGGGCATGGAATCTTCCGGAGGACATTGATGTGGCCCTCCGAACGCCTGCGAGGGAGTTCATTTATGACCTGAACAAGGTTGTTGTGACCAAGCAGTTGTACACAATATCCGAACCTGGACGATGGGCCGTTCTAAAGACGTTTCACAGGGACCCGTCAAGAGCGTTTGCTCAGAGATTTGATTGTTTCTCTAACTTGCTTGTGACCTCCATCTTGGAGACATTAAGCCCTTTGAAAATCAAAGAAACACTCAGGGTCCCTGATATACCTCTCACGGTGATATCGAAACCGGAGCCTGCCATCGAAATTCATGACGATGACGATGAGTAGTTGGAAAGGTGGAATCCTTCGGAGGGGAAAAAAGGAGGGGATGGAGATGGCGGAAGTGGAATGGATGTAGTGGGTGAGAGTGGGAATGAAGATGTTGGTGAACAGTCGTCCGACGCTGACATACAGCCTCCTCCTGCCATTTCCTCGTTGGACGTTAAAATGAGATTCCAACGTTGTGAAGTGGAGATGGAGAAATACTTTCGAATTTATAATTGCGGGTTCGAGGATATGGTGGGAACGGACGAGACTCTGCTAAACAATTGAGTCTCTCCATTGGGGAAAGTTCAACTGGTTCTTATGAACCCACCATACAACATAAAGGCCGATAAGAACCGGGAGAACAGTTGGTACGATATACTGAGCGCTGAGCATATGAAGAAGGCGGCAAAGCTTATATCAAGGCTGCTACGTCCGGGGGGTTATTTTGTTATCTTCTGTGAATTTGAACAAATGAACCAGTGGACGAGGGTTCTTTCCCTTATTGGAACAAAGGACGAGCAAGAAGTTCCGAGGCGATCTTTTGTTGTGGACCAGGTCCCAATTCATTTTATACGGTCGCAAGGCAACCCCATGCGAAACCCGGGACGCAGGTCCTGCTCCTTGTTCCCAGCCATGGAGTATGCGATACATGGTGTTCGAAGTGGCCTTGCTTATGCACAGCAGCATGCGATGGTGAACTATGAGAACTTCAACTACGTGCAGTCGAGGTATCCAGGGTACCACAGTGTTATTGACCAGGTACCGCCCATTTCCAATGGGGAGAATCTTCAATAGAAAAAAAAGGAGGATGGGGGCTACATGTTGCAAAAGGTGAGGTCGGAACAAAAACCTCGCGCGTTGTTGAAGGAGCTGATCAGCAGATTTTCGCAGCCAGGTGATACAGTGGTGGACTTGTTCGCGGGAACTTTTTCGACTGCCATGGCATGCATGGAGTTACAACGTCATGGGAAGTTTATTGGTTGTGAGCTGGACCCTGACTGTTTTACGCATGCTATGCACGCGGCCATTGTTCAGTTTGCGATGTACATGCGCGATAATGAGACGGACATTCAAATTACGCAGGAGGTCCGACAATCTGTGAATCGCGTGATGGACTTATTTCCCAAGTAAAACGCTCGTTCTTCACGATCATGTAACGCTCCATCCGGCTTCCCACAGTATCAGAAGTTCCCAATGTATATTGCAGACTTCCTGGCATCGATGTGGCGGGAGGAGGGCATGGCCATGATCGGCAGACGCAAAGCGCTGCATGAGTGGCCGAAAGCGTTGCAAAGGAAGATGGGTCTCCTGAATTGGAACGCGATGTTGGCACTGGAGGCCACTATGTGTCGTTGTCGCATTGGGAAGTCGTCGATTCGTCACCATGAAGCAGGAGTGGGAGTGTTTACCACGCGCCGTTTCATGAAGAACGAAGAGATATGTTTTTTTTTACGGAACTCTAATATACCATGACTTAACGAAAAGAAACAAGGTACACAAGAAGTACGGGGAAGGGTTGTTGGGAGCCACCACCGCACGTTTTTGAACTTATGCGATGGAGGCTAGCCTGTGAGGCGAGTTATTCCGGAAACTCCCGGAAAGGAGACGAGAAGTACCTACAATCCCTGTATGGATTGTCCCCGCTCCATTTTCGTTGGGTGGAACAATTAATGACCAAAAATATATAGAAGGGAATAAAGATAGGGATGCAGTGGAGGATGGCTTGAAGCAGCGACGGACTGCCAATGTGGCGGTGAGTCGAACCCCAGGAACTGGGCGAACTCCACTTCAATTAAGAGAATACCGAATGCTTGCCGTCCGGGCACTACGGGTTGTATAAGTGGGAGAAGAGTTGTTTGCACATTATGGAATAGAGTACATATGGGGTACGTCTTCGAATTCTATAGTAGTCGACTAGAGCTCAATTGATTTATGACTTATAGAACCGAAAGGTGTATCGTAGTATGTGTAAAATCGAATTGTGTACATTTTATTACGCTTTCTGTCTAACTCTCGTGTTCCACAGGGGAGGACGAGAACTCCCCCAAGTGAACAAAATGGGGATGAAATTCGGGGGAGTGGGTTGACGTTCAAGTACATAGAATAGAAGATACGGAGTACATGTGATATCATTTGAAAGTGTAACAGTTTTCGGCAGTGAGGTTTCGTACAGGAAGGGAAATTTCCGTTCCAATTTTCGGAAAGTGATTCCGAAAAGTACTAAAACGGTGCGATATTTCTACCACACGTCGAGTGAAGGTGTGCGTTTAACGGGGGACCTGCGATCACGTCGAGTGGCGAAAACGTTTTGCGGCGAGCGGAGGCAACATCTAGAGCGCACCGCCGGGCGCATCGTCGTCGTCCGAATCCATACGGGGAACGTAAAACGAGAAGTGCGAATGCGAAAGCGAATGCGGAGGATGTAAGCGGGCGCGCGTCAAAAGGGCGAACGCGTGCAGAGGTGGTAGATCGGGGTCGCGAGGATGGCTTGGGTAGTACTACGCGTGCGCCTCGGAGCGGTGATGTGGAAAATGGCGAGGGCGGTATTTGGCGTAGTTCGCGCGCTCTTCGAAGCGGATTACGTGGAAAAGGTAGGAAGAACACGGGGAGACGTGATCGAGGCCGACCTTTGGAGCGAACCGAGCGAACCGAGCGAACCGAGCGCACCGAGCAAACGGAGCGAACAGAGCGAACGGTAAGTGCTTTGGTAACACAAGCTAAACCGCTTCCACATGAGATGTGAAATAGAGGAGGGGAAAGCAGGGAAGGGATGGGAGGAAGGCAGGGGGATGATGCGCGGGGCAGTAGGGATAGGGGTGGGCGGCGAAGGGGCGATGACTCCACGCAAGTTGTAGAAGAAGGCGAGTGTGGAGATGTCATAGAGAAGTGGAGGGAGTGTTGCAGTGGGGGGGATAGAAGGGCGATAGCAAGAAGTACTAGTGGGGTAGTTAGCCGTGGTATTCGAGGGAAGAAGCGAGAGAGGGTGGCTGGGGTTGGCGCTCGGGAGGGGAGGGGTCGCGAAAGAGAAGTAGGGGGAGGTGTTCAGGAGGCGAGGAACGAAGGCATGGAGGTTGTGGTTGATGTTAGGAGGAATCGAATGTTGGGCAGAGAAAGAACTGGTGGACCGCGACATACTGCGATGCGCGAGGAAGAGGAAGTGGGGAGTACGAGGCATATCAAAGAGCATAGAAACGCAGAGGAGAGTGGGAGGCGAATTGGGCGTGTGGGCGATGGAATGGGGATCCACGCCAATGTGGAGAGGATGGAATGGCTGCGAGACAATTTGCACTGGAGAGTTGTAGGACGTAGCAATGGTGGATCAGTGATTGAAATTGTGAGAGAGAATATACCAGTAGATGGGAGGGTATTCGAAGGAGAAGATGTCATTGTCGGAAACAGGCATAGAACTGGAGGGAACTTGGTGGAAACCGCGGTACGAACGCGAGAAGGAATACGTGTGAGGCATAATGCCGTTCGGATTGAGGACGATGTGCATGAAGCGGCAGTCGACGATTCTAGGGATCGTGGAGAGAGGAACGAAGCAAGGGAAATGGGAACTACAGGAATAGCAAAAGGAGATGAAGAGAACTTACGCGTATTGCCAAAGTCTGCACTGGTTGAGAGGGTGAATTCGTTGAAAGGGAAGCTCGGAAATTTGAAGGAGGATCAATATACCATGATGGTGAGTTTGAAGCTCACGCAGAAAGAATTGGAACGGGTGAGGGAGGAGCTGAAGCATCAAAATGTGTGGATTGAACGTTTAAGGGAAGCTGTGAAGGGTAGGAAGCGAAGGAGGTGTGGGAAAGAAGTGAAGGAGCGTCGATAGCATGATATAGAGGTGCCAGAATGTTTTTACGGATTTGCAAGGGCTGTATATGATAAGATTCTCCACTACGCGAAGTTGGAGGCGTCAGAACTCTGTTTTGACACGGAGAACGTTGGTAGGAGCTAGAAGAACAGGAGTGAGACGGTGGGAGAAAGTAGGCAGGGCAGCATATTTGTGGTTGGAGAGAAGGAGATGCCACCTCGGTGCCCGTATCAAGTGGCATATGAGATGAGGGCGTATACGCCATCAACGGAGGAAGGTAGTGATGTGCTGTTGAAGTATGTGGTGGAGACGGAAATAATGGGAGATACTTGGGAGACGATAAGAGAAGCGGGAAGGAAACAGGAGTGTGTGGATAATGTGAGTGCGGACAAGTGTCTGAGGCAGCGGATGAAGCAGACATTAAGCGATGTGGTTGGGGTGCGGAAGCGGGCGGCTCGTGACAAGTTATTCTCCATCCTTGGATATGATTTGATTGCGAAACGTGCGAAACCTACTGAGAGGACTGAGCTTTGGAAAGACCTAAAGCAGCAGATGGGGGAGGCGCGCGAAAAGCTGATGGGAAGGGAGGAGTGCGGGGGGAATGAGTTGTGTGCGTGGAGAACGAGCCGGTTCGAAGACCTTGCGTATTTCGGGTCTCGTGCGGTTGGGCCACCATGGGAGGTTGATGATGAAGATATGTACTTCAAGAATGGGATGGCGGTGGCAGTGTTGGAGGAGTATATGGCGTACGCAGTGGAGAGTCAAAGTGACGGTGAGCGGCAGTACGTGGATGGGACCGTGATGCACCTTGCGAGACTTGACGCCTGGATTGCCTGTGTGGTGAAAACTATGAACGAGGTTGTGAGACGTGGAGAGCAAAACAGCTTTTGTTCTCTACTTTGTATGGACATTATCTACCTGGGGCTGTTGAAGGAATACTGGGGGTAGCCTGGCAATCGCTACAGGAAGAGCATGCCGGGGAGTTTGAGAACGATGGGTTTGTGGATGGAGATCCGAGGTGTGTGTCGGGAAACTCTGGGAGAACTGCGACAGTTTGGCTGTGGGTACCATCGAGGGAGAAGATATATCTAGCTATGAGGGAGGACTATTTTATGGCCTAATTAACATGGAGACTAGGTGCAGTTCTTGATTGTTACATAGCGGCCTGTCGACCGGAGGACGCGAGTTTCGGACGGTTGGTGGCACACCGGGCGGAACGCAGGGAAGGAACAGGGGTTGATGGTAGGGAAGAGGCGGGCTACTAAGAGTAGGGTGAGGTGCAGTGGGGGGGGGAAGGGGTGGAGGTATGTGTGAGATGGGGAAGAGATGCTTCTTCTTTCTCATATCATGCGTATCTTCACTCCTTCCTATTGAAACAAAGCGGGTTTAAATTTTTATGAAGCTGAAGCTAACAGGGAATAGAAGCTACGTGTTGGATGGTAAATAAGGCTTGGCGGAGGGGTCTCGATAGAACTGATTGAGATAGAATCGGTAAAAGCGCCAGTGTAGACGAGAAGTGAAGGGAGGAGCGGGCTAGTTACGGCGGAGAACATGAACGGAGCCAAGGATGGAGGAAGAGGGGATGAGTCCATACCAAGGGGAAACGTTATCGGAAGTGGAGTGGGTAGAGTTGGGAACTGGGTGGATGGTGTGGTTATGTTCGTCGTCTGTTGCCCATCGGAGGCAAACGCAGTTGAGGGTGAGATCGACGTCATCGCTGTGTGCGACGAGTTCCATGAACTGGACGAAGGCGAGCTCCTTGAGAGAAGAAGGTGAAGAAGGAAGGGCGAAAAGAAGAAGGGAGATAAGTTTGCAGACCCAGATGATGGATGTAGAGGGGGGGAGGTGAAGTCGGCGACGAGAATGTGAGAGAACTGTGGGGACTTGGATGGACCGAAGGAGGGGGTGGCAAAAATTCGTTGGATGAGAGAAACTGGAGGATTCTGGGGCGCGAGCTCGTTCCGCTTTTCAATGTAGTTGTCGAGTGTTGGGATGTAGCCGCCGACGACGTAAGCGGAGTTGACTATGGTGAGTCGAGCCTGACGGAGGGCGGGGGAGTTGTCAGTGAGTTGTAGGACTTCGAGAGAGAGGGTGATGAAGGATGGGAGGGCGTCTCTTCCGAATTGTGCAAGAATGGATAGGGTATCGGGGGGGAAGTGGTCTTGAAAAGATTTGTGAGGGAGATGAGGATTGGAGCGTATGAATTTGTGGGCAGTGATTAGATCAGCGAAGGAAATGTGTTTGCCATCACGGACGAAACCGGTTTCTCAAGATTGGAGGGTGGAAGCGAGGCCAGGGGAGGAGGAGGTTATGGAAGGGTTTGTGAAGACTAGATTCCAGTCCTTGATGGCGTTGGAGCGGTGGATGGCACGAATGGTTTCTTGATGTGCGGTGAACCTGCGCTTTGAGGTTTTGGAGTACTGGGACTTGAAGAGGGTGTGGGCGTGCTCGAATATGCCGGCATAATTGGATTGGAAGCCTCTGAAGTGGCGAATGTTCTCAAAAATGTGGTCGAAAAGGTGGAACTTGATAGTTCCGAAGCTGGAAGTGTGGTGGGGGCCGAGAACGAGTACGGCTGTGCGCTTGAAGGAGCGGATTTGGTTGTGGAGGTCTGTGAGGCGGGCGTCGGTCCATTCGGTGAAGGTGTTGTATCGCATGGAGGCGAGGAGGAGGTCTGAGTACTTGGAGAAGACGGAAGTGATGGGAGCTGAATCGACTTCGTCACAGCATCGGTCGAAGAAGGCGCCGATGAAGGGGAAGACCATGTCGAGTGCGCGGTAGTCTTTTGCTTCGAGCATACCACGGAAGCCGTCGGTAATGAAGAAACCGTTGAGAGTTTGACCGTTGTCGGAAGTGGAGAAGTCGATGTGGGGTCCATTTGCGGGGGAGTGCTTTTCGTCGGCGGAGAGGATGGAGTTTGAAGGTTTGAGGATGGAAGTACGGACGGAGTTAAAGAGGAGACGGGACTTGGAGGAACGGGGGGTGGTGAAGAGTGCTTCTGAGCGGAGTCTCTCGATGGCGGCGAGCTTGATGAGCTTGGAGACGCCGAGGTTGAAGTTGTGGAGTGGTTCGAAGGTGTAGATGTTATAAAGAGGGGAGGAGTGCGGTGATGTTGAGAAGAAGTTATGATTCGAAGAGGGAGGAGTACTTTGGGAGGAAGAGGGAGTGGAGGGCTTCAAGGGCTTTTTCTTTTGTGTTGCGGGAGATTCTGGGCTTACGAGCAAGGAGAGAGTTTTGTGATTGTTGGAGGAGAGTGGAGTGTGATTTGCGTGCGGCTAGGGTCTGGTGCTGAGTTCGGGGGGAAGGGGATTGAATGTGTAGGGGGAGGTCTGTGCGGGAGACGGTGCATCTATGAGAAGGGTGTTAGGGGCGGGTTTCGTGGGAGATGGCGAGGATGTCTTTTGCTTCGCGGATGTCGGCGTAGTAGCTGGCCATGATCGGGTGACAGTGGCGGAGAACGCTATGGGCGTCACGGAAGGGGAAGCCGTTGAGACCGGAGGAGAGGAGGGGGCCGAGGAGGTTGGAGATTGCGAGCTGAATGAGTTCCATTTTGGTGTGGCGGGGGATGTGAGAGGAGGTTTGAGAGATGGAGTCTTGGTCTTGGGAGGGGCTGGTTGGGAGGAAGGAGGTTGGCAAGTATCGGAGAAGGGTGAGGTGTTCGGTGATGCACTTGCGACGGAAGGCATCGGAGAAGTTGAGAAGGGTGATGTGAAGGGGATAGGAGTTGATGGAAGAGGATTTGAGGTAGGTGGAGGACTTGTCGGAATAGATTTGGACCAAGCCGATGAAGGAGTCGATACCGGTGGAATCGGGGGTGTGCCAGATGCAGGAGTCGTTGGAGGAGTGCATGATTGCGGCTTTGAGTGCGGGGACTGCTTCTTTTCAGAGGGTGGAGGCCATGGGGTGGGTGAAAGCGGGAGAGCCGGAAGGTGTTGTGTGGGAGACGGGGTGGAAGAAGGTGTTGTGGAAGTGTGCGAGGGCGAGTTGTTGTTTGAGGACCTGGTTGGGGTCCTTTCGGAAGATGGTGGTGGAGAAGAGCTGCTGTGGGTCGGCGAGGGTGATGGGAGCGAAGCCGATGTTGCTGACTCGGTGTTGGAAGAGGTCTGTATGAAGTTCGAGACACTGGGAGGTGGAGGAGACGGCATTGTGGAAGGCAAATTTGGAGAAGGCGGGGTCGTGGAGGAGGGAGATGAGTTCGTCAGCTTTTCGGAGGCCGAGGGAGGAGGCGATGGAAGAGATGTAGAGGACCATGCGTTCGAGGTGGGGGTTGTTGAGGAGGGGGAAGGAAGGGGGAGGAGGGTGAATAGGGGAGGGGAAGATGGAGCAGACGGGGGTGGTGGCAATGTGGTAGGCTTCCTGGTTGTGGAGGGAGAGGGAGAGTTGCTGGTGGTGGTGGGAGTCGTCGTCTGCGATGGGGACGTTGTCGAAAGGGCGGTTTCTGGGAGGGGGAGGTGTATGGAGGCGGGGGGTAGACTTGTGACGCTTGATGCGTGGGGGGAAGTGGGGAAGGCCTCCACCTGGGGACAGGAAACGCTTGTTTGGGTTGAGGCGACTAGGGCATCTCCTCTGGTGCCTTTGGATGGCGGGGATGGTGCGGGCGAAGAAAAAGCAGCCTTCAAAGCAGCAGTTGGGCATGGCGGGTAAGGTTGGGGGGATGTTGGAGAGAATTGGGGGTACGTAGCGGGGAGCGTAATATGGCGCACGGACGGTGGGACAGAGTGATGGGGATGATTGCACGTGATTCGAAGGCGTTTTATATATTTAGTAAACGAATGCCTGATGTGAAAGGTGTTGACTAGTGAACCGATTTCCACAAACTGAAAAGGTATTCGATCTATTTGTATACTTCTATTCCTATTCGATAAACAGCTATTTAAGTTTCTATCTAAGTGTCTATCTCGCTATTTGCAGCCGTAAAAATGAACGTAGGGGACACTAACACACTTACATTGTGCTGCGAAACTACCATAAACGAAAGAAGTATGCTAGTTTCCTTTCCATCCAAACTAGCAAAGATGGAAACAATTTGGAATAATTGTTTCGAAAAAAACTAGCACAAGTGGAAAGGTGGAAATACTTTCGGAAATTAGCACTTTCAAATATGGATAAACTCACCGGTTTTTCGTTCGTTTTAATTCGGTCATTTTTGACCGCCAAACTAGCATTCCGATAACACCGTGTTGTTGCCATAATTTGGGATTCTAGTCGGAGTATCACTTACCTCGACCAGTATCCCAAATTCTGGCAACAACACGGTTTGCGTGTAATGCTCTGATTCGTAGAATTATATCACATCTGGGAAGTTAGGAATTATTGGATGTACCCATTGTTTACGAAAGGACCCCATCAAGACAGTGTGTTGCTCGCACATAATTTGGATGAGCAATACAGTGTAAACGTAGAGAAAATGGCCACTGCTGAAGCATATGGCGATTTTGAAACGGGCTTAAAAGCATTGCTTTTGCCCCTTACACGCGCATATGCTCAGCTGGTACGGTCACTGAATTATCAGTGCTGTATAGGAATGTAAAGTAAGAATAGAGCCTTTATTGGTAGTGTTGTTTTTAGTAGGACAATCATCTATCTGCTAGACTATATAAACCGTCTCGGACTTCTGTTCCCAGAAGCCCGGGCAACTCTCCTCGCACCAACTCAGTCCACCACAGTTCTAGGTCTTCAGCAAGTCCGTCCAGCGCGAGCGCGGTCAGACCAGAGTGTAGGATAAAGTACTTTATTCAATATATATTTTAAGAGCTATACACAATACAAAAGTAATTTCTGTACGCTCCTACTGCGCACCGATGATTACAATTGGTAGCATCGCTCCAAGATTCTAACAATATACTTTCTTCTCTACAGTGCTACACTACTGAAATATATAGTGAACAAAGCTTCAAAAAAAACGAAACTACAACGAAACTAAAGACCAAAATTTTAAGATACAAAATACAAAACAAAATACGAAAATTATAATTAAAAATGAAAACTGCATAAGAACTATACCTCGTCTCGAACTACCTCCTTCTCGAGTAAACTCTATATTAGATGTCCAAGCAGTTGAGGGCGATAAAACTGAAGAAAATATTACTCAAAAAATTACAGAAATTGGTAACGAAATACAGCTCGCGGACTTGGAGAACGATAAATTTAATCCTTTCTTAGAAACCGAAGAAAGTGAAGAAGTTGGTAATCTTCACAATTATTCTAAGTACAAAAGGCATAAAGTCGATAATGAAAATCTAAAGTGTTCATATTGCAAACAAAGAAAAGGATTACACACGTGGGAAGAACACAATAAAAGTCACACCCATTATAAGGCTTTATCAAGGGCATGTAATTTCGAAATATACTGCGATTTCTGCCGCATTAAGTACGAAACTACCTTTGAATATATGATACACCTCCAAACGCAGGTTCATAAAGAGAAATTACATCAAGTGGGAAATGCGTACAAGTTTGCAGCTAAACACAAGTTTGTACCGAAACTTACAAAAGCTGAGTATTCAGAACCGGACAATAACAAAGTCCGAGAATTTATCAAAGATTTGAAGAAATCTTCCTAAAAAGAATTATTTGCACTGTAAGATAGTAGTGCACTTTGTCAAATAAATTGAAATTGTTGTTGCTCTAACCCCCTTTGCAAAAACCATACACGTGTGTTACATCACACAATACTGCATACCTTGTTGTGCCCATCATAAGCAGACTTGAAATAAAAATAGCGCAACCATACTACACTAAGTACTATACAAACGTGCAACGAAAAATGAAAAAAACACTACAAAAGTCCTCAGCAGCCTACGAGGACACTTAAACCATATCAAACAAAGTTGTAAAACCACTACAAACCGTAGAAGAAAAGATACCTAAGTACAATTATACATCGTTATCATCAAGATGGATACAGATATTAGTGATTTACAAAATAGAGTTAATGTCTTAGGACAAATGCTCGCCCAAGTAATGCAACTCAATAACCACTTGACACATGTGGAAAGTAATCATGAACACCATAGTAATTTCCTTAAATCTGGAAAACCCGAAAAGTTTTCAGGAGGATATGGCAGATCATTTCTACAATCCATAGAAAACATATTTGCTATTATTCACGCAACCGTACCTGACGACAAAAAGATAATGTATGCGGTAAGCTTTATGACCGGTCCTGCACTAAAATGGTGGGAACTGGTAAATATGAATAACACTGCAGAAGTGAGTACGTATGAAGGATTCAAGAAAAAGTTGCTAGAATATTTTGAACCAGCAAACAGAGAATAAATGCACGTAAAATGCTTTCAAATATAAAACAAGTTGGAAGACTTGGTGCTGTTTCATATTATAATAAAGAGTTCACCAAATGGCTACTACAAGTTCCGAACATGATTATAGATGAACAGCTATTTAATTATTCACAAGGTCTGCGTCATAATATTCGCATTGAACTCGAACGAACTGGAGTAACCAACTTGCGTGAAGCAATGAACTTGGCGGATCGAATGGACAATATCTATAGAACAAATATGGGATTCCGAAAACAATGGAATTCTAATAGAAATAACAATAATGGGAACAGAAGAAATGAACCCGTACCTATGAAAATTGGTAATATAAATCGCTACCAAGGCAGGAATAGGTTGAATAACAAAGAAAGACCAAGACACCTCAAGGATGACTTATGTTTTAAATGCCATCGTAAAGGATGTTGTCCTTGGATGCATAAACGCCTTTGGGGGCATCCTAGTCTACGTGCCAAAAAAACTAAAGAGTAGGGCATCAAAAGCAGGCCATAAGCCCACGTACTCTAATGAGGCCGATGTACATTACAAGAAGAAACAAACCGAAAAGGACAAAAAAATTATAAAATTATGCAATATAAAAAGAAACCACGCGTCAAAGTAAGTAATATACAACGGAGACGCTACTACACATCATCACGAGGAACCATGTAATATTCTAATCGATTGCGGTTGTGAAGACATATGCATATCTAAAGAATATGCAGATATATTGAATCTCCAAAGAAGAAGTACCGATGTCAAAGCTGAGCTTTGGGATGGAACATTAGTTCCTATGGAACAATGTTTAGACACTTTATTTATTAAGATCGGGGACGCCAAGTTGCACATCCACCCTTATATAGTGGATTTAATAGGTTTTGATGTCATTCTTGGTCAAACCTGGTTAGAATTCTATAATCCACACATAGACTGGGAAAAGCACTCCATGGCCTTACCCCTTAATGGAAAAAAGTGTATTCTGAACGCAGAAACTGTCAAATGACAGTACTTCCAAGAGAAACTTGTTCTAAGTAAACACAAGTTTATGAAGCTCGTGAAGAAACAACAAAGTGAAATATACTACGTAGTAATTAAACCAAAGAAAAACATTCAAATAAATAACATAAGTATCAAAGAAAATATTCCAGAAGATGAACAAATAAAGAAGATACTTGAAGAATACCAAGATGTATTTCCGGAAGACCTCCCGAAAGAATTACCACCCAAGAGATTGGGGGAAATGGAGATTAAACTACAAGATGATTCACAACCCAAAACGGGACCTATGTATAAGCTTTCCCCAAAAAAACTGCAAGAAATGAAGAAACAAATAGAACATTTACTAAGCCTACGATTCATAAGGCCCAGTATTAGCCCATGGGGAAGCCCAGTATTGTTCACACCCAGGAAAGATGGAGGACTTAGGATGTGCATTGACTACAGAGCCTTAAAAAAAGAACAATAAAGAACAAAGTACCATTACCGCGTATAGACGAAGTCTGGGACCAGCTTCAAGGAGCAAAATACTTCACCTCTCTTGATCTAAACGCAGAATATAATCAGATACGTATTAAACCCGAAGATGTAGAGAAAACTGCATTCAGAACATGATATGGGTTGTTCGAATACCTAGTAACACGATTTGGATTAACTGGTGCTCCAGGATGTTTTCGCACTCTAATGAATACAATACTACGTCCATACTTACATGAGTTTGTGACGGTATATCTAGACGATATTCTCATCTACAGTAAAACCAAGAATGAACACCTCAAACATATACGAAGAGTACTAAGTGTACTACGGAAACGAAAACTATATGGAAAACTTTCCAAGTGCACATTCATGAAACAAGAACTAGAATACTTAGGACATACATATCAAATGAGGGAATAAAACCAGACCCAAAAAAAGGTCAATGCCATAATGCAATGGGAAATCCCAACAAACGTAAAAGAAGTACAAAGCTTCTTAGGCATATGCAATTATTACCGCAAGTGTGTAAAGGACTTCTCAAAAATAGCAAACCCAATAAGTAATCTTGTGAAAGACAAAGTACCCTTCGAATGGGGCAAAGAACAAGATGATGCGTTCAATACTCTTAAAACTGTCTTATCCACTTCCCCAGTATTAAGATGTGCTAACCAACGTCTAACATACGAAGTAGCCACTGACGCTTCAGCTAATGGATTAGGTGCTGTTTTATCACAGACAGATAAGTTTGGAAGACGACCTATAGCTTATGCTTCAAGAAAACTCAATGAAGCAGAACAGAATTACGCTCTAGGCGAAAGAGAATTATTAGCCATCATATTCGCTTTACGAACGTGGCGTTCATATCTACATGGATCGAAATTTATCATATACACTGATCATCATCTCTTAAAGTACCTAGAGACACAAAAGACTCTGTCTAGAAAACAAGCCCGATGGGTTGAATATATGCAAGAATTTGACTATACCATATGTTACATAAAGAGAAAGGAGGACAAAGTAGCAGATGCCTTATCACGAAAGGATAAAGAGGAACGAAAAACACCTATTGAGGTCATTAAACGACTTCTTAATATCACTACAGTCAAAATTTCTGAAGAAACATTGAACAAGCTTTCAAAAGGGTACTATAACGATCCTTACTTCTCTAGCCAATTCCGGAAACCGACAGAATCATATAAACGGGTTGGAAAAAGACTATACTTCGAGAACAGACTATGTACACCAGAAGGAAATATTAGAAAGACATTACTACATGATAACAATGTTTCATTACAAGGAGGACACAGATCCTATCAAAAGACATTGCTTCTATTGAGAAGACATTAATTCTGGAGCACAATTAAACAAGACCTTAAGAAATACTTTACCGAATGTGAAAGATGCCAAAAGGCGAAATCGAGTAATCAAAACTCACAAGGACCACTCTTACCATTTCCTCCACCAACAAAGAAATGGGAAATAATATCTATGGACTTCATATTCGACTTACCAAAAGTAATGAATATACCGGCATTATGGCGGTCGTGGATAAGTTAACCAAAAGGGTACACTTTATACCACTTCAATCAGATACCAAAGCTCCAATTATTGCTGAGGTATTCTACAGAGAAATATGCAAACACCACGGATTACCACGTGTTATCATATCAGATAGAGACTCAAGATTCACAAGTAGTTTCTGGAGTTCTCTTACGAAACTACTGAATATCCGATTGAACTTATCAACATCTTTCCACCCACAAACAGATGGTCAAACTGAACTCATGTTTAGAATCCTGCAAGAAATGATCCGTTGTTATGTATCCTACACACAACGCGATTGGGTAAAGTATTTACCTGGATTAGAATATGCATACAACAACAGCATTAATGATGCTACTGAGTTTAGCCCATTTTACATGGAATATGGACATCATCCACTCTCAATATCAGATATATTGTATCAGGAGCATACTGCCATAGACGATGCATCTAATTCGTTTCTCAAACAGATATATCACGCCAATAAACTGGCTCAAATTTCAATTGAACAGGCAAACACAAAAAATGCCGATTACGTCAATACCTCCCGGAAGAATACATACTTCAATCTAGGGGACTATGTATTACTATCGACTAAGAATCTTGCAATCCCGAAAGGACGTTCACGTAAGTTCACTTACAAATACGTTGGCCCTTTCAAAGTAATTGGAACCACCAAATCTGGTTCATCGTATAAGTTACTCTTACCAAAAGAATACAAAGAGTTACATCACACATTTCATGTGTCCTTACTTAAACCTTATTATGGTGATTCATCTCATAAAAAGCAAATGGATATCCGACGACTAATTCATCACACGAAGCCAAAGATAGCCATTATAGGCCATCGTATACAAAACTCCAGGATCGAGTATTTATTTCGAAAAGAAGGGGAAGAGGTTGAAGATTTCTGGATCAGCGAAACAGATCCACAAATATCTTCAGAGCTTCTCGAAGAGTACAAAAGAAACACAAGAAGTAATATAAAAGGTAGGAACTCACTTTATTTCCTGCTAAACTAAAACTGTTGTGATTAGAATGACAAGATGAATCCTTACATGCTACAAGAATACAGATTGCTCTATGTACAAGACGAGTACTTATCTGCTCACCTAGGTAAAATCTCCAATATTCCATTTACGCAGAACGTAATTGTATGGAACATAATACACATATGCCTTGGGTTCTACAAAATCAAAGGCCCATTTGTTAAAGAAGTAGACTTCCAAATACTATGCAGACTACTAAGTGCATACAGTCCGCAACTTTATGATGAGTATGAAGAGGAATTTATACTACAACTTTACTTTGTAATAATTGGTACCTACGGTCACTACCAAAGAGCTGGAAACTATCTTCCATGTATAAGAATTGCAGTAAAGAACTTCTTAGAGAAGAATAGAGTGGAAACATTAAAATTGAATGAAATAGACACACATTCGAGGATCCCATACCCAACTATGTATCCATCTCGTGCTGGACCAGCTCCACAGGAATAAACATAAATAGAAGGCGCGGAATAAAGAACAACGAGTTCTTCACTCGCCCATTATCAAACGAATTCTCAACATGAGTTTGAACAGCAAGGATCTTGGTCAATTACAATTCGCTCAGATGAAACTAGCCGACTGGCTGTTAGCCGTTACCTCCGACCGAAATAAACAAAAAGTTATATTATAGAATATATTACATATATCTTTAGCATACTATCAATTACGTGGACCATTCATTTCGGAAATTGATAAAAATACAATACTTGCGTTATACGAAAGGCATGAATCAAAAGTATGTCTTTCACTTACTGAAAGTAGAATGATACAACTGCATTATTACATTATTGGGATCATTACACATTATCCATAAGAACGTAAGGCCTATATTCACATTACAGAACGAGTTTCGAAATACTTACGAGAAGGAATAGGTTCACCAGTTACATTACATATTCCCAAAGGCGGCGGAAATTCATTTTTGCCGTACTCAAACTAGATAATGAAATAGATAAGAAGGGAAAAAGAAACAAAAAGAATAAAATCAAAGAAAGGAAACAAAAACGAAAGAAAAACAGAAACCAGACAAAAAAAGAACAAAGCAAAAGAAAAGTAGAATATCATATAATTTGAGGACAAATTGTTAAACAAAAGAGGAGCAGTTGTAGCATATGAAGATTTGGGAACGGGCTTAAAATCATTGATTTTGCCCCTTACACGCGCATATGCTCAGCTGGTACGGTCACTGAGTTATCAGTGCTGTGTAGGAATATAAAGTAAGAATAGAGCCTTTATTGGTAGTGTTGTTTTTAGTAGGACAATCATCTATTTGCTAGACTATATAAACCGTCTCGGACCTCTGTTCCCAGAAGCCCGGGCAACTCTCCTCGCACCAACTCAGTTCACCACAGTTCTAGGTCTTCAGCAAGGCCGTCCAGCGCGAGCGCGGTCAGACCAGAGTTTAGGGGAAAGTACTTTATTCAATATATATTTTAAGAGCTACACACAATACAAAAGTAATTTCTGTACACGCCTACTGCGCACCGATAATTACAACTGTTGAGCTTTGATTGAAAGGCGTGTCTAAGATAATAACCTTAGCAATACACTGGAAACTTAGAGAAAATGGCCACTGCTGAGCTTTGATTGAGTGGCGTGTCTAGCATAGTAACCCAAAGAATGTACACGCATAAACCTACTGCCCCTAGTCTCCCGGAAACGTTCAGCTACCAGTCACACCGTCACTCTGTGACGTGACAATAGATGTCAGCTGACAGGCAAGAGACCCCTCTGCTTGGGGTTATATTGGCTAATAATCTTATATTACGCACAACATCCCACCACCTCATTCCCCGAAATCTGATCCCTCCTGAAAGCTCCCAGACACCGATTCTGCCCACCCCTCCTTAACACGGTCAGGAAGGAGGGGTCTGCGTTGAATGTGAACCCTCTTACAACGCTGACAAAGTCACGCCCATACTGACGCAGACTTGGCACAAGTGGTGCCAGATCTGCGTCACTGACTTACATTTGTAAGAACCGGCAGGGCTACTGCAGTCCTAACGAATCCAACAAAGCGCGAACCGCCTCATCCCCGCCGTCGCACGACAATTTTTGTTCTCGTACTTGATGTACACCGCAGTCATTCCGGTAGTATACATGTACATATGGGAGACTCCACAGCCAGAAAGCCAACAAAAGATCCCATTCAAAAATATCTCTCACGACTGGAAACTCTCCACCTGGGCACAAGTCTCAAAGAACTATGCAATTCAATGCGATCCCTTGGCTTGGATGCGGCACGTCCAGAGTTTCAATCAACAATGAGGAAAATTGCGGCCCATGCCGTCGACGATTTGCCATTGCTTCCCCGACTAAAGCCTTCGGCAAAATCCAATCGAATTACGACTGCCCTCAACCTGAATATTGCAATTCTATGGAACAGAATGCAGAACATTTCTTCATCATCAAGACGAACTGAAAAGCAAGGAGCAGAAATGTTCTTTCAGAAATATGGACATGTGGGATAGGCATTATTGGCCATAGAACACGATGCTCCGGAATGGTTTACAACTCTTCCAGTGCAACTATTGTTCCAGTTCATTGGGTTTCACTGGTACTTTACTTTCATTGTCTATGAAGAGACAGCAAATATTCAAAGTAAGGAAAGCCGAGACGACTGACTTTTAACTGTATCTGAAAGTCGCGAAAAGGGATTTGCTCAAATATATTCCACACATATGAAGTTAATGGTACGAATGTTTCATCAGAGAGCGTATAATTCCTTGCGAAACCCTCAGTGTTCAAATGTTGCTTTGATGTGCCTGAGCTTTTCGTCTGAAGGAAAGGCTGTTCTAAATGAATCGTTTGAGATCTTGGAAAATATGAACCCTCACGTCCCAGTTTAAAATGTTTACTCTGCGCAAAGAAATGACGAAATGGTAGCTAAATAGCACAGATCTGTTGATTCCGCCCTTCAATCTGATATGGCAAGTGAACCCTCGGAGAGCAGTTGTTCTGCATTCGTTTTTTCACCACCCGCCAAAGCGATTGTAGAGTTGCTTCAAAAACAAGAAAGTGCGAACCATCGAATTTTGCTGCCTGTCTTGACAGCGATTTCAAACCATGAGAGGTTTGGAAATCACGCGGGAGAGCGAACGCCAGAAGCACGATTCTTTTTCCACGTCGGTGTGCTGTGGGAAGGTATACATTTGCACGGTCGTGAAGCTACTGTAGGTATCCTGAAACGAAATGGGCTGTGGGGTGATGTGAAGGACTCAGAGAATGCTGAAACAGGTGTTTTTCAGGAGACTGGAAAATTTAATGTTCTTGAAGTTCTGGAACCCTTCCTGCA
The DNA here is from genome assembly GCA_030374805.1 of Gracilaria gracilis. NCBI lineage: Eukaryota > Rhodophyta > Florideophyceae > Gracilariales > Gracilariaceae > Gracilaria > Gracilaria gracilis. The sequence continues at coordinate 756,725 of JARGSG010000224.1, read as the reverse complement.
AGAGACGTACCAGATACTTTTACTAATTGAACTTCTGTTTGTGGACAAAACCAATTTGTTCTCGTCTATCACGAGAGATTTATTTCTTAGGTTGTAGTGCTTATAGCCCTCGTGCCTAGCCTTGAAGAAGTCACGTTGGCTATTTCGACCTTCTTTCCCGATACCTATGTAGATGCGATTAAAAAACATCATCCAGGCTCCCTCCTCCCCATGCATAGCCCTTTTTGCTGACAATACATTCAATGCCATGAGCTGCTTTGAAGCCGGGCTCTTCGCATGGCTTGACGTTGACGAATTTGTTGAGGGAATGACCCGTGGCATCGATCATGAGACGTGCGGCGACTTGGTACGCAGACTGCTGTCGGTTGTTCTGAGGTGGACATAGCAGAAGGCTTGGTGCTTATGGTGAGAGTAGGGGACGGAATCGATGGATAAGGTGACGTTGCTGGATTTGGCGCAGCGATCAAAGTGACCAGCTTTGAGCTTCTTGCGGTCGACACGGGTATACTGCCGCCGTCCATATGCCCTCGTCATCGCTCTTCTGCGGCTCCTTGCCCACGCACTCCTCCACCAGCTCCCCCACGCGCCGCGCCGTCGCGCGGTCCCTCGTCAGCGAGCCCATGTCCATTCGCGACACGTACTGCTCCAGTCGCACCAGCCGCTCCTTTTTCACGCGTCCGTCCGCCCTCATTTCGTCGAACACCAGTTGCACCATTGCCCTCTTGCAAATCTTAAGCGCCAGTTGTAGCAGCATTATGTACGTGATACCGCTCGGCCAGATCCCCTTCTCCCTCATCAGATGTAGAATCTCCGTCACACTGTCAAAGTCGCCCCTTTTGGACGCCCCGTTGATCAAGCTGGGGAACGTATATACATTCGGCTGCACCCCGTTTCGTTCCATGTCGGCCATGATTTGCAACGCTTCCTCCATCTCATTTGCTCGCGTCAGCCTTGCAATCATGCTGGTATAAGTCACCAGATTTGGCTCAATCCCCGCCTCCCTCATCTCCTCAAACCCCTGAATCATATCATCGAAGCGTTCATTGCGTCCCAGCAGCTCAATCACCGTCGAGTACGTGATCACATCCGGTTCGCAATTGTCTGTCATTCGCATCGTGTCCAACCCTCTCAACGCCCGGTCGCTATCCCCACTCACCCCGCCATGAACCGCCGTCAGCTATTTGGGGCCACGAAGGGCGGCGAGTCGGGCGGCGGGGCGTATGTGGGCGTGATGGGCTGCGGGGTAGGGGGAGGTTGCGGGCGGCGCGCCGAAGGGCGGCGAGCTTGTCGGCGGCGCCACGCCCGGCGGCGGCGGCGGCGGCGGCGGCGGCGACCGGGACTGCGCGAACGGACGGGTCCACGTGGTGGTGTTAGTGATGGGGCTGTGGTAGTAACGACGGTCGCTGTTATCGAGGTAGACATTCCAGCCAGTGGGCAGCGGCTCTTCGAAGGCGGGCGGCGGCGGCGGCGGCTGCTGCATCGGGCGGGTGGACATGGCGGCGCAGCGGGGGGGGGGTGCGAGGAGGAGCACGAGCGGGGGAGCGCGGAGGAAAGAGGAGGGAGGAGGAAGGAGGAGGAGGGAGGAGGACGGGGGGGGAGGGGGGCAGGAGAGGGAGGAAAGTCGGACGCAGATGGTAACGAGAGCGAGCGAGTGAACGAGCCGCTGCTGTAGGCGACGTGAATGGCAAAGTGGCGCGTGCAGCAAGGCGCACGACTGTGCGCTGCATAAGCGCGCGTCTGTCAAACTTTATGCAGCGGCGTGGGCAGCGCGTGCCACGCAGGCGTGCCTGGCAGCTGTGCGTATGCGTGTTTGAGGGTGCAGCTACACGCGTTGCGCTCAAGCGAGCGGCGCGCGTTCCAGCGCGCTGCCAACTCGGAATTCAACTGAACGGCCGTGGCTATTCGTATGTACACGCGCCAGCCATGCGCATTCATGAGAGCGACGGCGCCACCAGCCGCCGATGCGCGTCCTGCTTGCTCCCGGCGGCGCGCACGTTGGGCCTGAAGAAGCACTCGAAGCGCTCGATGCGCTGCGTCCAGTCGGCGTACGGCGTAACCACCGATTAGAAGATGAGCTTGATGCAGTACTCGCCGTCGTCCGTCACCAGCTCCTCCGCGCCGCGCAGCACGGGACACGGCTCTCCGCGCGGCACCAGTTCCAGGCTGGAGAGCGCCGGCGCCAGGTGCGCCTCGTCGCCGTAGCAGTGGCGCGTGATGTCCTGGTAGATCTTCTTCTGCACGGCGGTGGCGCGCGTCTGACGCGCCGCCGCGAATAATCGAGCAGAAGAAGAGATAATTGGAAGAAACGTAACAAAATTACAGACTCTGTAACGTCGTTATGCTATATTCGTATCAAAGTCTACTCCACTCGGCAAAACCATTTCTTCTTCTGACCACGAGCAAATGTCTTCCCTTCTGGTCGTGATGAATCGACGGCGCACACCAACTCTTTCTACTTCATACTCGCCATTTGATACTTTTGTACGAAAATCTACCAGCTCATATAACTGTAGAGCTTCCATTCGGTGCGCTGGTCTCCCTTGTTGCAAAGTACTAGGTTTGGGGGTGAAAGGAAGCCCCGAAGCTGAAGAGCTTGGTAACATCCATAAAAGCTACTGTACAGTAGACCCCTGTATTTTGCGGCAAACATGGACTTGTTTCGCGTGTTCATCATCTTCCCGGTCGCTTTTTGTTATCTGGTGTTGAAGTCTATCCCAAACAACTTTACGCTGCCACATCGACGTGATCAACGTTTGTACGTAACTTCTGAATCACAAGTTGTTGGGCCTGACGGCTCGCTTCGGAAGCAAAGGCGACCCGTTTCATTTTGGCATGGCCAACGGCGCCGAGATGAGCGACCGAGCCAAACAAGCGCGTTGCGGCGATTAATTGCGTCGTTCCTGTTGCACAAACAGCGCGTGGCGCACTGCACGTCGTCGGAGAAGAAGGCGTTTCTGAAGGTCTGTCGCAACGTGGACGACCCCTTGCCGCAGCGCATGAGGGCCGACTTGGAACGGCGATTGGCGTGAAAAATTGACGTGTACCGTTGTACCAACGGTGTTTGTAACGTTCCTACCGCTTCGCACAGCGGCTGGTGGCGCACCATGCGCCGCAGTGCACTTCACCGTCAAACAGTGCAAATGAATTCAATGTGACGTGTATGTATGTTTGAACTGCGCGTGGCCGCGGGGGCATCTTCTTGCCCTTCGTGCCCTAGTGGACGCCCGTTTGCTCTCCTTTCTTTGGCACCATCCCCCTCTACCGTTCTTCTCCGCCGCGCGTGCTCATCCCCACAACATTTCCTTCTCCACCGCACGCGCACGCGCACCGCCACCGCCACCGCTTCCGTCTCTCCCCGTCGACGCGCCCGCGTTCGCTGCGCTCGTTAACGGCCATCTGCACCAGCTGAATCGACGCGGCCGTGCATACGACGCGGCTTGGCGTCGTGCAGCCAATGGCGGCTCTTGAGCCGCTCCCACGTATCCAGAAACGGCGCCGTGAGCGAAACAAACCGTCGCGGCGACACGCGCACGGGCATGATGAAGTCAGCCGTGCCCGCAAACCACCACGTCACACACGCGTTCCTCCCAATCTGAAAGTAGTGCGCGTCGGCGCGCAGCGCCGGAAGCCGCTCATCCGACGGCGTAAGGTTGAGCGAGATGGTGACGCTATCCTTGCAAAACTGCGCGGCGCCTTGCTCGTCCACGATGGTAAGCACGCGCACACAACGGGGAGGCGTGTTGCGTCACACGTACACCACGGCGGCGCCGAAAGAAATGAAGTGTACATTTTTTGAAAACATTTAGTAATGAATATTCCCAAATAAATATTCACTGATGAACATTCCCTGATGAGCATTCACTGAAGGCCATTCAGTGATGAACCTTCACTAATGAACATTCACTGGTGAGCATTAACTGATGAATATTCACTAATAAACATTTACTGGTGCACATTTACTGGTGAACATTTAGTGATGGAAATTCTCTGATGAACGTTCACTAATAAACATTTCACTGATGTTCATTCGCTGAAGAACATTTACTGATATACATTCACTAATGATCATTAACTGGTAAATATTAACTAATGAACATTCACTGATGAAGGTTCAGGCATGAATATTTATTGACATCAATGAACATTCACTAATAAATGTTCACCAATGAACATTCACTTATGCAATTAACTGATGAATATTCACTGGTGCACATTCACTAATGAACATTCACTGATGAACATTCACTGATCAAGGTAATGAAAATTCACTGTTGACCTTTACTCATGAACATTCCGAGGTAAACCCATACACTGCTGAACCTGCTTTGATGAACCTTCATCAGTGAACTTTTATTAATGAACCTTCATTGATAAACCTTCATTGATAAACCTTCAGTGATAAAAATTTACTGAGGAACCTATTTACAATATTGAACACTGATGGATGATTACTCAGTGATAGACATTCATTATTAAATTTCCATCAGTGAGGACTAACCAATTTGTATTCCATACAGCAAAACCAAAAACCGTACCTGATTTGCTTCATTCTGAGACTACTTATCTTAGAAAAATAAATTTTCAGGACTGCATTTTTACTTTAGATAGAATTTGCTCAAGCAGAGTGTCTATAGAGCTCTGCGACTACTACGGTGTTATTACTTGTGTGGTTTTTATGTCCTGGTTGGTAAACGTCGGCACAAATATTTCGTAAGTGCTTTCTTGTATTTAAAAGAACATGTCCGTACGGTGAAGAAGAAGAATGTGAAAGAAGTTGACAAGGGTTTTGTAATAAGCGTGGAGAATCGAATCAACTATACCAAGCAGAGATACTTATGAATCAACTATACAAAGTGTAGAGAATCGAATCAACGATACAAATCAGAGATACCTAAAAACTTTTCTTTAGGTCTTACCCACCTAAATCATTGATGGACTTTATCAGTCAACGACGGAAACTTTTTTCAAGAAAGCATAAAATTTGCTGGCTGTTGGTTAGAATGGACTCGCAGGGTACCAACGTAGTCGCGCTGACTGCAGCGGAACAGAACAGTAGAACAGGCACAAAACCCTCCGTCGTTCGGCCGGGGATGCCTCCGACTCCCAGCTTGTAGCGCTGAGAGTTGGCTATTTATTCTGTCTCTTTCTGGCAGCTATCTAACTCCTGTGTTTCCTGTTCGGGAAACTAGGAGTCTAGGCTCGAGCTACGAGCTAGTTGCAACCTATGCAACAGCGCGCGTAGTGTGGTCACCTACGCACCAGCACCTGCTGCTGGTTTGGGCAGCGTGCTACTGCAACCCACGCGCTAGAGTAACCGCCATCAACAGTCCCCCATAACCAATTTCTGCGATTGATTATTCGTTCTTCAAGGCGGCTACTATACTACGTTGTCTTCGTGAACCAGTTTTCTTCGTTTCTTCTAGGTACTCCAGAAGCAATTCGGGGACGTCTTGCTTCAAAGACTCGATGTCCACCCAGTCTGCTTCCTCTTTTGCAAAACCAGACCACTTGACGAGAAGTTCTACTTTCTACTTACGAAGTCGAATATCCTCGAAGTTTTCGATAACGAGCAATTAGTCCTTTTGGTACGCCAGATGTTCACGTAGTTCCTCCGATACTTCGTGATCCTTGTTTCGGAACAAATTTATCCTTCTCCCATGGACAAGTTCCTTCTTTCCTGTGAGCACGTCAGAAATTTCGAAAATGTTGTGCTCGTTGCATTGCGTGACGCGAAAAGGTCCGTGCCATCTCAGCCTAGTTTTTGCGCGGATTTGTTTTTGCATGACGGCTTTCAGGACGTAGTCTCCTTCGGTCAGGTTCACAGAAAAAAATCCCGTACGGCGGTTGTGCGAATCGACGGATGATTTCCTTTGCTTCCTTCCTTGTGCAGCGCAGTAGCGATGAATGTCATCCAGGGAAGCCTGTAGTCTCTCGACTTCCGTTAGAGCTTTATTCCTGTATCTCTCGATATTCTGCATAGCTACGATTCCGTCCCTGGTTCGCACGATGGCCGAAAGTGGCGAGTCCTGTGGTACTTCTGTGAAGACGGTGAGTGGGCATTTTTCCTTGAGCTTCTTCGTTGGGGCGCTGTTCAGAGCTGACTGGACCAACGGAAGGACGCTCGGCCAGGACGATTGAGGGAGTTGTAACTCGGAAAGTAGTGCTCTGCAAGTCCTCAGTAGCTCGCGACAGACCACTTCGACTGAACCATTGCTCCAAGGACAGTACGGCAACGTGAAGTGGTGGTCTGCTTTAAGCTTTTGCAAAAGAGCTCTTACGAGTTTGTTCTTAAAGTGACCGCCCTGATCAGATACCCACGATCTTGCGACACCAAACGCTGCAAACCACTCGACAAGTACTTCTGCTGTTGTTTCAGAGTCGGCTTGTTCTGCAGCTTGCAGCCACACGTAGCCGGAGAGGTCGTTTTTCACGATGAGTACGTACAGATTGCCTCTCTCGCCTTTGCTCATGTAGCAATAGTCGAAATGAAGAAGTTCGTTCGGCTCGCTGGCGTGCATCGTATGCCCGAGAGGCCTCGGGACGACTTTTCCAGATTCGGTGGCGATGCAGTTAAAACAAGAGCGTGTAAAGCTGTCGATGTGGTTCCGTAGGTTCTCCCACCAGAAGTGGGCGGCTACAGTGTCGAAAGTGGGGTCAGTGGCTCTGAGTCCTCCTTTTCCAGTGTGAGCGGCGATTAAGATTCGCAGTTGAAGTCTTGAGTCGTCGCTTGGGATCCATATCTGTCCTGTCGGCATGCGGATAACTTCATTCATCTTCCTGCATCTGCTCGGGGGCGCGGTATTGCTACTGCGCTGCGAATTGATTATGTCCTGCATAGACGGCCAGTCGTAGTCCTCGTTCACTGTGGGGTTGATTGGTGCTGACATTAGTGCTCGAATACGTCCTACACGGGCTGGTGGTAGTTTCGTCTTGGTCTGCACCGCCCATCTGGTCAACATGTCGGCCCACGCGTTGCGTTCTCCATTCACGTGTTCGATCATGAATCGAAAGCCGTTCAACTTCAGGGCCCAGCGAGTTAGTTTGTTTGCTGTGTGCCGAGCCAATCCGGGATTACGGCCGTACGGGTCGTATATGTATACGAGATTGGCGTGGTCCGTATATATGGATACGGTTCGCCCTACTGTCAGGTTATCCAGCCTGCACATGGATTCAACGATCTTGAAACCTTCTTTTTCGGGTACGCTCCACCGCTCGGAAGATCCAGTGAAGGCACCTGATAAGAAACATAACGGTTCGTGGGTTTGTTCCTCAAGTTCCTTATCTTGGTCGCTCTCCGGAGATTGGGTTAGAATTCCGGCCCAGTGAGTGTCAGATGCGTCGGTGAACAAACAGAGACGGTATCCTTCTTTGGGGAGTGAGAGTTTGGTTGCTGCGGCAAGTTGCTTCTTGATCCGATCGAATGCTTCGGTGTGTGTCGTGTTCCAGTTGAGACGCACCTTCTTCAGGGCTTTCTTGGTTCTCTTCCCTGCACGTTTGCATGCCTCCTCCAGCAAGTGGTGAAGCGGTTCTACTAACCGTGCATAATCGGGAATGGATGTCCTCATCCAGTTCGTAGCGCAGAAAAGTTGCTGCAACTGGTCTCCAGTTTGTGGTGCCTTCATCGCCAATAAGACCTCAAAGTTCCTGGGGTCGAATTGGATTCCTTCGGATGAAATTATCCTCCCACAGAACTTCACCTTCGTTGTGAAGAAGCGCAAGACTTCCTTGGGTTCACCTTGAATCCTACTTCTGAACACACTTCGAGAAATGATGCTATGTCTGTCAACAACTGGTCTTCATTCTTGGCATGGATGAGGAATTCATCTAGCCACTGCAAGATTCGCTGTACTCTTCCTTCGAATTTCTCCCGTGTCACAGATTGGAAATGATTACCAGAGTCCGTGCCTCCCTGGAGGGTTCTGGTTGGAGAATATATTCTCAATGGTGTCTGGATAGACATTATCTCCTGTGATACCTTGTCCAGCGGTATCTGCCAGTAACCGTGCGTGAAGTCGATGTTGGCGAAACACTTACTCCCTCCACAGTCCTGCAGCATTGATTCCAGATGCGGCATGGCGGACTGGAGTGGTAGTGTTCTGGCGTTGGTTCCGCGCAGGTCGACAGTGAAGCGTAGTTTGTCTGTACCCGGTTTTGAAATTGCCAGAGCCGGACATGCCCATCTCGCTTGATCGTTCTTGTACACCGCGCCAATTTTCTCCAGAGATTGGATAGTGTGCTTAATAAAAACTCGTTGTGCTGGAGAGTACCGTCGTTGGGGTGTACGGTACGGCTTGGCGTTCGGCGCGAGTTTGACCGAGAGAGGGCGCAGGTCGGCCGGCGGTTGGGGTCCGAGCTTGATTCCAAAACAGCTGTGGTTCTTCTCCAGAAGGCCTTGCAACTTCTTCGTACCTGCAACAGACATGCCGTTCTTCGAGGCGTCGTCTACTGAGGATTTGATTGCCTCGTCGATCTCCTCGACTGTATCGTGTCCAAATCTAGCTTGGAGACACTCCGGCAGTTCAATGGGGTCCTCATCGGTGTCCGTGTAGCTGAGGCCTCGATAGCTTGCAGACGACAGGCTGCACTTTCCTTCCGGCGATTGATCTTTTGATTTGCCATCGATGAGTGGGGCTTTACGATGGAGATGTTCGTTGAAATCGAAACCAATGGCTTTTAAAAGAGGTCTTCCAAGGAGAACTTCCGGCATTTGGGTGTCTGCTATTAGGAACTGAACCCCACGAATACGAACAGGGAGTCCTGTTTTGGGGAGAAGTAGTGTAAGGTCCAGCTTCACCTTTCTCGACGCAGTTGAATTTGGCCTTGCTTCATTGGTTGCCAGTGCAGTCTCGAGGACCAGGGGCGTCGTGAGCCGTTCTGCTCGCAGCGAAGGCTGTGTTGCAGATATAGACTCATAAATGTTGGAGGGAATTGTAGAACAGTCTGCCCCGGAATATCCCAGAGCTACGGTCTCGAAATCGTTGAGTCGGATCCTGTACCTGCCTTCTTCCGCGTTCGGTACATCGTCTGAAACAGAACGGAGTACGGCCATCTTCACCCTTTTTGTGGTTCTGCCATTTTTTCCGAAGAACTTATCGAGGAGTACACGTCTCTCCTCCTTTGACGTGACGGGAAACCTGCTGATTGGGTGGATCCCAGAACATTTGGCGCTGTTTAGACACGGCTTATTCCATTCTCCAGCCTCAAACTTCGCGATCGGCTTTTTTCCTTCCCTCCTGGAGCCGTCGATGTAGGAAATCCGCGTCCCTGAGTTTTTCCGAGGTTTCTTCCGCTCTTGTTCTTCTGTCTTCCCAGTAGCTCTTCGAACCTCACGAGTTTTTGAGTGCTTTCGCTTTAGCTTTAGTGTTGCGCACTGTACGACGTGCTCCTGTGCTGCAAGCGTGGATATCGTGTTCGTCAAAAACTTCAGGTCACCTTTTTGCTCCTTCTTTCAAAGAGGCATCTGGTCGCTCACGATCTGCTTCACTGCTTCAACTCCGGGGGTTCCAACTTCCGGACCAATTTAGCAATGAGCTCCTTACACTGGTCATTGTCAGCGATAATGCTTGAAGCGTTGTGCTCGTCCATTGCGGCGATGGTTTCCAAAACAAAGTTCTCCGCTGCTCCAGACGGGTCACGAGGCGTTTACTTGTACTCTACTGTAGACAGAGCCTCCTCAACGCGATCGCTGAGGTCACAGATAGTCGAAGCCAGTCGGTAGTCGAACCAGTTTTTCACTACGGCGTCGGATGCTTCCTCCGCTGACGTTGCTCCCTGGATACGGCCTAGCATACACAGACTGTGAAGTAATCTCGGTTTCATGCACTGTCGGATTGAGGCAGCTTTGATTTTCTGGCTCACAGAGCGTCCTGCATTGACATCCTTGACGCGCTCCGTGTAGGCTGAAAAGTCCACTTCGAACTTGATCAGCTCTGTTTGCGAAGCTCCAGCTAGGCTCGGCGCCTGGATCGTGTTCACTATTCCGTACGAAGAAATGGTGCCCTACGACGTCCAATTACTCTTTGACGTCTCAAAGCGCTTTGTTGGTCAGAATGGACTCGCAGGGTCCCAACGTAGTCGCGCTGACTGCAGCGGAACAGAACAGTAGAACAGGCACAAAACCCTCCGTCGTTCGGCCGGGGATGCCTCCGACTCCCAGCTTGTAGCGCTGAGAGTTGGCTATTTATTCTGTCTCTTTCTGGCAGCTATCTAACTCCTGTGTTTCCTGTTCGGGAAACTAGGAGTCTAGGCTCGAGCTACGAGCTAGTTGCAACCTATGCAACAGCGCGCGTAGTGTGGTCACCTACGCACCAGCACCTGCTGCTGGTTTGGGCAGCGTGCTACTGCAACCCACGCGCTAGAGTAACCGCCATCAACACCGGCCAATGCTTTACTTTAAAAGTTTTGTTTCGATGTCACTAGTCAATGTTTCAAACCTTGCTCTTCATATTGCGTGTCTACATCTCCAAACACCTCCTTTTCGAACTCTTCAAACGCTTTAGAATCATTGATCCAGGAAGCTTCACCGTCTATTGCTTCAGCATGGCGCACCATCATCTGCCAGCTATTAAATCGCGGTAACTTCTGTGGGGCATCGTTATTGTATGCCGCACAGTAGTTTGCGTACGCATTAGAACCCACCTTATCGAGCTTTCTCATTATAAAATCATCTACATATCCAAGGCTCCGATGCAGCTGAACACATCCTCGTTTTATTGAGTGACCAGTAATGTGTTCACATCATCTGAGCCAATTCCCAAGTCCATCAATCGTTTTCTCATAAACGCTACAAACTTATTGCAGCTCAACGGTTTCGTGAATTCTAGGCGACATCCACCCATGGTGTCTAATACGCTGGGAAACAGAAAACCGGCATCATTTCCCCTTAGAACAAGCCAGGAATGCAAAGCCACAAAAGGGTCCATGTAGACAGAAAACATTAAGACGCTGTTTCCATGCCAGTCTCGAACTTCATATACACGCTCTGCAGTCGAGTTCTGAATAGCCGTTTTCAGCGTTAAAGAAGCTGATTGTCTTCCAACCGATACATTTTCTATCCTTAGCTTCGAAATTTCGTCGAAACGAAGTCCGAGAAAAAGTCCTAAAACAGAAACGGAATGAAAAACTAAGTCGAGAAGTTTCCACTCCTTCGTACCAAACCAAAACTGCTCCGCATGGTCACAAACTATTTCAGCCGTAAGGGGTCTCGATCGAGTTCTAACGTCGCCATATCGTGCCAGGTTCACTCGGTAAGCCTTTCGAAACTTCTCATAATCTGGATTGTTTATAAGAGGATTACCAAATGCCTTTCCACTCTCTTTGTCGCAGTACCACGCTTCCGTATGACCGTGTTCAGAGTATAATAAACGAAGTCCTTGCGCGTAGCCTCCCATAGTGTCAAGTTTCATAGCATTCTTGGTGTCATATCTGCATTTTTCAACAAGTAGATTTAATACCAGTCTGCTTGAATGAGGTGTTACAGAAAAAGGATCTTGGGTACCGTGTTTTCTAGCATATTCCAGCAGCAAGCGCTCAGATCTTTCATGTTTTCACGCGATGACCTGCTATACGACGGTTTGACGATATCATTCACTGATCTCAATCCCTGATAAGAGCCCGCTTGCCGGTCGTTAACTTCAAATCCATCTCGACAGCTCGCGAGCCTGCTTCGCGTCGAAGAAGAATGAACTCCCTCTTCCATTGCTCAATTTACAGCTGTTCTTATCTCTACCGATAAAGAAACAAAAGAAAATGGCGTCAGTCAACAACACGATTCAGACGAAGAAGATCGGGATGACAGAACGCTACTCAATGGACTTGAAGCCCCGCCGACGTCGTGTCTCCTATGAAATTTTTGAATTGCAGAATCCCAGTCAAAATCATCCTCATTTTCAGAAATAGTACACTCTTCTTCTTGAAGCACGAAAGATATCAGCTTCTTAAACTTGTAGAAGGCAGAATTTTGCCCAGATAACTTCCACCAGGAGTCTGTGTAGCCTTCAATAATTTTTTTCTACAACTTGCTTTGTCAAACAAGTGTATAGGCAGTACTTTGGATTCATCACCAAATCGCCATAGCTGAACGCACTTCTCGATAGTTTTTGGCAACCCAGGTATAACCTGCTTGAAAAGCGGCTTAGACGAAGATAGCTTGACTTTGGAAGTGTTCTTGCGAATTTGTTAACTAAAGCATTTAAAACAAGATGGGTCTTCCGTCGAGCAGCTGCATATGTGCGCAGAACCTAATCCAGATCGCGGAGAGCGTGTCCCAGAGAGAGGTTGGGTTCCCTCTGTATCTCTCCTCGTAATGTTATTAGATCTTTCGGGGTCCCTTCCTTCGGTGTTTCTCTTGTCGCACGTTTCTAGATACTTCGCACGTCTCTGACGCAGGAGAAAGAATCGCCACGTTAAAGCTTTGCTTATAACTTGCAAATGTCTTCTTGAATTGCAAACTCCAGAAACGTTCGAAACGGACGCGTATACTGCTTCCCTGTTGAGTTGCATTCTGCGATGTTCCACCGATCTGTAGACGTCTTGAAGTATGAATTCCATTTTTTCCTCTTCTTCGTGCAGAACTTGAGGAGGAAGACGAAATCCTACTTCTTTCCCTCCCCCTTGAATTGGTTTGGAAGGACCTTTCCTTTCCATGAGATGAACACAACACAACGCGAAGCAAGAAAGCGTTCAAAAGCAAGCAAGGCATGAAAACAAGAGCGATAGTAGATTAAAAGGCCGGGGAACACCATAGAAAGTAAGGCAGCACTCTCTCTGGCAAGATCTGAGATTATACGAAGAGATCCACAAGATGGCCTTATGAAACGAAAAAAAGCGTCAAAATCTTAGTTGTGGATACTTAGCAGCGCGTATGAAATATCCCAAATGACGAGGACGAAGAATAAGTGCAGTTAGAGACCAACAAGAAGGTCAGCGAAGCCAGACGACAGAGCTTGCTGATGATGACAGTAGCGAGCTTTTAGAAGCCCAAAAACGAACGCAGGAACACGCAGCATGGATGCCAGTGATAGCGAGGCCTCTCAAAGTCGTTAGATACTTCGAGCAATACTGGGCTCGCAACTGCGAGCCCACTATCATAAATTATGAGATCGACCTCAAAAATTATAAACCCAATTTTGGCGCCACTGAATGCACAGAGAGAGATGCGTACGACTTTTCCGCAGCGATGTCGGTTACCTAACGACGGTGCACTGCCACCACTAGAAAATAAACATTGTCCATTTACGCTGGAGTAGCAGACAGTGATACCAGCCATGAGAGTAAGATTTCCTGACTGCACTTTAATGTTTTGCAAGACGTCAACATAGTCCGCGGGAAATGTTTGTAAGTAGCAGATTAAAAAAGTACCAGTAGAGATGTACAAAGAATAAAAAGAAAACACCTAAGAACAGTTTTGTGTACCCATTAAAGACGAATATGATACTGAAAGAACAAGTGCTCTTCCGAAAAACTTCTGGCGTTCTTCGGGAAAGTCGCAAATAAACAATGGCCATGAATTTAAGTATTCTATAGAAACAAAGATTGGAGTTAATGGGACGTCAAAAAAATGAACTTAGATTTTTATTCTACTAATTTTGATTAATATGAAACGTTTTTGTGGAATTGGACAGTAAGAAAAGAATCTGAAGGCATTATAGGAAGCTGAATCACAATTTGGTTTTCAATTGTTAGAACTTAAAACTATAGAGATTTACGCGGTATATTTATAAGAAGGTGACGGTTCTACTTGCCGGAAGGGCAGCATTATTGAATAAACAGAATTGTGTACAAAGATATTAGCGCTCGTTTTCTTCAAGAAAAAAAAGCGGTACAAGGTTCACAGACAGAATAGTTGCACTAAAAGGATAGTGTGGCATGCAGTTTAAGAACATGGGACAGCAGAGCTTGCAGTTTAAGATATATAACAGTTAGAGAGTAGTTAGAATGGCAGCTGGAAAAGTGTGGCACGCAGTTTATGAACATGGAAGAGCATGTATGGCTTGCAGTTTAAGAACGATGAGTAAGAAAGCAGTTGGAATGGCAGCTGGGGTTCTTTTGGGGGTACAGGGTGGTTTATGGACGAGAAACCAATGATTGGTTTCTATGTCTGTACCCTCATTTGAACCCTTTTACAGGCTGCTTAAGAAAGTAACTGAGATCCACAAATGAAGTGTTTTGTTCTACCTTGATATGTAAATTGGAAAGTAGACTAGTATTGAAGTACTCCTGTTGATCTCCTTAGGCTACTGAAGCTGTCAGGGTTTACGGTAAGTTGCAGACATTTTGAAAGCACATAAGAGCCGTGTGGTATGCACCGGTACCTTACTGTAATATGTCACGCCTACTGTTTGTCTTGTGGGTACAGAAGGCAGACCCAATATACCATTGGTTACTTACTCTTTTCTACAATCTACAACTTTCTTCGCTTTCAAAAGTAACCATGTAAGCTTTACAACATTCTCACCATATAATCCAGGAGCCCCATGCTCGTAACGCTCCAAGACGAACGCAAGGGAGCCCTGGATCGGTATAATTTCAAGTAATTTCTTAAGATCAGATGCTCGGGCATACTTCTCCCACAAACTGAGATAATTGTCCATGACCGTGGGGGTTACGTCAAAACAGTAACTATCAGATAAAGGAATGTCGATCTGAGCTGCACCCCAGTCGAGTAGACCAAGAGTACCATCCTCAGCTTTCAACACATTCTCGGTTATATCACCGTGTGTCAATGACAATGGACATTTTCTACTATCATACAACTCTCGTAGAAGAGTGTACGGTGCTTTGCTTTGAACTTCAACGTTTGCTAGCCCATCTTTCGCATCAAGTTCAAACTCTTCATATTTCGCAAGTTTTTTCCTCACAGAGACGTCTGCCAGCATTGTTTTTGCTCGTCGGATCAGTAATTGAGAAAATTCGACTCGTAGCCCGGCGTCTTTTAGCGCTTCGATGTGCTCTATAGATTGTATTTGAAGCTCTCTGAACTTGATTAGAAGCCTCGAAAAATCCTCGCACCTAGTATCATCTCCAACGGGCTCCCCTTGGTCATTCATAAGCATCCACTGCTTTTCCTCGTTCACAAATATGGTTTTCCTCACTAATTCAGGCGCAAAGCTTGCCACCAGACTGATAACCTTTCCCTCTACATCGTCGCTCGCTTTCGGGTACACTCTTCCCTTGTTTGTATCAACCCTCAGTATAGTGGCATTACAGTGAGAGATACTGAACTGCTCAAAACTTCCTTGTACTCGTATCCCAGCTTTGAAAGTGTATCAATCGCGTCGTTGGTTGTACGGATGAACCAACCTGGCATCTCCCACGGTCGAAGGCCAGAATCTCTTTCACCACTCTCATACTCGTAGTCCCTCACCATGAAACTAAAAGCTTCAAAGTCTTTTGTATCATCTATCCAGCGACATTCCTCTTCACCTACCAAATCCAGTAGTTTACTTACTTGTTTTGCTGCCATCCATTCGTACTGCTCGCATGCAGGAGCCATAGGCATCCCTGTGTCCTTGTCGTTGGGAGCCAAGCATTCAAAGTTGGAGAAGATTGGTCTCACATGGTCGTTGGGAAAGTCGTTGATAGTAGAATACAGCAGTATAAGCTCATAACGTGTTCCACACAGCTTCTCAAGCCGCTGGCTGATGCAATTGCACACGTTTTTCCCATAAAACGGTATTTCGGGGCATTCAAATCGTGGAAAACAAAGTTTGCCGTCCCTGTTGTGCTGCACAATGACGAGACTTCTATCCGCGTTGGCGATCACAACGATGTAAGGCAGCGGTAGTCGATCTGGCGGGCACGCGTGGTCCGTCTGAACCACGGTTGTCATTATTAAAGAAGAACCATCTATGAAAAATATGTTGCGGTAGAGGAGTATCTACCGTCGTACCTTCGTAGATGATCGTTGAAATTTCCGATTCGGAAAGTAACGCCACCATCGTATCTATCATAGGCTATGATTCATAGCTACACCAGACTCGCGGAGGTGCATCTGACGTTCTGCCGGGCCGCTGCTGGACTCAGTGGCGTCGCTCTCCACGTATCTCACGTGTCGCAAGCACAACACAACAATAATAGGAATCTCATGGTCGCCAAGAGCTGTCAAATTTGGTATCCACGACGATCATTCCGAATCTCTGGGCTGGGGATGCCAAATGTTTTAGATATTGTGAAATGCGAACGTTGAAGTTGGAGGACTAAACCGCTTGATTTCGATGATTTTGATAGAGTCAACGGCCATATTATGTGTAAAATTGTAAACTCAATTTATTCGGAGCATTGCATACCATATCTCCTACTACCTCTGTCCTAGCATACTAACATTTCTGACTCCGGAATTTTGACAAAAACTATTCTTCAAAGTCTAAAGTTCAAACCCAAATTTTGAAAAAAGATCTTTTCACCATCCTGGATGCCGAGATACCCAACTTTAAAATGTTTCCGAATCATGTGACTGTTTTACATGAATTTGAAAACTCCGACATCCACGTTTCGGAGACAGCGGACAGCATCATCAATGATCACTCATCATAACAAATCCCAACTTGAGAGTACGGCGACGACGAAGTCGCCGGAAATTCATGGCCGATTGCCGTCGTCTTTGAAAGGCTGCGCTTGCCAGCTATACCGTCGTCAGCAACTTGTTAGCCGTTTCCACCTCCGACCATCGACTGCACGCGTCTCTATTCCAAACGCTTTCCAACTCCTTTTCGTTCTCTCGTTCTTCCTTGTCCGACTCGCACGCCGCCACGCTTGCGTTTCCCTTGTTCGTGGCGTACGGCGCGTCACGCCTGGCTATACGTCTCTTCATTCCACACTTTGTGCGCGTTTGTTCCTTGCCTTCATTGAGTTCATTTCATACCGCTTGTTTGGACGTTCTGCTTCGTGCGCTTGCGCCTCATCATAATGAGCTCCTCTGTGCTGCAGCCGCCTGTTCGTCACTGCAGATTTACCGCTTCGACCATGAACAATATGGGACATTCTCTGCGCGTCAGCAACGATACATGCGAACACATGTCCGAACCTCCCCCCAACGCGAAACACCATTTTACCAAGTCCACCCCTGTTGCAACGTCTTGTGGCTCTGCATGGCCAAACCGTGATGTTCGGAAACGCATAACCGCAGATCATGTTGCTTCCTCCCGCTCTCATGGTTCACGGGGGAAAATGAACTCGGTGTGGGACCTGGAATCGGATAACGTAGCTAAGATTGAAGCACGCACAGCGTGGAAGGCAGTGTGTCCGACGCTCGTGACGCGAATCATAATATGCTGCAGTCCATAGAGCGAGGATTCGAAATGTTCTTGAATCGCATGGAAGGCGAGCCGAAAGAGAAAGATATTCGGCTTTTAATCGAGGCTCTAGGTGGAAAAGATTTTATAGGCGAAGACGACGAAGAGTTGGAGCTGGAACCGAAAGGCAAGGGTGAACGTGGGAAAGAACTAGGCGGCCGCGGTCTCGGGGAACACAGCCCGGTCCTGGATGATGAGGATGGTTTGGCGTTTGGAGACAATACTGACAATGATCATAATGAATGGAGGGATCCTAGGGAAAAGGATTTGCTGTCGCAGTATCTTGAAAGCAACACAGCAGGCAACACAGGTGATGCGAGGAGAAAGACTCAAGAATTTGACGCCCTGCAAATCCCGGTGCCATCAAAACCTATTATTCTTGAACCCGTTCTTGCACCAGAGCTCATTTTACAAGAGAGAGCAGGGTCGCTACCTAAGACAGTGGGAAACAGGGTTGATGACGAACTATGTGAGAGTACAAGCGATATGACTGAATGGATCCTCGGAGCTGACAACTCGATTGGAGGCCACGGACTCGTCGACGACAACGATTCCAGGATGAACACAATCTATTGACAAATATGGCTCGCATTGTTTGAGTCGCAGGCACTCTGTAGCTTGGCTGTAGCCGGTGATCTATTGGATTCTGAAACACGAGTTGTTACCGGAATCTGTTTGCGTCTCTTGGCTTGCAATCCCGACACGGACGTTCTGTCGGTGTTTATGAAGGAGCTAATCGACCTCAGAGAGACTCAGATCCACGCTGGGTATGACTCATTGTCCATTTTACTGCGTGACAACGGCGACAACGCTGTGCCATTCCGGCACAAGGCGATTATGGGGATATGAACTGCGATTATCCAGCGAGCAGCCGCATTCGACGGCCATGCGGAAGCTTGGCGTCGCATAAACAAGGCACTTGAGTCATGGTTTGCGGAGCTGATGCGCGACAAGACGGGCAAAGGCGGGAAGAAAGACACGGCAAGTGAGAAAGCTTTGGTTTCATATGTGTCCGGTCGGATTGCCATCGGCGCCATGTTTGCTGTTCGTCACGACACGGGGAGCAGCATTAACGGGTCGAACAATGTGGAGGAAGAAAATGATCGCGCGCTATGCCATGAGAACTGGGCGGCTGTTTGCAACGTTGTGAAGTACTTGTAAGAAGCAGTTGGTACCGAACGCGATTCGCGACAACCTGCACCGCGTCTCTGCGCAATCTCGCTACTCCGCGCGCCGTACTTCTCGCGTACCCCTAAACCCATCTTTTCGTTGCGTCCCCACTCACGTGTCACCTACTTCCGTTCTTCAACTCACGCGCCCTCCCCACCTCCTCCACTCCCGGGCGTTAAACAAAGCGCCACTGACGCCACTAGGGTTAGTACGCCCAAACAGAACGGCACTTCCATTACAAAGCGTCAGAGGACCAGTGTGTCCGGTCAGTCCAAGCCGGTTTCTACCCCTCCGCCTGCCACACCCGCGCGCCCGCCTCGAATGCCGCGCTACATGGGAGATGCCATGTTGAAGCCCGCCTTGAAACACTTGGATGGCATGAACGCACAACAGCTTATTGCCCTTCTCAACAAGGTCGAGATGAGATTTCGGCGGCTGGCCGCCTTTGAAGCCGAGGAGATTCGTCGCGCTCAGAAACTTGGCTTTGCTGTTGCTCATCAAAGACGTGCTTACGATCATTCGCCCCTCAACGTCGCTCCTTATACCGCCGCTTGGTGACTTGCTTTGTTTGTCTGCGTTCTACATATACCTATCATGCCTGTTCTGTTTTGTGGGCGAATGTGTCGACGATTTGTGCGGGGGTGTTGTCGTGCTCTCTTCACCCTAATACTGTGCCGCATGCTGCTCACTAGACCGGGCGCTCCTCGTATATAGTATTTATGCCAGGCGGGTGATTGTCCTCGTCAGTTTGAGTTCAATCCGCGAATCCCCGGCGAACTTGCATACGGAACAGAGCAAGGTTACCTGGTTGTGATGGATATGGAGAGTGGTGTTGTGAAAGCTTCTTGTCATTTGAGTGGAAAAACCACAAAGAACATTCAAATCGGGCTACTAGAAGAAACGCAAATTGACATGTGTGTCGCCGCGAATGTTAGGAACTTCGTAGACCACGATAAACTTCATTTTACAACAACATAAACTATCCGAAAAGACGGCACTATACTCGTGGTTGGCGGGTCTTCAAGACGACCTCCCGTGCCTGATAACTGCGCTTTGTTTCATGTTCATGGACTTTCTCGTCGCTCATCGGAATCACGCGACGATGAACCCGCCCCAGCTCCCCTTCCCCTTCCACCTGACGTCGGTTCTTGAGTTGGATACTCTGTCTGAACCACATGATGTAGGTTTGGCGCGAAACTTGATGTCATGTTTTGCAGGTGAGCTCCAAAGTGAGCAGCAAACAAAGCGGATGGATGGGATAATGCAGCAAATGCTGACTGCATTGCCTGAGATGTCATGCTCGGCATTGCACCGACGTCAGCCGCATTCCCCGGTCTTAATTCATCTGAGTTTCTTACTCTTCTACGGTGGTCTTCTTCCAAAGACAAAAGCTCATTATTTGTACGGAATGCGGTCGTTCTGTCTGCAGCAGGTGGACTTGGGCCTGTAGAGTTCTCTGGAGAGACAGAACGCAAGGTGTCTAACTGCTCTTCTTCTTCACCAATAATTGACTCTAGAAGACGATTTGTTTCAATCTCTTCTTCCAAGTTATCGCCATCAGACAAAAATACAGAGTTCCAGAACATCATGTCACTAACCCCAGACACTTTCCGAAGAAGACGAGCATTCCAATGTGCAAACACAATCATCTGAGTTCGCCGCTCGCTTAGTTTGCTTCTGAACTTATTATGGAGACGTCCTTGAGCGCTGAAGCTCCGCTCTGCCGCGCAAGATGAGGGCGAGCAAGATAGTGTCCTGCACGCGAACTCGACTAGTTCTTGATTTTGTTGATCCGCGGCTCTACGCCACCATACCAACGGAGCTCCCCTATACTGCTGTAAGTACTTCACGTTATCGACGTTCATCGAAGATTGATCATGCCAACGCATTACTTGAGCGTCATATTGACGCAAAATTGTGTGCATTAAATCCATAGACTCTTCATCACTGAATGCGCTGCAGTACTGAAGTAGATGGCTCTTGAAACGTTCTATAAACGGGGTTGTGTCTGCAGGGCATTGAACGGGATCTAAGAGGTATGCCGCAAAGAGGATGTTGTCCAATAGATGAACCTTCATTCTTCGGTTCCTTCCAGCTACTTCTCGCTTCTGTTTTCTAGATTGAAATACGTCCAACATCTCCTGCTTTCTGGATGCATTGAGGTGACTTCCCGAAGGAAGCTCAGAAAGGTTATTCTCAAGCTCTAGTGTTCGAGGGAGGACATCAGCTATAGAACAGCTATCGCTGTCCCAATGTCGCAAATATTTGCGTACGACACGCAACACTCGCCGAATTTCATTTGCTACCTCTAGAAGTGTAACATCCCTGATTGCACGGTCAAAGAATAGAACACGGTCTTGCTCCG
Organism: Gracilaria gracilis; assembly: GCA_030374805.1. Taxonomy (NCBI): domain Eukaryota; phylum Rhodophyta; class Florideophyceae; order Gracilariales; family Gracilariaceae; genus Gracilaria; species Gracilaria gracilis. The sequence goes on along the minus strand of JARGSG010000224.1, from coordinate 735,899 downwards.
CCTTCCTTGACCGAGTTCGATACAGCGTAGTGCGGTAGTCCACTTCTTCAAGAACTTTCAGAAGAATGGGATGGCAGCGAATGTAGGACTCTGACATGTCCTCAACCACCGCAAATCGAGTAACACAATGTCTTCTAGGTAGTATCGCGGTAAAATTTGTGAGGTCATCGTCATTGTCCCCGTTTCCACGAGATCGCAAGATACCTCTGTTACGTAAGCCGTCGTTATGTTCATGAATTAATTTCTTCAATCTAGAAAGCAACAGCTTATGATTCCGTGTTTCAGTTACAATGTAAGAAATGCGAGATAGCACGGTCTTGACCCACAAAAGCTTTCCAAAATCCTCCATAAGAAGATCCGAAACATGCGCTTGGTCTTGAATACCAACAAGTCCCTTGTACTTTAGAGTAAGAGCATGGCGGGCATTGACGCACGCTTGCGCATTATCGCTCACTACGCCGCAGATACGTGTCATTCCACCCAACGGTTCCACAGCGTTCTCGACGACCTGAACGTACTTTTCTGCTCCAGTAGATGAAGATCCTGTAAACACTGATTCTACGAAAAATGTAAGCTGCTGAGATTTTTGTTGTCCTTCACTTCGAAGAAGAACATTGACAACCGTTGAAGAATTAACATCTTCCCATGCGTCAAACATGACAGTGCCGTAGCCCGATTGAAGTCTACTTTGCATACCCGAAAAGGCAATTTCTCTGATCTCTTCATAGTAGGAATCCAACAGCTCCTCAGAAAGCTTCCGAGAAGGCGGTAGAAATTTGTCGACGTAACCAGGTCGCAGTTTTCGCAATAGTTGCACGAACAAGTTCTCTTCGCCATCCTTTTTGTCCACCAAACTAAATGGCCACCCACGCTCACATATGGCGACTATCAGAAGCTTGTTGATTTCTTCGGCCTCTGATGCGGAACAAAAATCTATGGTTGGGTGGTCCATTTTTAACTTCTTGTACAAGGGATGCTCCTTTTCCAAACTCGATCGAGATATTCTCCGAACACCGCCGCTGTCTCCCTCGTAATCAAGTAGTTCTTGTCTCGCCACGGTTTCATCGTCGACGCTTAATCGCGACTGGACTCTGTCTCTGGATAAAGCTTTGCAACGCATGCTAATATTCTCCTGTTCAGGAGTACTCATTGCGAAACAACGTATGTTGTGTTGTGCTTGCTTCGTCGCGTGATCAGTATCGATTACTGCTCCACAGTTCTTACATTGCCACAAATTGGACCCAAGCTCTTCAGTCTCTATCCAATGGTGCCTCCAGTAAGCCTGTTTTCTTCCGCTCCTTTTTCTAGATTGCGATCCGCTCGACGTTCTTGAAGTTGTATTTTGTCTTAGCTGTGTGTTGGGGGCGGGAGCTGGTAAAGAATTAAAGGAGAAAACGGCTGAGTCTCTTTTAGAAGCTTGTGATGTGCGGTTCACAGGAACCGACGACGTTTGATTTGCATCGTTCCGTCTGGTTGCATGTTGCGCACTGAAACGAGAGACGGGGCGTTTCGGGTGTGTCACGTTAAGTGGAAGGTAACGTAGCGGTGTTGACAAGAAATTTAGTGCGTGTTATGGCTCGGAGAGATTTGTGTAGCACTGGTTCGGTCATTGTTTTGTGAAGGTGAAAGGTATCTAGGCCGTTATCGTTTTGAGAGCTTGTGCGAGCCATAAAGCTTGCTTGCCAACTTGGCAGTGGAAGAGAATTGAATTTTGACAGGTCACGAGATCATTTGTTTCGCAAAACTCTGAGTAAGTTTTAGATTCATTACTTTTGTTACACCTACAAATTGTAGGCTACATGTGGAGTGAAGGCGCTACCTCTTTACTTCTCGTTCTGTGAGCTCGTGCTTGGTCTACTTAAGTGTCTCCTGTCTACTGTAATGTTTGACGTTTTCGAAAAATGCAATGCGGCAAGAAGAATCACTCGAATGTTTGACAGTCCCCGGTTGGCGCATTGCATTTTGAGGCATTTCCGGGTCGGGGCATGATGTTCAATTGTTTGCGTATCGATTGGAATCGGTCTCGATGCAGCCGCTTCGTAAGCATGTCCGCTAGCATGCTTTCTGTTGGTAGTCGATAAAGTCTGATGGTTTCCTCTGCTACGTGGTGTTGGACGTAGTGGTGTCGTATGTCAATATACTTTCTGCGCTTTGTTGGCGCTTGGTTTTCGGCTATGAGAACTGCACTCCGATTGTCAATATAGTGCGGTGTTGGAAGGCTTTCTCTGTTCTGGGAGCTTTCCAATAATTTTCGTAACCATTGTGTGTGTTGCGTTGCCTGCGTCGCAGCTATATATTCTGCTTCAGTTGTGGACAGTGCGACTACCGATTGCATCTTAGAAAGCCATGATATGGGGGTTGTGTTATATGAGTGTACCGTTCCTGTTATGGACTTCCGATTTTTGGCATTGGCAAAATCTGCGTCGCTGTACGTTGTGAGCTGTGCCGTAGATTTTCCGTTCGCTTTGGTGACAGGGTGGTATAGTAATCCGTAGGTCTGTGTCCCTTGCAGATATCGCAGAATTGTTTTGAGTGCCTGTTGGTGGTGCCTCTTTGGTTTGCTCATGTGTTGTGCTAGCCGATTTGTGGCATATGTGAGATCCGGACGGGTGCTGTCTGTGATATAACGAATTTCGCCTAAGATCTGGCGGTATCTGGTTGCTTCTTCTGCGTCGAGGGGCGGGCTGTCTGGTGCTTGATCTATGTGGATGAGGCTGCTGTATGGAGTTTGTGCTGGGTTGCAGTCGTTCATTCCTGTTTGTTTCAGTAGGGCTTTAATGCTGTCTGGTTGTGATATGTGAATGGAATGGTCATCATTGCGGTGTATGGTCCAGTTGAGGAAGCGTGTTGGGTGCCCTAGACGTTTGATTTTGTATTTGGAGAGGAGTTCGTCGTATATTTTGTCGATGTGTTTGGTGGTTGAAGCTAATACGAGAAAGTCATCGATGGTTGTGCTAACGATTGTGAATGTGTTGTCTGGTTCCACCTTCGTATACAGGCAGGGATCGTGCTCTGATGCTGTGTATCCCATCGCGGCAAGTTTTGTTTTGAGACCATGGTTGTAGTAGTAGGCCGCCGGAGGGGAGCCATATAGGTTTCCGTGCAGGTGTCCGTTCTGGCTATCATGTTTGTATGTGTTGTCGAAGCGTGGCATTTGTGGAACATATACTGGACGATCGTGTTGGTACTTCTCGTGCAGATACGCTGACTTAATGTCAAAGTGTTCCAATGGGAGCTGCAGGCTAGCATGGAGTGCTATAAGTAGCCGTTGGGTACTGCGGTCTGCTGTGTAGGTCGTGGTGTGGCGGGGATCGTAGTGTAGTCCGGGTTTCATGAGGTCTCCACGCAAATTGCAGGTGTGCTACATGAACTGCAGGAGATGATGGGTTTTGTGGTTAGGCCAGTGGGCATGGTTGGTATTAGTCGGCGAGATGCCGTGATTGCTAGTTTGCTCGGATGTGCATGGTTCAGCAATAGGTGCCAGTTGTAGAGTGTTTGAACGTTGGACTGGGGCTTGCCTGTGTGTGTGGGGTTGGAGAGATGTCGTAGTGTTTTTGTCGTGTGTTTGCGTTTTTGTGGTTGCGTAACTGGTGGTGCTGCTTTAGTTCGTGGGGATGGTCGTCGGGAGGTTGAGGCTTTCGTTTGTTTGGTGCTAGGTCTGGGTTTGGTTGTGGAAGGTTTGTTCTTCGTTTTATATGGAAGCGCTCTAACTGTGTATGCTGAGTGGGGTTCGGTACTGCCTTGTAGCTCGTAGTGGTTGTTGCGCCACGGTGCTGTTGCGATGAGTACTGGCGGTGTGGTTTTGGTGTTGTATATTGATCCTCGGTGTGTCGTGAAGGTGACCAGTCCATACCTGGTGGCTAGGTCTTTAACTGAGATCAGGTTCCTGTTGATGTGCTGATTTGCCACTGCGTAGGTGCGAATGTTTTGCTTAGTCGGTTGTAGACGGAGGCTGATTGTTCCATGGTGGGTGCACTGGGTGGGAGGGTATGTGGCAGATTCGGTTAGGATTGTGTTGTAGAGAGGGGTCATTTCTTTTGTTGGTCTGTGAAGGTGCAATGGATGAGCTCCACTGTCTAATAGGAACGTACCATTGACTTCGGTATTTGCCTCCGATGCTACGTCCGGTTGGGGAGGTTGTAGCGGTGCCGTTTGTTGGGGATATGTGAAGGTTGCTTGTGCCGGATGGTACTGTTGTGGCTGGGCTGGAGGAGTGAGGGTGTACTGGGGGGGTGGTAGAGTGTGGAGCTGATAAGGGTTGTGTGGGAGTTGGCCTTGTGATGGGAAGCCGAATTGGTTGGGGTGGTGAGCTTGTGCGTAGTTGGCCTGTGCCTTCTGGAATTTGGGGTGGTTTTGGTCTCTACAGTCCTGATCAGTATGGTTGCAGTAGACTTCTATGGATGTGTGATATGAGCAAAGAAGATGGGGTGGTACTCTTGGCTTGTTGTATGGAATTCCTCTTCCATACGGGCGGCGGTAATTGGGTCGTGAGCGGTACTGGTACGCGCCTCTGTAGGCTGGGAGTCCGTGTTGGTTGTTGTAAAATTGCGCTGTTCCATAGTCCCCGGTGAATTGTGTGTATCCTGTAGAGGAGTATGCGGTCATCACGGCTGGTTGGTAAAGAGGGTACAAGTATTTGAATTTCCGGATGAATTCCTTGATGGTCTGCGGTTTGTTAGCCAAAATGTGTGCTACTATGGGGTTGTTGGCCGGGTTCTTGCGGATACCTGTTATGATGAAGTCCACTGTGGTCTCTTCGTCCTGTATGTTTGGGTACTCTGCTGCGATCATCTTTTGGCGTGTTTCTGTGTGAGACTTGATAAATGCATCTACATCTTCTTCGGTTTTGAACGGAATACTCTCTGCTTCGGTTTTGAGAAATTGGTGGTCTTCCTTCGTCGATTGATTGATATGGTTGATGATTTTCTGTACGAGGTCGAACGGTGTTGGCCTGTCCTGCGGTACAATCAAAAGAACAAGTATGTTTGGTGGCACGCTACTTAGTACTGCTGATAAGAGCTTGTTTTTCTTCTCATAGAAGAGATCGAGTGCTTGAGGTTTTGCTGGTGCTGGTGGGTTTGACTCGAGATGATCCAATGACTTGGTGGTGGCTGCGTACGTTTGTAGAGCAAGGTACCACGGGGCGTAGTTGCTACGGTCTAGGTCTAAGATTTTGTGAATTCTGTTTGTATCCATGGTCGTATTGTGTTTTGATGCTACTTTGGATGTGATGGCTGATGGTCGTGGTGAGGCTGCGGCTGTGGCGGTGAGATTGTTTTGATGGTTGGTGTGGGTAGTGTTTTGTGTCGTGTCTTGTGGTGTGTGTGTGTTTGTGTGACTTACGATGGCGTTTTTGGTAGAGTTCTTGTACAAATGGGTCGCGTCGGAGGTCTCGGCCTAATTGGCGTGCCTTTCGTGAGTTGTGGTCTGCCGTCTTGGTTGTGTGTGATGAGCGTCTTGTGGCCGGGATGGGTTGGGTTCGAAAGGAGCTTCAACGCGTGGGACCCATAACCTGTGGAGTGAAGGCGCTACCTCTTTACTTCTCGTTCTGTGAGCTCGTGCTTGGTCTACTTAAGTGTCTCCTGTCTACTGTAATGTTTGACACTACAATCAATGCGTGAGCTTTAACGGTGACTCTTCTGTTGAATAAGTTGAGTACATCAGCTTAAAGAATCGTACGATTCTTCTAGATATTTTAAAGTTGATCAAATTAAGTTTATAAAGGTTCCGACAGAAACGACGGAATGTGCTGAAATAAAACCTCAAAAGTGCCGGCAAGTTCGGCATGATCGGCGCGCAGTTCCGAATGGTAACAAGTCTACAAGGGTAGTGCTCTCTCTCTTACTCCAGCTGATGTCCCGAGTTCCGAAATCAAAGATCTTCCTGGAAGGGTGACAGCGATTGGTTTCTTCACCTCTGCGTACTTTTCACCACCGGCGACGATGGGTCTCCTTTTCCTCCTGATGGATTCTTCTCAGTATGGCTGTTCTGCGAATTTATCGCTCGCACACTCTGAGGAGGGGGCAGCGGAGGGGGCAGCGGAGGGGGCGTTGGAGGCATCATCAATTGTGGCATCATTGAGAAAGCATTCACAAATGTTTGCATCGCAGGTTTGGACATCATGACCATCAAAGGGTTAGCGGAGTGCACTGCCGGAGCGGGCAAAGAGGCTTGCTCCTTCCGTGGCCGGAGAGCAGGCGGAGGTGGAGGTCCTGGCTCATTTCCATAAGAAGATTTCGACGACTGCTCCCCAAATCCTGGTGGCAGCGGCGGTGGGACAGGCAGATTCTGCTCTCGATGGTACGATATGCGCTTTTTTTGTTCGACGAGGCATGTCGGTGGATATGCAAAGCCCTCTTCACAGCATTAGAGGCCTTCTCTTCAAGTGAAGAGTATGACTACAGTAGTTCATATAGCGGCTCGACAGCAAGAACCGGCCGAAAAACCTTCGGTTCCGATGCGTTGTGGTGTGATCAGCGATTCGGGATGTTTCTGAATCTTGAGAACGGACTCGTGCATACCGATTACGAGTGCTTCCAATCCTTTCTGAAAATGCACGAGGACTCATTGAGAGACGGTGAGATTGAACCAAATCTCACGATCCTGAGGCTCAAAGAAGCTGCGCCTTCATTTCTGACTGCTCGTCGCAAACTTGAGCACGCGAAAAAACTATCCCAGCGATGCGCCCCGAACGCTGTGACAGATCAAGTTCTCAGAGCTGCTAGAGTGGCCGTGGAAAACTCTCTTCTATTTTCTCGATTGCTTGCTTCTCCTTCGGCATCATGTCCAAGATCTGAAAGATTGAAGGTTCTCAAGGTTACGTCCAACTTTGCGAAGCATCCTCACTTCCCAGTGTTCGTCATCACTTGTATACAGTGGCGGAGTAAATGAATATCCTCAATGGGATATAGGTTCTTCCCTAGAGAGGACCGTGGGTTAACATTCTAACCATTTCAAACTTCTTCTACCTACCGTGACCTCCCACTAGAACGATCCCGAGAACCGTGGTCGTTTTGTCCAAAGCCCTGTCGGCCTCGCTTTCCCATACCCCGCCCGCCTCTAGTGTTGCCACGCTCACCGTCTTCATTGCTCTGAGCAGAGGTGCTGTACTTGTCGTTCATTTGATCTCCAGGACGCTGTCTAGTCCAGAACTTTGTACCATGATCATTGGATGATGTAGCTAGAATGTGCCCCATGGGGTGCCAATCCAAATCCCAAACAGATGATTGGTGGGCACATGGAACGGATGCAACTGGATCAGATTACCCAACCACCCAGAAGTAGATGGCACCATAATAGGCTCCAGATGCAAAGAAATTCTCATGCTGCGGATGCCATTGCATTGAAGTGACTTCACGTTTATGGCCACGAAATGCTTGAAACTCTTTCATCATTCTTATATCGTAAATCTTGATCAGCTGATCTTGTGATCCAGAAAGAAGCTAATTTCCATTTGCCTTCCATTTGACTTTCACAACAGTCTTCTTATGTCCATGCAAATTGGTGAGATTCTTACCAGTCTTCGCATCCCAAGTCTTGATGTTAGAATCCTTAGATCCAGACGCAAGAATGGGATAACTGGGGTGCCAGTCAACACAACGTACATCCCATCCATGCCCTTCCAGCACACGCTCCTCACGGGTTTGAACAAATTCTCAAACTTTGACGGTATTATCATCTGAGCACGACGCGAACTTTGCATCCGTGTGAGAGAAGCTGAGATATCTAATGGCTTCATTATGTGCTCGAAAAGCTTGAAGATTGTTCATGTTACTCTGCCAGTACTTCACGGTTCCTTTCAGATCTCCAGAAAGCATCCAGTTCTCGTCATGGCTCCAGATTATGTTCCTCAACTCAGCGTCATGTGCCTGCAGAATGGTTTCAAAATTGAAAGTAAGACCTTGCTATAAAGTGAACTCCCCCGTCTTGGCTCCAGTGATGAGTCTCTTTCCTTTAGGAGTCCACTTGCCTGCATGTATTGCACACCCAGGTTTGTGCATGCTGCTGTGAACAAATTTTGTACAAGCACTGGTAACAGGATTCTGACTCATTTGGTCCGCTGCTGGTGGGACAAGGTCGACAGTTGGTTCCATGTTTGGTTGAATTGCAGGGGTGTCTACACCAAGCTCGCTCTGCATGCGCGGTCCAGAAACCAACGCATCGCTGAAGAGTTGAAATCTGCAGTTCTTCTTGCGACGGCTTTCTGAGCTGTTTGCCATCGAAAACATCGTTTCGTGGAGGTCTGCCGCACGCGTTATTAGCACTCGCCCTTGCGAAGCTGCTGTCGAATGCTGCCATACTGCGGAGGGATCAAAAGCTCGCGATGGTTAAGCGAACCACTGTTAGTGGCGCTTAGCGACCATCTTAGATGTTTGCTCAGCTGGCGGAAGGAATCATTAATTAAAAGCTTTAATAAGCGCGTTAACGTTTGAACGGACCACCATTGGTGGCCCACCAACAGCAAAAACATGAACCAAAATTTTCCAGATTTCGAACCACACGTTCCTACCGCGTAGACACGTGGTGGGTTTTTCTGGTGACTTCGAAAAGCAGATATGTTCTGCGTACTGGGGCTGTGATAGCGCAATCCCTCTGGACTTTGCCTAACAATTCTGGCAGCTACAACTTCCTAAGCACTTTATTGGCATCCGTCCATTGTTTCCTTTCAACCACAAAATGTCTGAGGCAGCGAAGTCAGGTGGTAGTTCTGGGGGGATGTTTAGCGGCCCTAATACCGTACATGAGCAGATCAAGAGGTTCCAGGCCGCAAAGAGCACTGGGAAGTTCACTTTTCAGGCCGGTCGGTAAGTTTACGAGCTTGACTCTGATTGCGGCGTGGGAGCGTGCAATGCACGATAGCCGTCTCAAAGAAGAGAATTATATTGCGTCAAGAGCGGACCTTGCGGTGTGAGCGAATTCAAACAGGCATGTGACTGACTTGGCGAGTTACATCATCGTGTTCTTGATTTCGCTAGAGCGGATCGCATTTTAAACCTTGCGATTGGCGTCGGTATGTGCGTTATATTGTTTAATACTGCCCGTGGCGTGCACCAGCTTGCAAATGGGTACGGTCGAAAGGAAGGTTTCTAATACTTCGGAGACCGCCTGCCAGAAGAGAAGAAGTCTTTACGGTTGGGTTGCTCAGTAAGATGTGATGCATTCAGTAAAGAATGTTTCATTCCTTGAGGGTGGCTCTTTCTGGTGCTCTCATACTTGGGGAGTTGATTCGTTGCCAAAACGAAGGCTTACTAAACGATATTGTTAGTCACATCAATCATTCCGAAACGCTCAAGTGTAGAACGAGCGCAGTTTTTCTTAACTTCGACCCTCAACCTCTTGGGCTCATTGCCACGCGCATATTCTATATGGGAAAAAGTATTGTACTAGATGGATCTTCAGTTAGTATGAGTATGTCATGATGTATGTAGTATGTTGGACAGTAAACGACGCTACAGCTTCATTCAAAAGATTCATTACAGACTTTCATAACCATTGCATCGGTTATTGTTGCATGTGCTGAGGCAATCTGCCACAAAGAAATAATCTGCTTCACTATGCACACAGGAACAGCACACCACAGGATAGCACCGTATAATGAGAGCCATGAAAACAACTCGGGTCCCTTTGTAAACGCTTGCATGTAAAACATAAGGAAACACATCTCGTTCAACGAACAAACAAACGTCAAACACGGCCGCCAGTAGTACAGTTTGAGTAGCCACCCACGACTTGCTTGCTTGTGTGAAGCAGTACCAGCGCACATAGCAGCCACCATCTGCATCCAATGTGAGTATCCGTCAAGAAAAATAAGAGAATAACATATGTACGCATGCGCGGGGTAGAGTTTTGATAACACTATGAGAAGTGCTGCCGTGGCACATCGATCCGTGAGCATGTCCAATTGCGCTCCAAACTCGGACTGTTGATCTAGTTTGCGAGCGGCAAGTCCATCGGCAGCATCCAGGACAAATCCTAAAAAGTAGTATGCGAAGAACACGCGCGGTTTGAGGTAGTTGGCGAAGGCAATTATGGACAGGACGATGCGAATGTACCCGATGACATTCGGGACGTAAAGCCACACGGGCCATTCCTTCGTAGACTTCATCGCGGTGGTGCTAAGTTAGACGAACAACCTTCGAAGAGTTGGTGATGCTGGAGCGTTCGAAGGGGACGGAAAGGAGTCCGTCACATGCAGCTGTAGAGCAGAGTGGGGGCTATGGAACAAACGGTTGGGTGTGAAACAGAAGTTGTCTGGAGGCCCAAAAGCGTTCACGCTTGAGGGGTAGCCGGCATTACGGCAGCCGTGCATCCCACCAATAACCCTGCAAAATGCGGACTCCACGTCTGCATTTTTTCGTAAGCCCAATACGATAGATACAGTATTAGCACAAGGCGATCTTCAGCAACCTTGCAAACAACTTTATGTGGGGTCGCACTACTGCGTCGCGCGCTTTAAGCGCATCGGTGCAACTCTCTTCCTCCCACTCGCCTCTTTCGTCTAAACTCACTCTCTCCACGAATCGTCTGGCACGTCTTGCTCCCTCATCGACCGTCCTCAGTTGCGGTGATGCTACTATCCTCGCCACCGCTACTCCACACTCCTACCTGGCCATCGACTTCCGCTCCAAAGCTGCCGCTGTTGGAGTGATTCCCCTTACATGGAGTCGCAAAGAGCAACAACCGGCACTTCGGGAAACGATTACAGCTCGACTGATTGATCGCTCATTGCGTCCTGCGACGCCTGCTGCACATATCTGCGTGAACGTTTTTGGCACTCGACGAGCTTCAGATCCGCCCTTAGATGCGCTTGCTGTCAATGCTGCTTCTGCAGCTACGGCAGGCCTATCAAACTGGAGTGGGCCTATTGCAGCTGCGCGTGTTTCGTACGTGGATGGTCGATTTGTTCCGTTTGCATCTGAGTCTATTTCATCACAAGCACAGCTGTCTACCTTTGTTGCCATAAACGAGAGACAGCGCGTGCTCTGCGTTTCGATTCAGGCTGCAAATGCGCCGGATTCTCTTGTTATTGATGCGGTAGCAGAGGCCATAGAAGCGGCGGTTCCCATAGTTCAGCTGCAAAAGGATTATCATCAAATGTTGTTAGATCTGCGAGAGCGAGAAGGTTTATCTTCTTTTCCCAGAAGAAACCCACAGCAACAACAGAAGTCCGATCCCCTTCCCGTTCCGGACGAATCAGTCACGGACCAAATCCAAAAGCATGCATTTGAAGTATATGACGAGGCCTTCGTTAAGTGCAGAGATCATCCGGGAAAGGCACACCGAGCACATATCTTGACAACTGCCCAGGAGCAAATACTCCATAGTTTCGAATCATACAGCCCCTCTCATGTTTCCCATATCACAGACGCAGCCGCACGCGAAGCATTTCGTTCTAGGATACTCAATGACCGCATTCGGCTTGATGGACGTGCACCTTCTCAAATTCGTCCATTGAGAGCAGAAGCTCCTGTACTGCCGGGTGACGTTCATGGCTCGGCCTTGTTTGAGCGAGGGGATACCCAAGTGCTCGCTCATGCAACTATCGGGCTCATCGCTCGGGCAGCAAAAGTTGAAGAGTACATTGACGGAGCCGACCAACGACCCTTTTTCTTTCACTATGCATTTCCTTCCTACGCAACCGGAGAGCCTGGTGGTCCGTCTTCGTTTTCGAGCAGGCGAGAAATCGGCCACGGAGCGCTTGCAGAGGATGCGATTGCTCCTGTCTTGGATTCTTGTCCGTATGCACTCCGAGTATCTGCGGAGGTGTTAGCATCCGATGGGAGTAGTTCTATGGCAGCAGTTTGTGCTGGTTCTATGGCACTACGCGACGCTGGAGCTCCTATCACTCAAGATGTGGCTGGCGTTGCAATGGGTTTGGTAACAAATGGTGATGAGGAAGTCATTCTTACTGACATACTGGGCGTAGAGGATCACTATGGGGACATGGATATGAAGGTGGCAGGCACAAGGGATGGTATCACTGCCTGCCAGCTGGATACCAAGCACCCAGAGGGTCTTTCTCAACAAACTCTAAGCAAGGCACTACATCAGTCAAGAGACGCACATGAGTATATTTTGGACCATATGCAGGGACAGCAAACCCAAGGTATGCCCAAGCATGCGCCAAGAGTGGCCGAAGTACCTGTTGAGGGAAATGGTACGCGAACCTTGCTCAGGGATCGGGCAGCAATTTTGAAAGATATAGAGGAACGGACGGACTCTAAACTTTGGTACGACCCGCGGAAGCAAGTGGTTTTTGTTGAGGCTCCGAACGAAGAGGCTGCGCAACGGGCTTGCGAACTCATCTCTGAAGCTGCGGGTGATTTAGAGCTTGGCGTAAAGGTTGATGCTACTGTGATGGAAGTTCGACAATCTTACGCCTTGGTTCAGACCGATAGTGGTGTTCAAGGAGTTCTGCATGTTTCGAAAATGATGGTGAACCCTGTCATCGGAGGAGAACGGTTTCCGGACGCACGAAGAGTCCTCACAAAAGGCGATAGGTTGGAAGTCGTCGTTGTCGAAGCAGATCAACAGCGCGGAACCCTTCGATTTGGACTGACAAAGCGACCAGAGCGTGCTATCCAGTTGGAGAATGGAATAAATGATGTTCTGGCAGCGATTGCAACCTCTGGCGATCCTCAAGAAGGCAAGGCCTGAAACGGGAATTTCTCGTTTTGTACGTTCTTGATAGTTCAGGTACAGACTGCGGACGCTATCTTACCAAAAGGTACATCCTATGAAGTTTGGCTTTCTTTTCGCAAAACCGAGAGCAAGTGAGGGTTATGTCGAAGTTAACTGCCCTTAGAGGAAGTTACGGGAGTTGGAGTTTTTCAACAGTCTTTAACACTCACTGAGTCCCTGCTTGTTGCTCCTTTCAACTCAATTGCAGTGAAGTATTCCTGGGTTTTCATGTTTAGCCTCATGACGAGGATCATGTTAAAGACATGTACGTGGAGGAAAAACTGCGCTGATGGACGTTGATCAAAGGTTGTAACTTTGGCAGATATTATCACAAGCTGTTATCTACCTTAACTTCTTAACTATTCATACCTCCTCTGCGAAACTGGGTTCATAGCTCCGCATGTGATGTAAGACGAACTAAACTGGTTAGAGCAGTTACAGAATGTTATATAGAAGAACGCTGTTCAGTAAGTGTGCCGAGGAGCCTAGGTGTCCAGCACAGTTTAAACGCACTTTTCAATGATTGCATTCTCAAACAGGAGATCCAAACTGGTATTATATTCCTTGACGCACTCGCCTGACCAGCTCGACCCTGCAGATACCATTACATTCGAATGATGGTTTACAAAACCTGCAAACCTTTCATCAGGCCCTGGCCGAGCCCCCAAGGATACAATTGAGGAAGTGAGACTTCTGCGCTTTTCCCAAAGATGATTAAGGATGACAATCAAAACCACACTCCAAGTGGAAATGGTGATGGACATGGTAGAGTGCAAATAAATGGTTCGCGAAGCGACTCCCGACTGGGCTTTCCAATGTACAGAGAACCACAAGTGCTCGAGCTCATGATGTTTTCACTCTCCAGCTTTTCTTTGTGGATCTATGAACGAGAAATCAACGACTCGGCCCATTTGAACTCATCGAAAGGCATTTCATAGATTGATTGTCTTTGCACATCTGCTGACCATACGAAGACCCGTTGTTGCTCTACTCCTCATCTTCGTCTTCGTCATCAGACTTTTCAAGCCATTCCAGGAAATCAGCCATCGTTTTCAGAAGTGAACTATCCTTATGTCCTGCTTCAACCCGGTTTCGTTCGCTAGCAGCCCAGTTGAGAATGCCGGTGTCCTCCAAAAACTCCTTATCAAACATGGCCTTGAACATGTACATTAATAACGTTCCATTTCTACCTACTACGCGGGCCATATGCGTAGCAGTTTGCGTACTATGCTCTGTGTCCTCAGATGTGAAGGATTCAATTAAGGGTTTGAACCTATCAAGGCCATTAACAACACGTCCGTAAAGCCCTGCCGGACCTTCCTCTGACTTCTCCACTGTTTGAGCGATACCAATGGCGATGGCAGCCAGTGTTTCTGCAAAAGAACTGTGATACGCAAGCTTTAACGAGTTGATCTCCAGAGCTGTGTTCTCGACGTCAATATCTTCTTCAAACGCACGATTGATTGTTTCAAATGCCTCTTTGACGAACTCATCCATTCTGTTGTCCTGTTCATTGACAATGGAATCATCTTCAAGGTCAACGGTATCAAGGCCACCAGCGATTTCATCAATATCTCCATTTGCCCCTTTCTCATCTAGTTCTAAAACCCTGTCCGCGGCATCCACATACTCGTCCTCTTCGTCTTCATCTTCTTCGAGTTCGTCTCTCTCGTCGCTCTCGTAACTGGGAGTTCTCGGATACTCGATGAAGAATGGATCCAGAGCAACAGCGTATGAATACTCAACAAGCCTTCCGTTACACACATTAGTCACATCCCCTTCGCTCCATTCATGGCTCAAGTCAACCATATGCTTGAGTTCTTCGTCCAAAACCTCATGTTCATCAGCTTCCCGATCCATCACATCGTTAGATTTCTCATTGTCAGAAGCCGTTTCATCGTGATCTTCGCTCATATGATCACCGTCAGAATCTACCTCGTCTTCCATATCATCTTCATACTCTTCCCGTTTTCCTTCCTCCTCACCGTCGTCTTCTTCGTCTTCTTCTCCGTCATGCCCCTCCTCTCCATTTTCCTCTTCGTCATGTTCCTCCTCATCAGTGTCTTGTCTTGTTGTCTGATCCTCATCGTGTGCAAAAAAAGAATAGCTCTGTATTGTACTACATGCCGGACCAACCTGCAACCTGCTCTTAAAATAGCAATTGTCAGGAATGATGGAGTCCATAAGGACTTTACATTCCTTCTCCAAAATACTTCGCCGCACATACGAACGATCGGCAATCTCAGTGCCGTCCATAATGATGCTGCGTACAATTGTAACGTCGTTGCCAATCTTAACATTATTACCGATAACGCTATCGACGATATGAGTACCCATGTCAATAGTAACGTTGTCCCCGACGGCGCAATTCTCTACGGCGTATGCAGTCTGAAGTTGATGAGCCTGGCCATTCTTTGCGTGCTCATTAAAAACTTGCTCATCATACGGTTTCATCCAACCGTTCAGTACATCCAGCGTTGTCTGCGCCAAAGATGCTAACGAAGTAATACGAGAGGCATACTCTCGGTTCGCAGAGTCGACAAAATGTGCATACATGCGGTTTCCAAACACCTCCGCCTCGCCGCCCTCAAGCTTCTCCTTGATGTACGACCGCACTTGATCATAGTAAAAATTCTCCCTGAACTCTAGTAACAGCTCCGGTGAACAAACGTCAAGCCCACAATCGAGGACATTCGAGACAATATCGAGCTCAGCACCTTTTTGAAGCTCGGTGTTGCGCTCGGAAACATCTATAGATATGGCGGTTCGATGATTGGTGGTGTACTTTATCAGAGTGCCAGTTCGCCTCTCGACAACAGCAACTAGTCCCTTCCACGCAGTTCCAGCGCCTCGACGAAGTACAGTTGTGATGAGCCAATTACGATCTTCCTTGCGACGTTTTTTGTGTTGTTCGACCAGCCTGGAGACATGGAGATTGAACACAGATCCAGCAGTAACCAGTACGAAGTCATCGGTAGGACGGAGATCGTCGCGGCGGTCAAGATCTCGCAGCGCATCACCCTCGCCATTCCAGGAAGAAGACGAGAGAGTGCTGACATGAAGGCGTTGCAACGGATCGGAGTAGTGGTGGGACACGGGCTTTGAGGATAGGATAACAACTTCTTTGACGCCGGATCGCGCGAGTACGGCAAGCTGCCAGGTGAGAATTGAGGTGTTGAGTAACTTTTTACCTGACGCGAGGTTGGGCACGGCATTGGCATTGCACGAATCGGCGAAGATAATGGCCTTCAATGGCTCGTCAGACTCGTGGTTTGCAGAGGTCATCTCGAAGTGTTACGAGAGCAAAAGATGCAGCCAAAAGAAGGCAATGCACTCCAAATGAACGCAAAGCAAAAAATGAGCTTCAATAGCACGAGGAACAATGGCTGCTCAACGGAACGAACAAACACAGTGCGAAACGGCGACGCAAATTGGTGGAAGACGCGCTAACCTCATGCCATCCTCACTAAGCACGAGCGGCGTTCAACGCGAAAACGCACACCCTACGACCTCGGAAGCTCTACTCAGCACAATCGCAATAGGGAGCAGGGGGAGGGGTGGGTGGGAAAGGGAGCGGCGGTGCGTCAAGCGATTCCAAGATTAGCACAACACTTGTCTCTCTCGAGAGCGCGCGCTCTGCTTTTGGCACCTTTCCGGCAAACACACAAACAGCCGTCACACGATAGTTCACACGACGACGCGCGCGTTGTCGCGCGCTGCCATTCGCCGCGCCGAGGGTGCAGTCACTGCAGTGGCTGCCGCACGCGCATGTGCTCCGTTTCCAAAAGCTGCAAATGGGGCGTGCTGCTCGCTCACCAAAACTGTGCCACGCGGCCAGCGTGCACAGCTGTATGCGCCGTACGCCGCTCTGCTTTGCGGTCTCTCTTGTTGCAATCAACTGTCAACGATGGTTGCTGTGGCGCTCACCGTGCACGCTGCTGCCAGCGTCTTGCTCGCGGATTAGATAAACTTTACGGTTGTACCAACGGTAACAGGCAGTTGCGCTTCTTTACGCCGCATTCACTCGTCACCCGCTTCGTGCTTTTCGCGTCCCCACCGCAGCGTTTTGCGCTGCGCTCTCTGTCTTCGGTGCTCCGCTTCGTGGCTGTCTAGGATCGCGTCATGTACAACAACACCGCCGCCCACGATCACGACATGCAGCGTCGAAAGCGAGAAGCTTCTTCGTTTTATGCGCCCCAAAACCCGCCCAACTACCACCCCAACGCGTATCCAAACTCGCATCAGACGCCACCGCCAGCGGAACAATCCAATCCCGCTCCGTTGCGAAAATCCCCGCAGCCTCAGCCTTTCCCGTCGTACGCTCCGCAACCAAGTGTCCCTTCTACTACCTCTGCCTACTCCAACGGCTTCATGCAACCTGCGCCTAACGCTGCGAATGCAATTTCACGACCACATGCAGCCGCTGACATGCAATTTTATGCTGCCAATCAATACCCACCTGCGTCCGATGCTGCTTCTAACTCGTACCCCTATAGCCCTCAACACACCTTTCACTCTACTCCCAATCAATCAAATGCACGCCCCCCGATTCCAAACACCAACACCTCTTCAAGTTTCGCACCTCTAACTTCCGCAGCGCATTCCACCACATCTCAGCCTTCGTACTACCAACCGCCACAACAGCAATTTCGACCGTCCAGTGTAACAGAACAGCACATTCAGCGCGCACCGCCCCCAGTGCAACCCCCTCAATTTCAGCAGCCACACATCAGTCAGCAGCAGCCATCTCAGGCACAAGCCTTGCAAAATGGTATGGCTTTTGTCTTTGCAGGCATGCAGCAAATGGCCACTGGAGGTGCTCCAGCCACCAATGTCGGTGCTCAGCTATTTCAAACCTTGGCACCTGGTGCAATGGGATACGGAAATCAACTTTTCGGTCAGGGTCAAGAACGGGTTAATAGCTTCATGAAGATGCCTAAGTATTACTTCGCTGTCAATCACAGATATGTCTTGAAGAAGCTCTCGCTTTTGCTTGCTCCGTTTAGAAATCGAACTTGGGCGAGACAGAGAGGAATAGATGCGGCGCAGTTCGAAGTTTCCGGCAGCGATGGTGCCACGTCATATCTTCCTCCTCGTGATGATATCAATGCTCCAGACCTGTACATACCCGTCATGTCCTTTCTTACGTACGTTCTCTTGGTCGGCTTTATTTTCGGTATGCAAGAAAAATTCAAAGCAGAGATACTCGCTCGCTACTTTTCAAGAGGGCTTGGTGTTCTTACCTTAGAAGTACTGATCATCAAGCTTGGTTTATATCTTATAAACGCTCGCCCAACACCGTGGCTGGATGTGATTGCGTACAGAGGATACAAGTTTGTCGGTGTAGTGCTGACCATGTTGACAGGAATTCTCGTGCGCAGAGCGTACTATCCAGTGCTGCTTTATTCCGCAACTGCAATGGGCATTTTCCTCATGAGATCGCATAGGAGAATCATTTTGCCGAGAGACATGGATTCCCATCAAGCTCAAGATCTTGCGAGACGTAATCTTTTCCTGCTGTTCTTAAGCGTTCTGCAGTATCCAGTTTATTGGGTGCTTGTACTTGATCCGCGGTCTTAAGCATTGTCATATACTCTGTATAAAGGTTCCCATAATAGATGCGTAACTTTTCTATATCGGGGTTTGTTTTTGTTCTTACTTGGATACCTTCTTCGGTCACAGGAAGGAAGCAAAGCATGACGCCGTATCAAAATGTAGGCGATGCGCATACGATTTGAATGGGATTCGGATGCTTTCATATCTCAAGGCGTGAACGTGCGAGACAGAACCAGACACTTCATGCGCGTTCCTGAACCTCATGCGTCCTAGATATAGCCGGCTTTGTCGCGGTATCAGCCGTACTCATCCGCTTCCCATGTAGCTTGACATCTCCGGTACTATATAATCACACTTTCTACACTGCTACTAGCAGACACGTCTGGAACCAACCCAATTCGCCGCCCTACAACATCTTCACCCCCAAGCATTTGTGTTGCCATTGCTAGGTCAAACTCTCCCTTCTCTCGTAGATAGCTGATAGATGGCATTCTCAGGTTTCCGTCCGTCGAGATGAGTACCTCACGGAGTGCGAATTCGAGCAGATCTGCTGCCAAACGCACGGAGAAGGGCCCCATTCGGAGGCCTTTCATGGCACATTCTGGGGCAAAACCGAGGCGCAGCGCGAGATATCGCCTTCCGCCAAATCGTGCTATATTGCTTTCCATACCCCACTTGTGTGCTTCCCGTGACGAAGGAAAGTGAGGTGATTCTTCTGCCTGCAAACGTATCATGTCGATGTAAGGGATACCTGTATCTTTGCGAACAGTTGCAACCATTGTGTCAAGCCATCTCACCAATGACGCATATCTCGACATCTTGTCCATATCCTTCTGAAGAATCAGGTTCCGTTCTCGCGCAAACAGCGCCGCTCCACCTTTTTCCTGAACAACGCAAGCAATGCTACTCGGTAGAGAGCAAAGCCGAGGCATAATCCGTGGGTGACTCTGGTACAGTTTGAGCTTGTCTAGAACAAAATCTGTCGAAGTCCATACTCCCCACGCATGCATATCGTTTCGACTTCTGTTTGCGTCGGGCAGGTTATCAGCTGATATAGACGAAGAGATTTTTATGTACTCAGACAGCCTTCCATAACCCTGACGACCCGGAAATGAAGCAATAAGATTCGCAAGGGTCGGTGACATACGCCTAATCTGATGTCGAGTAGGAAAGTCTTCCTCTGGAGGCGGAAATCCGTTTGTCTGACAAGCTGAACGCAATAAGAACGCCATTTTTCTTACTTCCCGCTCTTGGTAACTCCGCGACGCGGAAATAGATGGTTGAAGGTTGAGTAGATGTTGAACCTGGCGATATCCACCGGCCTTCGTGATTAGAGTATTGAGGTGCAGATCCTTGGCTACTTCACAACGCCGCACAACAGAGTTTGTTGGAAGCCAGTTTGAAGGGGAGTTTGTTCGAATCTGCCATAGTCGAACGGCTTCAGAGACTTGCTCAAGAACATCTGAACGAGCAGCGTCCACTTTCCCTTGGGTACGACAACGTCTCCTTTGCTTCACCTTGTTATCCAAAGCCCGAGTGTTAGAGCTTAAGGCCAATGCGACTATAAATGCCTGATGCATTGTGAAGAAGAACACTTATGTATGTTGATGAGTGCTCGAATTGAAATGTATACTGAAAGTACGCGAGTGAAGAAGCTGAAGCCTGCGAATAAGTTTTTGGCATTTGTCAAGAACGCAAACACGCTGCAATCTTGAGCAGGATACCGACGACGGTCCGTCGTGTCCGTCGTTGACTTGTTCGAAGGTGATGAGTATACTTTGCCAACTTCCACAATATCCTGCTATACCCTTTGGTGACGAGTTAAGTGTACTTTGGGTCTTCAGTGTCTCTTCGAAGCTCTTTCAGCTCGAATACGAGAATTGGAAGCCACAGTGCATGCGGTATATCTCCGCCGAAGGCGTTGCACGGTGACCAAATCTCCTTTGAAGAAACGGCAATTTTATATATTTGGGTACGTAATGCGAGCATCAGGCAGTGACACCCTCACAGACTGCAGTGCGGAGTCTAGCTAGAGGCTACACTGAAAATCGTTGCTATCTTCCGAAGATCATCGTCGTAAATAGGCGAACTGGCAAGAACTAGTTTATCGACAGCACACGTTCTGTAGTGTCCAAGACCGGTTAAGAGTGCTACCTTCGGTACAATGGCACCGAAGGTAAGACGGCTAGACCTCTTACGCTTGGTACAGGAGAACTGCACTCCACTTACGCCAGAGCGGATGATTTTGCAACTTCGTCAAGCGAGAAGAGAAAAACATCTATAAGTTAGATCTCCAGTGGTCTCGGAATCAGGGGCGCCAGACCACAAAAAGGAGAAGAAGACTTCGGAACTATCGCGAGTAAAAGAACAAACGGACGAACGAGTAATGGTTATCAACAGGGCGAGACACCATTAAGATGGTCCAGAGGTGCTGACATCTGTCCTGAGGCGAAGCCGACGCCTCATATTGTATCGAGAACGAGATTGATAACGTTCTTATCGAACAAATGGAGCTGGCTTGCTATGTCATGCACACCCCACTCAAACACGGACCAGTCCGACAGAGTTTCCTTATGGCGCCCTCTCTCCATGTCACACTCAAGTCAGCCTTCTATAGACTGCGCCACAAGTGTTGTCCCCAACACGACAATCGTCAATGGTTCTTCGCAAATCGTCGAAGGGACAACCGGCTTAGAAGAGAACCCGTCTCGAAATTCAGATTCTGACTGAGCCACAGAATCAGATAAAGAATGTGGTTCTCCTAGCTATGGACTGTTGGCAGTTTGGATACTTACAAGGCGTTATGGTAGACCATTGATGGCAGTCCCGTTGCGTCATATGAAGTTGTCGTTCTACTGATATCGAAGGTTGCGTCCGTATCCTATCGGAAAAGGCTTTCAGCTATTGTCTAAGGAATCCGCGTAGCCACTATACCGTTCCTCTCCAGAGGTAGGTGCTACTACCGTACAATACAGCAAATCCAACAACCGCTCAATCCCCCCACATTGGTGAAGGTCATCCATTCCTTCCTCACACCCAAGCAACAAGACTTTAACGAGATGAGAGCCAGTAAGTAACACTGCTCTTCTGTTAACAAATCGATGCATCGCCGTTAAAGCTGCTTTGACAGCACCAGCTCGCACCAAACGCTCTGGTGTGTGCTCCGCTCCAGCATCAACTAGGCTTCCAGAAACCGCCATTACTAGGGCTTGGACATTTGGTTTGCTGCTATGCCTTCTTGCCGTGCCAATAATGATATGTTCCCATGAATCGTAGCGAAGGATTCGTCTGATGCTTTCAGTAGAGGTTGCCAGATGATGCAAAGCTGCCAATGCATGTATCGCAGTGGTGGACGCTTGACCATGTCGCTTCAAAGTATCCATCAATGCTTCTACGCTTTCAAGCACCTCCGCCTGGGCCACAACGTCAGGTCGACCCAAAGTAATGTTTCTAATAGTTGTACATAAATGTGTGTGCAAAGCACGGCTCGCCGGGAATTCACGGGCAGCCCGAAGTGCGCGACGAAGACCACCATGCATCGCAATGTGTGATTTGTTTGTCTCAGAATGAAGTGATGCATGTGAAAAAAACTTTGAGCCTTCCTTCTGCACATCCTCATCACCCGCGTGGAGCTCCATACAACCAACCGTGACCCCAATTGCATTACATGTTGGAATAACCCTTGTGCGCACATCATTCATTTTGGATAGCGCCGTTAGCGCACGGATGCCTTCCCGGCATATGCTAGCAACTCTTCCGTGTTCCCTGAGGCATTGCACTATTGTGTCCACGGTTTGCATCATACCGAGCTTGAGGCCGCCTATGCTCTCATCTATACGCAAAGACCCAAGAATCGTACATGAAAGCTTCTGCACCCCTGCGTGTTCTAGGTAGCTGTTCTGAATCTCTACCATCTTTCGAAACGCACCGTAATCATCAAGCGCTTGTTGTCGTTCTAGTAGTGCTGTGAATTCAACAATACCAAAAGCGAAGTCCATCATACTCCTCAACATAGAGTACGCAGCAGATGGCGACTGACATCCTTCCAGTTCTTTCGAGATCTCTTTCGCACGATCACGAACTCCTTCCTGCGTACCATGTCGCCGTGTCTCGCGAGCTCGATCCATAAGCGCAGACGGTGTGTTTGCCAGTTCCAGAAGTGAGGATATATCAGCGATTTGGTTGGCGGCCACATGTGGCTCACTTCTGTGTCTTGGAAATCCTACATTAGGCCAGTTCGGAGATGAAGGCTGGGACTTGGGCTCAAATTCTCGAGTCATCCTTCGCAAGGGAGCGAAAACTCCGGACAATGAAGAACCGGCAGAGTTGACTTCCTGGGCTTCGTCAAAAAACTCGACGTCATCGCTCACAATATGTGTCATACCTCCTAGCGGGTCAGAACTGTGAGGTGGGGAAACTGGCGAAGCGGTTCTAGTGCGTGTGTTCAGGCCACGAGGCCTATCGGGCATGCGATGGGATTCATCTAAGACGGGCACTTCTTGTTCAATCGTCGGCACCTGCAGAGTGTGCATACGGTTGTCAGAGCGACTACCGATACCGATATCTCGCTTAGGACGCCTCATGACGTAATTGGGCGAAGATTGGTCGACGACGGTTGGTAATCCTCTGTTTCAGAACTCTTCACCGTCACCAAATCGACTGAAATATGTGAGCCGCATTAAATTTGACGTTCGATTTGACACTTGCTCGTGGATGTTTTCCAAAGAAACTGACCCCAAGGATCATGGAAACCTTCGACCACCGGACAAAAACGAACGTCCTGCGCCAAGAACGCAGCAATACAATCGGTTTGAGGAATCCTGATTCAGATGCACGGCGCTGGTGACTTTCAAGCCCGTTATCTAAAGGGTATATATGAGTATGAGCGGTATCAATTGTCTTGAAGGTAGATAGACCAACTTGTTCTACCCACGCATAGGGATACCACGTAGTTGCATCCGGCTTCTGCGTGGATTATACACTGTCGGCGTTGTTGCGACTGCGTCGGAGCACTGCATGGCACGTAGAAGATCAATTCTGAAGAGATTTTTGAAACATACAATTCAAGGAGCGCCAAGACAAGGCGTCCCACGAATTCATCTCGATTTGGTCACTTACAGAAGATCTGAACTTCAGATTCGACGACGTCGTCTTGGTCTTCGCGCTCCGAGGGCACAAGGGAGCGGTGTAACTTGTCCTGTTCATAGGCAATAGATACTGTATCTACCCTTGTACAGTATCTCGAAGTGTGTCAATTGGAGTTTCACAAAACAATGTACAACGGTAGATACTCTAATCCCGAGAGTCGCTTACTAAAAAACTGCACAAACTTAGTCATGTACATTCGCGAGATGTGTGCTGCTCTCTCTCTCTTTTCACAGGTATGCTGCGTTATATACTACCGAAGGTAACAACCAGAACAAAGTTTTGCTTATTAAAGGGGCTCTAACAAGGAAGGCCAGCACTTCATCAGGCCACCTAATGATGATTTCAGGGAAACCTCTTGAGTTTCTGAAAGCGACGGTAAACACAATCTTTTTGACAAAGCCGAGTTCGGGCATCGTAGTAAATAGTGGTGAAGAGAATTCAGGACATTCGGGCTACAAATGAAAAGAATTGTTTTCCCTATGACAGCCAATCCAAACCGTTGAGTTGATGGCATGTGTCCGACAAAAAGCTGCGACAATGGGACTTCAGCTTCTCGTTGGAATACAAGCTTGGTCAAGTTTTGAGGCACTCAAAGTATTGCCCACGGAGCATGGGCCACCTTCAAACGCCGACCGATATCAAAGTAGACAATCGGTACTTCAATAGCAAATATAGATGATATCCAAAACACTCCTGCCGCTCTTAAAGGGGAGGGCGACCCATTCTTCTGGAGTGGTTTCCTCCAAAGCATCTGAAGACATAGTGTTAGGTACCACATACTGGTAATAGATAGTACTGTACCTACCGAAGGTAGCGTTACAGGTTCAGGACAAACCGTCGTCGGTAGACGTTGCATTGGTTGGGAGTCCCAACTTGGGACGATGCGCTTCTCCTCCGGGCTCCGGTGAGGACCCGCATATCTAGTGGTTTTTTTGTATAAAGGACAATTTTTGTAGAGAATTCTTGATCATGATCCATGGAGTCAATGAACTTCGCGTTCTACAGATTCTCTTTCGACAACGCTGATGGTTGCATTGGGAAGTCACAAGGCCCGACAACAGGGTTCGCTTTTCCCCGAAAGACCGAAAGACTTCAGATATAGGGAACAGTCGTGGGGCTGTATCTGCGGAAACAGTTTTGTGTCGTTTCTCGGATAAAGTTGGCACAGTTCTTGTTTGCCTCGTATTTCCTGTCTCACGTACTCCGTTCTGCACTTCTTTCACGTAGAGCTACAGTCTCTCAATACAGCTCTCGCGCTCGTCGCTCTCCTCACGGTCTTGTTGATCGGTCGTGTTGCAGGTGTACTCTTGTCCTCACCATGGATGAAGTTCCATCGCACGCCAAAGTTCAAAATGCAAATCGGGTGAAGAGCAAGGCTCCGGCTACAATTCAGATCACTGCAGAACAGCTTCTACGAGAAGCATGGGAGCGCAAAGAGCAGTCTGTTCCCGTTCCAAAGCAACACATCGCCGACGCCGAGGAGCTACTCGACTACCAAAGAAATGAGCGCAAGCAGTATGAGATGCGAATTGTTCGCAACCGTTCACACACCCCTCTCTGGATTCGCTACGCAAGATGGGAGGAGGAGCAGAACGAGTTTGTACGTGCCCGTTCCATTTGGGAGCGAGCGATCGATAATGACTATCGCAACCCTGTGGTATGGCTCAATTATGCTGAAATGGAAATGCGACACCGCTTTATAAACCATGCAAGAAATATCTTTGATAGAGCGGTGGCCTTGTTACCAAGAGTGGACCAAATCTGGCTCAAATATGCTCACATGGAAGAGATGCTGGGTCAACTCAATCAAGCTCGGTTGGTGTATGACCGCTGGATGAAGTGGCTACCAGAGGCTACTGCTTATTTTGCCTTCATCCGCTTTGAGCTACGTCATGGACGGAGTGAAAGCGCTAGAAAGGTTTATGAGTCACTTGTAAAGGTACATCCAACGTCACATTCTTACATCAAATACGCAAAGTTCGAGGAGCGACATGAGCGTCTGGGTCATGCTCGCCATGTATATGAGCGTGCAACCGAACAACTTTCGCCTTCACAGCAAACACCAAGTTTCTTTCTCTCGTTTGCAAAGTTTGAAGAGCGTCGCAAACAGGCTGAGCGAGCGAGGACCATATACCAGTACGCAACGACAAAGTTTTCTGAATCTGAATCTCCAGAATTACATCACGCTTTTACAAACTTCGAAAAACAGCACGGAGATAGAGAGGCACTGGACAGTTTACTGTCGTCGAAGAAGAGAAGCACATATGAAGCTGTCCTCGCTGAGAATCCCACTGACTATGATACTTGGTTTGACCTCCTTCAGCTTGAAGAATCAACCTCATCCATTGAACATATTCGGAAAACATATGAACGAGCGATTACAAATCTGCCCCCCGTTGCTTCAAAGCCATCGTGGAATAGATACATTTACCTCTGGGTGTCTTACGCCATATGGGAGGAGCTTTCTTGCAATGACTTGCAATCCGCTATTGATGTATATAAGAGATGCATGAGAACGATACCAAAGCGCCATCGTAAGTTCTCTTTTGGGAAGCTTTGGATCTATTACGCTCAAGCTGAAATACGGAACAAGGATGTGCAAGCAGCTCGCAAAATTTTTGGAACCGGACTTGGTGTGCTTCCTCACAAACATGCCTTGTATAAGACATACATTGAGTTCGAAGTTTCCCTTGGAGAGTTTGATCGTGTTCGAAAGATATACGAAAACTGGCTGACCAAGAATCCGACTCATGAGCCGGCCTTTCTTTCACTCGCAGAGCTAGAACTAAAGCTTGGCGAAGTCGAGAGAGCGAGAATGGTTCTTGAAATAGCTAGCTCAGTGGACGAATTAAGGACCTCGCCAAAGCTGTGGGAGAAGCTGGCTGATGTTGCAAAAACTGAAAACGAAACTTCTGCTATCCGACGCTTTGAGAGTTATGTTGGCAGCCAGCCTCATCCAGCCGTTTGGATTGCTTACGTAAACATGATGAAAGATTTACAAGCAGCCGATGAAGCAATTAGACGAGTTTTCGAACGAAGTGTAGAATCTCTTAGGCAAGAAGCTATTGCTGCAAAAGAGAACAGCACGGAACTCCGCGAAGAAGCTTTTGATATGGCAAATAGATGGTTATCATGGGAAACTGGGTTGTCTAATGAAAAGAAGGACAAGGGAGCTAATGTAGCACTAGCGAAGAATGCAATTCCAAGAAAAGTGAAGAAGACTCGAAGGACAGAAAGTGGGGATGAAGAGTATTGGCAAGTAGTTTTCCCAGAGGAAGAAACGACTCCCAGTGGCATTGGTAACCTTCTGGAAGCAGCTCGACGATGGAAACAGCAGCAAAACGGATGAAAACAAGCAACTAGGTACAAGACTTTGTTTCTATACATTAGTAATAAGAGGATCGTTGCGAGTACTGGTTTCTTGTGGATGTGGTTCATTCCCTTATAAGACAGATGTGCGCCGTGATGGTGACATTTTCTTCCATCCCAAGGATTGTTTGCGTTGAACGGCACACCTGAAAGAAGTTACCTTTGTAACCAGGAGCATGGAGTTTGGAGCGTAGAGCTAGAAATGTGAAAGACTCTGAAGTGTATAGAAATGAAGTTTATGGAGTACAGCCATAATCTGAAACACTCTGTCAGTGTATCAAAATGTTTAGACGGGGCTTTTCTCCTCAAACTATTGTACGTCGGGTTCTGAAGGTAGCTTACATTACTTTCATGTGTGGAAGAGGGGCAGAACGTTCTCGCACAAGACTTCGTCATCTGCACACTGGTGCGTACCTGCCTGAAATCTTCGAACGAACGTATGGCTAACAACTGCCCTATGTAGAGATCGGTCTAGATAATAAGAGTCGTAAGCTAGGCTATGACGGGAGCCCGCCGTTCAAAATGCGAGCAGTGTGTCTGAGCAGCTCAGAAACTTCTCTGAATCTTCTGGAGAGAGAGAGAGAGAGAGAGAGAGAAAATGGACATTGATACAAAATCGTTAGAGATATCAGGAATGTTGGTCGCTTTAGTTTGTTCAGTAAACGAAAATACTCTGTACATGAAATTAGATGAAGAGAATGAGCTGAGAACGAAAATGTAAGATCCGAATCCGGACTATAAAACAACACTCCTGTAGCCTACATGCCTTCATGAACCCCCTTGGGACACTGCGACAGAGCTTGAAAAGAACCGCAGTATTCCATAAACCCAACTGCGTTTCAAACATACAACTGAGGATTGGCCGTGTTTGTGTTGCCGTCGCTCTTGCAATGGTTAGAACCCGGAGTCTTGAGCATCTTGTCCTTCGAACACTTTGTCAATTTCATTGAGGATTGAGGCCTTATCCCCAGGGGCGAGGTCTTGGGCAGTAGGAGGCACACCAACTTGGCGCATGTCGGGAATGAGGTTATTCAGCTGAGCATTTGCTTCCACAAATTGCTGCTGATGCACAGTGTTGCTAAGATTCGCTCCCATAGCCTTGGCTCCGAACATTTGTTGAAGAATTTGGTTACTGGAGAGCATGTTCATCGACTGTCCTTGCCCGACAACTTTTCCAGTAACATTAGGAGCAATTGGATTGCTTAGTGCCGGATTCTGCAATCCAGTTGTAGGAGCGGTTGTTGGCATGAAATTCACCATGTTGTTCCCATGAGACTGTCCTGGCATTCCCATAACCAGGTTGGGCATATCCCTCATGTTCTGAAACATGGCGGGGTTCGTTAGGGCCACCGCTAGGGAGTTAGGAGCCATTCGAAGAAACGCTTGATTCTTCATAGCAATTGCGTTCGGCCCCATTTGAGGTGAGGCTGCAGCCGCTATTGCAGCATCGTAAAGACCTTGAGACATATTCGGAACGCCAATTTGTTGAGGATTAGGACGTTTCCCGTAGCCGCCTAAAGCTGCTTCCAGTTTCGCAGCAGCACTAGAATTGTCTAACATAAAACCTGCTCCTTGGCGAAGTTGCTGTTCGAGTTCCTTTGATCTATGGCCTATGTTCTGGTCATTCTTCTGCACTGGCATTCGCGGTGTGGTGTTTGGTTTGAGCAAGGATGGATCTCGCGATTGGATTACTTGTGGAGTACCTTGGACTGATCCCCCTGCTTTAACAGCAGTTAAAGGGGAAAGTCCTTGCAGATTCCTTCGCGCTACGCTGGCAACATCGCTTGTAACGCCTGGGTGCACACTATTTCCCAACCCCGAGAGATCGTCACGCACGTGGTGATTTGCGCCGGCAATTTGAGCCAGCATGTGTTGAAAGTCAATAGGGGTCTGATTATTGTACATGGCCGGATGTGGGACCTGCCCTCGCTGTATCTGTTGCGCAGCGGAAGCCAGGAGACCCGCATCATATTGCCTTGCGGCGGCAGCTGCAGCTACTTCTGCTGGGATCCTCATACGAGAAGAACGGTCAGCGCTCCGCGAGCTTCCTTGGCTAGGCGACTGGTTTCTTATCGGTATCCCCCCTGTTACTCTCATACCGGGAGACGCGCCTGCAACTTGGTGACCCACGGGAACCCGTCCTTTGCTTCCTCTCGAACCTGTAGACTTGGTTCCTTGATTGGGGGTCGCGCTCATTGGTGTAGTTAGGTGGGCCGACGGATGTGCCGCAAGACCAGCAGTTCTTGGATGCATGCCCGCCATTGCCGCTGGCATTGGATTTAGATACATATTTCTTTGCGACGCCGGGTGCATGTTTGCATAATTAGATGCAGCAATGGCTGCTGAACTAACAGCTCCATTGATAGTGGTCTTGGCCGCAACTTTGCTCATATGTCGCTGCTGGAGCATTTGTCGTTGCAACTCGGGAGTAATATGTGTCGGATTTAAAGGTGGCTGAGCTCTTACATTAGACCGGTTAGCGTTGTTTCTCGCGGCGGCTTGTGCCTGGTGCGGGGTTCTTGTTGGGAAAGCATGACCGTTGCTCAGTATTGGTTGTGGCTTTGGAACCTTTGGTTTCTTTGGTGGTGGCATTGCTCCATTCGCTTGAGTAGAAGCAGCCTTCGGAGGGACGGTCCTTTGCTTCTTATCGATAGACGGAGCTTTTGAGACAGGGACGGCAAGAGCCAAGGCTTTTGATTTTCTTGTGATACTAGCCGGAAGTCTGACTGTAGAAACGGGTCGCGGATCTGTTTCAAAAATCCCGCCTCGGGACGGGAGGGTTTGCCCATGAAATAAAGTTGAGATTCTTGGATGAAGAGAAGAGGGGATGTCCATGTGTTGCAGAGGCGTACCAAATATTTCACGAGTGGCGTGCCCGCGAAGCCAGAGGAGCGCACCGATAAGCGACGGAGGTTGTTGCTGTCCCCCAGACTGATATCGATCTAAGCTTTCGTTTTGCTTGGAATTCTTCATATTTCCATTGATATTGGCTACATGAGAAGAAGATTCATCCGTTTCTAAAGACACAGTACCCATGGCGCGCGAGAACTTGCGTTTCTTTGGCGTAAGCTTTGTTCGAAGGGGAAGCGCCATATGCATCAACTTCGCCCATGGTGTACGTGCGGACCATTTGCGGGCCACCTCGCGAAGCGGATCTCGGGGTTTGGACGCAACCCCAACAGATTGCCTTGTATTCGTCGGCGGGTAGAGTCCAGCCACGCTAGCAGCTGAAATTGCTTTCTTATCTGATTGAAGACGCTTTCTTTGAGTATCCGGTACATGAGGAACCAGCACTCGACGCCTCCGATATGTAGTACTTCTTGGTATGACTTCCACAATCGATGCGAGTGATGTTTCCCAGTCATCTTCATCCCTCGGAAAAGACGCCTTTCGAAGCTTCAGTGACGCCCGCATGCATTCTTTTTCACGATGACTGATTGCACCTCGGATAGGCGGCGGTGCCGACGACTGGCTACTGTCCTTCGCCCTCGACTCTTGCTTCGAGTCAATGTATGGGGCGCAAATAAGACTATTTTTCTCATCATCGTTAACAGAAGCGGGGTTTTGGGTTATGTGGTCTTCAATAAATCCAGAAGAATCATTGGCGGTGCGGCATGATTTCATGTGCGAAACTGCTCTGGTGAATAAGACTGGGCGGTTACAGATACAACATTGCACGAGGGGGAGCGTAGAGTCCTTGTGAAGCGCAGCTTTATCCGGACAAGAGTTCGACGTCGGCTCCGCGAAGATATCAGCCATTTCGGCATCCACTTCGACTGAGCCTGACGCTCTTGAAAACTTCAGGCTTTGTTCCGCGGGTGACTTCGGACCTATTTCGGCAGGCATTGAGAGATGGAAAGCATCTAAGACCGACTCCGTAGCAGACGAGTCCCATTCTGAGCCGATTTGAAAAACGGTGCGCTGCACGGGTCTAGAGCGAGGCCTGCTTCGAGTTTCCAAGAACTTGATTGGTTTGCAGTCTTCGGGAGTGAGGTCAGTCGTTGCGCACAAAAAGCTGAGTGACGCGGGAGTGGCCTTTTCGGTCATGGCAATTAGTTGTGGGGTGGATAGCGACAGGTTCCGAAACAGCACCGGAACCTCGCTTGCGGTGTGGCTCAAAGTCAAAGTGGTCTCCAAGGCAACGTAGACGGGAGCAGATAGACTGTCAGACGAAAGCTTCGGGGTAAATGCAGAAGCCCATGTTCGAAACAGGTTTTGAGCTCGAGGGGGAAGGTCTTCGTCAGCGGCTGTCTGAGTACAACGGTAATACCACTTCAACGCTCGATTGGTTGTCTGTGTCACCAACCGGTTCTCGTAATCAGAAGAGGAATTCCATTTTTTGAACTTTTCCCCAAAATGAAATCTGAGGCGGTCTCTCCACCTTCGCACGCAGTTGTACCTTCGTACGTGTACCTTTGTACCAACGGTAGAGGGTTAGTCCTTCTCCAGGTCCACCTTACCCAGTTGGGCATGCATGATCTGCCCACCGGCCCAACCACCGCTTTCACGCATCCGTCTTCGTGCACCCTTCGTTGCATTTGGACCGGACCCAGGTATCTACCAGGTAAGAGGATTACCAGTTTCCTCCACCCTGACTTCACCTCACCGTGCTGATGCGAAGGGTTCTGGTATACTCCACTAAATCTGGATTGCCACAGGAGGACAGATGAAAGCAATTTGTAAAGAGCAGCTAGCTTGGAATGTTTGTTTGACAACCACAGCAACGACGACGAAGAACTACTACATGATGAAAACTCCTTGTGTAAAAACTGCAGCTACCTTTATCAAGACATTCAGGCCTTCAAGGATTCCTTCTCAGCAGTTCTTTTCGAGTTGCTCACATTCTATGTTCCCGCGATTCACGAAGGAAGACCTCAGTCCAACATGCTCTCGATATTTTTCCTCGACACCACGAGACCCATCTAAGAGACGAGGCCATTACGCCAGCACTGCGACGAATGTACTAAGAAGTCAGATCGATGCTTCGCTTTCCGAAGACAGATTATTGCTGCCAACGGAGAGTCACACGTACAGGCTCGGGCGATTACTTGGTCGAGATTGCAGAGCAGGCGATGTTATCCTCCTATTCGGTGATCTGGGCGTAGGAAAGACAGCGTTGGCGCGAGGCTACATACACTCCGCACATGCTGACGATAGCGTAGCGGTAACGTCTCCTACGTATTTGCTTCTCAACAGCTACGAAAAGCCTGACAAGCATCCTGGAATTCCAGAAATCTTACACATGGATTTATGGCGCTTAAATGACGCGGCTCAGCGGCCAATTGTTGATTTCAAGAGGGCATTCGATCAAACTGCGTGCCTGATCGAATGGCCCGATCGCCTAAAATCACTCACACCTCTCACCCGACTTGAAGTGCATATATCGTATGACAAAGAAGAACCTAGTACGGCAATCTCAGACGATGATCCCTGGGGCTTCGGAACGGATGACCCGTATGGGTCCCATGAACAGCGCGGACGTTATGTTTCAATGAAACCACATGGCAAAGAATGGAATGAAAGAATACAGAGTATTATGGAAGAATTCTGTTGCATAGATGCAACCAAGGTCACTGCTGTTGAAAATGACTGAGTTGGACCTTCGAAACAAATATGTGATTGGGAAGTCGGGAAACAATGCCTCCGACTCATGCTTCAGCTTGACGACCGGTATGTTCGAAAGCTCGTAGAGTGCATGCGTTGCCGTATTTCAAACACGGGTTAAGTGTAATCTGCATGCAATGTACCCTAGTTGGTGATGCTCTAAACCAGTCCTCGTGGGTCCGGGTTCATATATAGAGTCTCGAAACCGTGCATGGGTGTTGTTCGATTTGATTCATTGCGTTATGCAGTAACATCGGAAGATTTCAATAACTGCTCGGAGCACCTAATCGCTATCTTGCTTCGCCAGTCACGGGAAGTGTTTTCTTTTTGTTCTTTAATCAGATTGTTATTATACAGACTGTCTCGCATTAAGTTTCCGTGGATGAGACAGTGGTCGTTTTAGATCAATCACAGCTTTATATCTCGAAGGGCTTATTCGTTGATTGTATTTTATCGCAGCAAGAATGAAAGATGTTCTTGCCGTTGAATCGTTTGGTACATTGGAAACTGAACGGGGGAGAAGAATGTTGCCGAAAAGTTTTGCGATTTGTACAGCCTCTTCTTTTTCCTTCTTCACAGCACCATGCTGGCAAAGGAGACCAATTACATACCAAAAGACGTTCCCATTCAGCGGAGGTAATAAGCCCACTGTTCCATGAACCTCGAACGGGTCCTCTGTTCGACCTACCTCAAGTACTCGACGGTATACCGACTGAGGAATGACTGTATCTTCCAAGTTCCTCAAAACTTCCAGCAAACACCCTGCTATATCATGACCGTCAATCTCATCTGGGATGGTTTGCCCATTATCGACATACTTCAAAACTTCATGGATTTGCGCGTTACTGCGTTTCCGGAGAAATAAATCGGGAAAGCGGTGCATGTAATATTCCGTTTCTCCTTGATGTACTCTCAGCAATGCGTCTATAAGCAGCCAGATTTCTTTCGGCACCGCCGACGGTAAGGCATCTGGGTGACTTCTGTTCTCCCGGTCACTATCAATGGATTCCCGGTCCGTCATGAAGACAGAATCCGGAATTTTCTCACGTCTTAGAGAGCGAACAGAATTTGACCTCATTGACAGCATTTCAAGAGAAAGACCCAATGTCGTGGGTACGTATCTGCCACTTATTTCTATCCTTCTGCGCTCCCGACCTGGTTCGATTAGCATCGTGAGATCTGTGTGTAATATGCAGCCATCGCTGCAGACTCGAGCTGCCAGACCGTTTTCAGAACCAACTCTAGCTAATAGCTCCAGCACAGCTGATTCGTTGGGGGGGATAATGACATTCTGCCATCGTGCTGCATCGAAACGTAGCCATTCGGGCTGCTGCTTTGGGGCTTCGATTCTAATATGTGCAGCTCCATGTTCTGACGTGTTCCTCAGCACCACCGTGACACTCTTTGTTTCACGGAAGAGCAATTTACCCATCGGGACAGGGCATGGGTCAATAAGAACCTTGGGCAAGTATCTCTCCATCCTGCGATCTAGAACCCTCTGAGCTTCCGTTCCGATTCTCTTCTTCCTCAATGCGTCCTCCACCCCGAACTTCATTCCAAAATGAGCGTACACTGGACGATGGTCAGACGAGTATACCTTTGCGTAATCATAGCATCTCAACATCACCGGAAGTTCATTGCCTTTGCCGTCTGTACTGGGCTTCCACAAGATGCGATCTGTATAAGCTGGAGTCCTTTTTATGTCTCCGTTTTCGTCTGTGGCGTACTTGTCGCTGAATCTATCAAACTTGTAGGTTGGTGGAAACTGTATTGGCCCTTCCCGAAAGCCTTTGAAAATATCATTCCACTTCATTTGATACTGGAGCTCGTCCGCATTACGCAAGGCCATCCAGTTCTGTTCCCTGATCCATTCCATGACGCGTTCTAAAGGAGCATCAATTCTATAGTTCAAGTCTCCCAACCAGAAAACAACGTCGTGAGCGAGAATGCCTGATGATGTGGAAACCTGAGTGGAAGCTGCTGTTGAGCCGTTGCCAAGCTCTGCGATAGCGGACGCTGCAATAGCGCGAACGTATTTCATGTTCTCAAACCAAGCGCCAGCACCGCTGGAAGTACCTGGAGCTGGTGTGTATGCAATTGGAGCAGACGTTACGTTTCTGAGATCAGCAGAATTCCAG
Source organism: Gracilaria gracilis (assembly GCA_030374805.1). Lineage (NCBI taxonomy): Eukaryota > Rhodophyta > Florideophyceae > Gracilariales > Gracilariaceae > Gracilaria > Gracilaria gracilis. Next base: position 701,403 of record JARGSG010000224.1, on the reverse strand, counting down.
CTCCAACCCACCCTAGATTCTCGCATAGCAGATTCCGGTAGCGACTTGGGCGGCATCGAAGGGGGATCATCGAGCAAATCTGGTTGTTCGAAAACTGCTTTTCTGACAACGTCTCGAAAATCTTGATTACGACGTTCGACATTGCCTGTGTGAGCGGTCAAGTGACAAGAAACGCACGATATGGTTCGGTCATACAATTGAAAGCGTACGGCTATTCCCCCCTTGTTACCAACAGCATTAAGGAATCCAGTTGCAGCGGTTGAGATCTTGACGTCGGAGAGATAACCGGAGTGATTCTTTCGCACGAAGACCAAGATCATTATGCCCACAAGTTGTTTCTCTGCGACAATATCGTAGTCATCATCGAGTAGTTGGTGGATTTTTGTTCGCCACTCCACGCCTCGTATGGTATCTGAACGAACAGCATCCATTCCGGATAAAGATTGTACTTCTTGTAAACCAAGCATGTAAATATCAAAAGGACATCTATCTGTTCGGCGTGTCGGAAACAACCACGGAGTGAGGTCCAGGTTCTGTTCCGGGGAACGCCCATTGACGTTCCACGTTCCAGCAAAGATGTTGAGCTCCTTGTCCGTTGTAAATTCATGACGATGTTGAGAAAGGTAATCAGTATACCACCCGTTGCGTCTCTTCGTCAGAGCGGAATTCAGCGCATCAGCATTCATTACGTCTCGTCGGCGTGGCGCGTTTTCGTACACTCGCAGCTACGGATGCGTACGTTTGATGATGGGTTGAAAGTTTTGGTTTGAGAAGATGTGTGAGACGGGAAGGAAGGAGAGGTGCGTTTGGAAGGAGCGCGTATCTAGTAGACAGAATCGGGCGAATTTGACGATGGGCCCGGGCTCCGGTCGCCTGCGCCTGCGATTTTGTGCGTCAGTGATGACGGCGACGGGCTTGACGCAAACAGGCGCGATGCAAAGAGCCAGTCTCGTCTTTAGATATTATAACAAACAGTTGGGCTCGCGTGCGCAAGTGCGAAACGACGAGCAGGCTGCATGCTGCTGTGCTGGGGCCGCCAGTGGACCGCGCGCGCGCCGTTTGCGTCTCGCTCTCCTCATGCGGTCCAGGTCTGGAAATTGGCATTTGGGTTGTATATTGGCAATATAATATTGCCACGCATCGCTCCCGCGCGCAGGTCGACGTGTGGGGGCTCATATCTGAGCGAACCAACGGTAGCGACCGCTAACCCTTAACTTGGCACACCAATTTGCTCATCGTCCACGTTCACCTCGCGTGCGTTTCGTTTTCAAAAAGTTTCAAACCAAGCCGCTCCCCTATCGAACGGGTCGTGAAGTTCACTCATCGTCGTGGAAGCCGCTCCCACGCCGCACGTTTTAATGGTCCCCGCCATGGAGGCTGATGCCATGGACGTTGACACCGTCAACATAACGTCACAAACCCCAAAGCCAGACGTTGTAACTCCCGTCAATCCTGATCACATCGTGGACGCAGCGTTTACTCTGCTCAGAACACATTTGTACAATTTCATCATTCGCCAACTCAAGCTTTCCGTGGGAGAAGAGTTTCTCTCGGATTTCGCACCGCCGCAAGACTCTTCGCTTCTGCAATTGCTACGCTTCGTTCTAGATAAATGGCTTTCTACGTTTGCCGATTCTAAACTGCGTCATCACAAGGTGGATATTCAGCGCTTGATTGACCTTGTTAAATCCATATGTCCGGTTGATATTGTTATTGTGCCTTCTGTCACTACTGCAACACAAGCGCTTCAAGCCGCAGAGTGCTTGCTAATCGACTTCCACCCCGCCGCTTCCGCCCGTGTTTCGGCCCTCGGCAGAGCGTTACAACCAAATAATTCTTCTCAGCATGTTGATACCAGTTCGAAGTCGGCTGTCGCAGTTGATTTATCGCCTCGTCATGCAATACAGGCTCACCAAAAGCCGCCACAGCAACCACAAAAACAGCAAAACCTTCCGTATATTCCAATGCAGCATCTTTCTCAGCTTCTGGAAAACCGTATCCTCCCAGTCGTGCTTGATGGATCTAACATCGCATGGCGTCATGGTCGTTCAAACTTCTCAATACGCGGCGCTGTCGAGGCTCTACGGTACTTTTCCGAACGGAAGCATCCAGTAGTTCTCTTTCTTCCTGAAGCTCGGCTGCGAAACACTGCACAGAATAGTGATTATGACCTCGTAAAATCATTACAAGGCACCCCCAGTCTCGTTCTAACACCCGATGATGACTACGATGACGCATACATATGTCATTTTGCACGAGCCAATTGCTCCCTCATCGTCAGTAATGATGCGTTTAAGGATCATGTTTATCAGGCTTCCGCGGTTTCAGAGCACGTTGCTAAGGAGTGGGATGCATGGTTTTCTGCATGTCGAGTGTCTTTCACCTTTCGAGGTGATCAGTTTCTCCCGAACCCGGCGTTCAATTACGACCGAGCTGTTCAAGTTGCTATGCGACTTGCTGTTCCACTTTGAACTAACTTCTCGATTTGGATCTTCCTCACAATGCTCCTCGTTCCACTCCAATGCAAGCTATCCCGGTGCCATTCTTACAACAAAGCCCGTTGAGCGCCACGAGACTGCCGGAAGAACAGAATTGTTTACAGTACTTAAGTCCGTTGCCGCAGCGTTTTGAATTTAGCGTTCTACTTGAAATCTGGCAACTGTTCACCAAGAACTCATCTCACTGAACATGTCAAAGATGAGTAGTATTCAATGCAAGTCTCCTGCTCATTTGTGGCACAGAAGATGAGTGGCAATTGTGCGTTCAAGGGAGACAAAATTTTGTTGAAGTTGACGCCGAATAGGTTGAGCCGTTGGATACATCTGAAGGTACTCTCGGAAAAGGAAACCGTTGAACGTGTATCTGGATTAAGAATACGATTTCCTTCACATATATGTTATGACACGACTTGTGCCATAGACTCCTTTCACTCCGTCCATTCTATGTGATAATTGAGCGTCGTGTATCCCATTTATGTGCCAATACTGATGGGCTTCCGTCAGAGTTAAGCTCTCTTTGTCTGAGCACGATCGTTCAGCGTTGGCGTATAGGATGTTTCACACCACTTCATTTGGGTCATAGAACTTAACCAAATGGAGGGATTGTTTATTTTGAACTTAGAAAGTGAACAAGAGCAAGTGTAGGGGCCATACAAAAGTGTGGACCGGTTACTATTTTGCTGTGAGTGATACCCTTGAGCCACCCCTCAAGAGCAAGAACCCAGAACGGCCTTCAATTGCAAAGAATCCCGTAGAGAATAAAATGCATTGCCTCAAGCTCTTCAGATCTGTTCATACTTTTATGGCCCGAGAGTTTCTATGGAGAAGCGGCCCCCGATTCGTTGCCTCGGGCTTTTCACGTATTCTTATTTAGTCATGAGCTTAGTTCATGCCCCATCCCATGAACTCAATACAAGGTTGAAGAAGTGGATCCGGTGTTGAACAACTCATCCCGAAATTAAAGCAACACCATTCTTGAACAACAATTTGTCCCGATTTCAGAACTACATTCATGGGGTTTGGCTCATTAATACAACTGCACTCGCCATAAATGACTACATCTTCATGTTAACAGTTTGGGAGGGCCTTCAATAGGCTACAGTAGAAAGTGGGAATAACATCATCCGCGATACGGTATGATGTTTCTATGGCAAGCAGGACAGGGGGGCGTTTCTTCAACGAATTTCCCGCCACCATAACACTACCAGACGATTACCTCGAGCCGAGTTCTCAACAAACCCCCAAGCTGTTAAAGAGATTGCAAGTTAAGAGGCTTGAAAGTAATGGGAAAGTTTAGACGATTACTAAAACGCAAGAGTTCATTCAAGAACTCTGATGAAAAAGTCGACGGTTCCGAAGTCCGTGAGTTACCCTGTCTGAATGATAATGCATCTGAACCTACGAAGAGCGGAGACCATAGTTTGTCGTCATCTGAGGGAAGGAGCAACTATGAAGTCAAGAGAAGTGGATTGGCCGGTGATTCGTCAAAAAGCAGCAAAACTAAGACTCGTCCCACAAGTGTTGTAACAAGAAGCATCTCTGAAGCGCAACGCAAAGGCGCAAGAGCGACGGGGAATCTTGCTTCCGGCGTGGTCACAGGAAGCGGCTCGCAAATCTTGTGGTACTTCATTTCTTCTCTTGGTGCATCATCCGAAAAATCTTTGTCGAGAAACTGGCTCCCGGGTGGCACAACACTTTCCCAAGGAAAGTCATGGGTGTACGAAGTACGGCAGGGTCATGGAGACTTGGAACTCAATGCTGTTCGGAGTCAAATGAACGGTAGATTGTATCGAACTGGAAACCGACTTCAAGGTGGAAGATGGAGCCGACTGTTGCTCGGAGACGAATTCACGTCTACGCCTTCCAAGAAGCAATCACATAAGCTAAAATTTGTGGTGTCCTATTGTGTGTGTCTCAAATGTCGTATCGCTAGCGTGAAGACGGAGCAGGAATTCAACGATATGGATAAAATGCTTGAGGAGGCAGAACATGGAATAGGATTTGAGGAAGATGAAAGGGCCGCAAACGACCAGGAAACGCTATCTACAGATTTAGCGAACAAAGAAAGTCGTGATCGCGATCTTGACGCAAATCCGAACACTGTTTCTATCACACTTGAAGCGATTCAAGGCCTCATACAATTCACTGAGCTCTCTCTAGCTGGAAACGATCTCGGTCTTCTTGGGGAGACCATTCACTCACAAGAGCTCGAACTGGGAACAGTGAGCAAGATTAGTGCCAAAAGTGCGAAGGTGATCTTTTCGAAACATGCGCAGAAGTTTCTTAGGAAGGATCGATACATGGGACTTTTGACGGCCGAAGAAATCTCCACTATAGTTGCCGAAAAAGCCAAAGATCATTACCGACAACACAAGGGAAAAACAGTGCGGCGCTTCTACATTTGCGGGTTACTACACAAAATGCTCTTGGAAGGGGTATCTGCAGTGGTTTTTCAACCTTCACGACAAACGAGCAACGATGAGAAGAGGAAGGAGCCGATAGGAGTTTTGTTTCGACGGCAAATTATGTCAGTTTTTGTCGGGAACTTGGCACTGGAAGAGAGCTTTGGATCCTTCATTTATACAAGTGCGTCGATGTACCTTGGATTCGGTCATGATAAAGAAGGCGCACAATCTATTTATGCGAAAGGCAGATTAGGGGAAGCACGTCGGTTAGGAATCAACGAGCTTCGGTCACACTTGAATGTACAAGACGGCCAGAATTTGGTTCTAGAGATGTCCTAGCCGAAAACTGGAACGTTGGAGTACATTCGGAAAAAAGACGGTGCGCAGAGCTCTGCGATATGACAATGACCCAGCTTGCAGAAGTGCATCAACTTCACTGAGAGAGAGGGAGAGAGAGAGAAAGCAGCTACGGCTCCTAAACTACTAAGATAGGATACTTGATGTGATATTGTTACATTTAACGAGATTGAGCTAATTGTCTTCGCTGCTACCCAAAACATCGAATGCCCCTCCAGATCGTGGAAGGGTTTGCGTTGCGAGAGGGAGTGACACAAGCTCAGCAGAGGAAGCGGACCTGGCATGTCGATCATGTTGATCATCTATGTGCTTCCCTTTAGACTTTTGAGCTTCAGCTCGTTCTTTTCTAGAAAGAGCAACCGACTTTCTGATCTTCTTTTTCCTGCGTTTGGTGCTTGACGGGACCTCATCAACCGGAAAATCATCTTTGGTGGTTATTGGACTTCCAACCTCTTCCGTGCGGAACATCGTATCAACTTTTGCAGGGTCGCAATGACTCTCAATCACGCGATTCTCCGCAACGTATTGAAGTCTGGTTCCGCTTACTGCAGCCCAAAGCGCGCAATGAGCTCCAACCAGAACTACAAGGCTGATCAAAAGCACGCAGATTAGAACATCCCTCACAAAACTTGCTTGAAGAAGATCCTCAACACGAGCTTCCAAGCTGACCACAATCTGCATCATTTGCTTCTCAACGTTGGCAATTCTTTCATCAACCGCTCCAGATCTAGAATGAGTACTTGCGAGGGCTCGTGCAAACCTAGATAGCTGCGAATCAATGTACTGGTTGGTAAGCGTTTGGTTGAGCTCCAGGAGGCGAAGCATTCGAGTCACTTTCCGGAAGATATTGTCCTCAACGGACACCGGAGCAAGCGCATCCGTACGCACAGCTTCTATTACGATGCGATCATCTTCGGAAATGAGGTCACTATCCGCGGGCTGAACTTCTTCATCAGTCGGGGACTGAACCGCATTTGCCCTTATGTCCGCAGATTCATCAAGAGTAGAAGTCCCTGACTGGTTATCATGATCATCTCGAATAGCATTTGCTACGTCGTCATGAGTTTCATGACCGCTCCTATCGTTCGCTCTTGAAGTCTCGCGTTTTCTTGTATCATAATCCGCTGCACCACTTTGCTTATACCGGTACCCAGATGCTCCTGAATAAGAGTCAGTTCCTTGATCCCTGTTTTCGTCACCAACTGGGACATTGACGTCTTCCAGAGGGTTTGATATACTCCCTTGACTGGCTTCTTCGTCATCACTGGAATGATGATCGCGGACTTTTTGGTCTACTACTCCCTTATCACCAAAATTTCGGCTCTTGCCCTCAGCTAGAGGTTGAACCTGATTATCTTCCGGAGTCCGTTCTTCGAAGACGTCTTTCCAATCGGCAATAAGATTCTTACCGAAAGCACGAATAGTAGAAACCGGGCAGTAGTATTCATCTCCCTGTTTCCCAGAGTACATGACCCGCAAGAAACGAGTAACGACCCTCTTCGAGATCTGAAAGCGCTGAATGGACTTCACGTTTCGGAAGTTGAAAACACCAAGAATGTTCCATCGCTTCGGGGGGTAAGAACTAGCTCCAAGAACTGCAACCTTTCGAGCGGAGGAAGAGTAGTATTCGAAATTAGCGGTCTCAATGCTTTCAAGAATGACCTCTTCCGAAAGTTCCAAGTCAATCCATCGCGAACCCATCAGACCGTATCCATCGCATGGCGCAAGAAGATATTTGTCAACGCTTCCGATGAGAACATTCTTTGCACCAGCAACACCTTCCGAGTGCGCCAAGACCCTGGCACCGGCATCGGCAGAAGCAAAGTTAAATGGTTTTTCCTTTGCACCCTGAAGATTGTGTTGGATGAGAACGTCATCAGCAATGGGATTGTTGATAGTAGTAGTTTCTACGGGGCTTGGCCTATCGAGATAGTTAGTATTTGAGTTAAGTCGCTTCTTAGAAATAATTGAAGAAGGCTGAGCATGATTTCTGACTTGCGCTCGCCGTGTGGAGCTTGAATTGGTGTTGTTAAAAGCTGATAAATTGTGAGATGAACGCGAGTTGGGCTTAAATGTGATAGAAGACGGAAGCGGAGTAGCAGAAAATAGATACGACGCATCAATTATAGATCTAACAATAGCTCCAAAATTAGGCACTACGTTCGGTAGTCGAAGTGGAAGGTTGAGACCAGCTCGCAGAGATGCATCAGACCCGAAAGGATCGTCCGCTGGTAGATTAGAGGGTACATGACTGGCGGTGACACGGATGGGGATATTTGCATTGTGCGCAGTAGGGGAAGGACTGCTCGACGAAAGCTGGTTGTGAGACGAGGGGTGTGAATGTGATGACGAGGGTGAAATACTGGTTTCGGGAAGTCGTGCGCGAGTGGTGCTTAAAGTCTGTGCATTGGGAGCGCCGGACGGGGTACGCTTGTGTGCTGTAGTGGACGTATAGGTAAAATGTGATTCGGAGGTGTTATTCGGAGTCGTAACTGGGTCATGCAGAAAACAAACGCGGGCGAAGAGGGCAATCGGGAGGGGCTTCTTGAAGAGTTGGCATTTTGCGATGGTGCGAGGCGAGGGTCTGGGCGGTGGCGACGCACGTGCATGGACATTTCGAACGCGCGATTCAATATCCTGCAGCTTGCGTTGCTTCCACTCCTTGAGCGGAATGAAGACTTGTTCGTCCAAGACGGCAGGAGAAAGCGAGGGCGTTGGGGAGGGGGGAGGGAGAGACGCTGACGGCGTTTGAGACGGAGGCACGGGAGTGGAGGAAGGCTTTCCTGGCGGGTGAGCAACTGCGTGTGAACCAGGAACGGATGGGAACGGCGACGCAGGCAAAGAAAGTTTGGGCGGTTGCGAGTATGTTGGTGCAGTAGATGTGGATGGGCGCTGGGACGTAGAAGAAGTTCCAGAATAGGGGGCCGGAGTATTAGCGAAAGAGATGGCAAGAAGGAAGGTTGGAGTGAAGACGAGTAGTGTGACGAGGAAGTTCATCAAGACAGACGAGTTAGTCGGAAGTGCAAGGATGTACGCTGGAGGGCATGGTAGGGGAAGGGAGACAGGGGTCGAGACGGGGGACGGAGGGGGAATGGGTATCTAATCTACCGGAGCAGCTGCAGAGCTGGCTGCGATTGTTTTGTGTGGTGAGCGACGGCAGAAGTGCGATGCCGACGTGTCGGGGGCCGTAACGCTCTACCGCGCCTGGGCTGCGCTTTGCCAATGCGAGCGAAGGCACTGCAATTTTCGGCACACGGCGCTTTTGCCGCAGGCGACACTGCAAAATTGAGCCAATTTGTTAGAAGCGCTGCAATCCTGCATTGACGATTGACCAGTCAATCATCATTCGCTGCGCGGGAATAAGGGCGTGACTTGAATTGTTTCCACCTCCGGGCAACAGAATTATGGACGTAGAGAGACGCCTCTTCTTGTAACAACAGAGAGGACGTGAAAGCCTGGCGTCGAACGTTGCTTGCTGTCGGTTGCTGTACCATCCAACTTCTCGGTCGCGTGAAGAAGGTCCTTCTCACTTTGGTGGCGCTCAAGGAAGGGCGCTGATAAACGAGACATCTCTATAAGAAACTGAAGCGCTAAAACGGTCCGTGTTCTTTCGGGTCATTTGGGGATGATATCAGACATAACCAGTTCCTGCTCTCGAAGGGGAGGCACGCACAATCCTCTACAATGATTTCCTTGTGGGCATCTAACACGTGGTGTTCTACGTCGTTTGGAACGCCGGGTCTGTCTGGTCCGGTGGTGTCTCGAGGCAATTCGGACAGCCTGCGGTTTCCTGGCTTTCAAGACAGCTTTCACCTGACATGTTCCGAGCAACCACATGTGGTCCACAAAAAGCGCTCATTAACAAGGTGAACAAGGGTCTGTCGTGTCATAATGAACACCCCGGCCGTACCCTAATATCTTATTCGCGTTTCAGCAACAGCAGGCGGGTGGTTCTCAAAAACTGGAGAATAGAATGCCATCGACTTGGGGTTGTTGAGACTAGATATCCTTTTTTGTTAGTAGATTAGCCCAATTACAACGTAGCATGAACCGTTGAAAGAAACGTTCTCACACTAAGAAAGCCAGTTGGTGAGACTAACAACCCCTATGGTTAACAAACCGAAAGAAGGGTATCATTGACAGCTAAAGCGCTCATGTTGCCGTAATCCAAAGTGAGAGGAATACATAGGCAGACGAGCTTCGTACGGTGAATACTTTGTCTCCTGATTGATTTCGTATGTGGACCTAATTCTCGGGGTCATAGGGTCAGTCCTCTCATACTCCGTAACCTTACTAAACTTCACTGTATCCATTCATTTCTTGGTGAAGTTCGCTGTAGTGTTCACCGTGGCGAGAATGAGATCATTTTTGGCTATCATCCACTGCGCCATTTGTCATTGACCAACGAGCAAAGATTGACAAGAACGTCTGCGAACTTTCTAACGGGAGTAGTACTCCTGGAAGGTATCTCTCATACCTTTGCAGCGAACCGCTTTAACGGTTGACGCAATGGCGATGCACTAGTTGTAACAGCGTTGGCGTTTTACCCCTGTACACTTGTGCTTGCTTGCCTGACATCTGCACGGCTCTCCTCACCATTGCTTCGAAGCAAATGACAAGCCTAGCTAGCGCAATCCATTGTGGAAAATCCATTTTGATAGATTCCAATTTGCCTTCAGCGCTATCTACTGCATCTGTTGCGCCCAATTGAGGGTTAGCGTTTTAACAGTTATCTACTAGAGGAAAGGAGCTCCCGAAAAAGCATTTCTCCTCATGTTTATGTGCTCGGGCAATCGAATCCGGTTGGACAAGGTCTTGCATCAAACACGTCTGATCCTTCTTTCTCGATTGCGGCGTTCCACCCGGCTGCTCTTGTGCCAATGTTTGACCGTCGATTTTTGGAAGAATCTCGAGTTCGGACAGCCAATGCAAAATTTAGGGCTGGCAGCAGTATTGAAAGAGAGGCCAATGCGTTTGTACCTATGTATCACATGATTCTTGGATGATTCCCTCTCGGTACCGTTGGTACTTAACAGGCCTCCGGCAGGACCCCAACTTCAGGGCTGGGCTCGCTCTTCTTCATCGCCCCTGCGCCGACATGGACGAAAGCTACCACATACATTGCTTTCAATGCGAGAGGCTAGTGCCCGCTTCACAGGCCGCGTATCATCGTGGTAACCATTCCCCAGGGCCTCCACCTCGTGCACAGTCACCCACGATTTCGAAGGTGTCGAGTCGTTCACATTCATCACGTCCTCCTTCCGCGCTTATGGAAACGTCCAACACCACCCGTCGTAACGTAGCGTCACTCGGTTCCTCTTCGAGTTCTCGACCACCAAGGCAATCAAATTTTTTGGAGGAAACTTGGGCCGCATGGGATCTGCATCATCGAGTTCAATCTCCTTTTCAAGAAGACAGGGAATCTGAACATGGTTCATCATCTTCGCTAAGTGCAAAGCGCCACACATGTTTGGAGTGTAGTAAATCTTACGCTCAGAGAAGCAGTCTGTTGAGTCACATTCGCTCAGTACATGAGAAGGATCCCAAACTACAATGTCAAATCTGTGGACAGCGCTTTCACAACGTCACCAAGAAGAGTGAGCATGACGAAAGGGCGCACCGTAACTCAGAAAACGCCAGATATAGATGTCAGTGGTGTGGTAGAGCGTACAAGTATCAGGGGCGAGCAATGAATCATGAGCAGAATTGTCTTCGCAGACTTCCACTTCCTCCTCCATAGCGTGAAAAGCTGGCGTGTTGTGTCGCCAGAATAGCAGTGTTTGGTGCGGCCGGTCTCTATCATTGTAGTTCACTCCGCTTTGGTAAAACTGAAGTTGTGCTTGCAGTAGTGTTATACATCAGCGTTTCACGTAGGTTACTGGGAGGTCTGCATACAGCTCACTATCGGACTTCACATTTTAAACTGACAAGCTTTATACCTACGTTACCCTGCCATAACCACAAGAGCAAGGAAGACGAAGTAATATCGGCCTACAGAATTGAATTCTACAAGTATTTGTAGCAATTGATTACTTTCCTTCCCTCAGAGAAAGTACATCAAATCCTTCCAAAAGATAGCCCAACGAAAGCAACGCACCGTGTACAAAGTGAAACAGAACAGCCTTATATTTTGAAACTCTAACAATCCTCGGTTGATCATGATACATGTAAACAAACATAGCCAAATTAAAGAGAACTGGAAAGGCAAAGAACGAAAGAAAGAACGGGAAGATAGGCAAAACATTGGTGTAAAAGAAGTAAGTCTGCAATACGAACAATAAACAAACTAGGACGCAGAGTACTCGTGATGCAACAAAAGTTCCCATTCGAACAATAGGAGATAGCTTGCCAACCGCTGCATCGTCACGGATTTGATGAAAATGGGAACAAAAAAGAATGAGAGCGGTTGGGTAGGCGACGAGAGACGACGCACATAGCACGTATTGGTTATGGAACGGTAGTAAAAACAAAGCAACCAATCGTTCCGAAAGAGAGAGGGATTCATGCAAGAACGGATTGGCTTGGGAATAATACGCGGCAACGGTTGCAATGAAAAAGGAGGTGAAACAAATAACTTCTCCAAGACCTTTGTAACTGAGGCGGAAAGGGGGACTTTGATACATGTAACCGCCAAAGACGGCAACGGCGATAGCGCAGAACGGTGCCATATCATTCCTGAACAAAAGGTAAAACAGAGTGAAGGCAGCTGCAAGAAAGAAAAAGGCAACAGTGAGAACCACATGCCTCATGTTGCGTGTGCCACCAAGCAGATTGACGATGCTCTCTTTCTTGTTTCGATCAACACCAGTGTCAAAATCGAACGCATCGTTTGAAAGATTGAGCCATGCAATGACTAGTATGGCAGCCGAGACAAGCATGACAGCCCTTCCAAGGTCGAACTGATTGGTGTGACAAAAAGAAGCTAAGGATCCGACGGTCATTGGAGTGACGGCCACCGTGTACATGGGTGGTTTGAGTGCGGCTAACCATAGATGCTTGTTCGAGGAAGGCGCAGCGAGAGAAGAAGGTGGGTACTCAAGCTGTGTGACAGGCGCAGCTGCTTGATGTCGGTTGCGTACGGCGCGACTCATCGCGTCGGAAAATCGAGAGGCCACTGAAGTTTCAGTGATGGTGCGAATTCGGATGGCGGAGCGATGTAAAACTCGTACCTAATCCTTTGAGCGTGCTCCGTAACCTTAGAATGTATCTTACCGTTGGTATAGATATACAGTATAACATAACCTACCCAAGGGTGAGTTGATTAGGATCTCAGATTGTGAAGGCGAAGCGATGAGCTCAGATTATTGGGCGATCTGTTGGTGCCACCTGTGCACGTGGGAGTGTGGCCTTCAGTTGAGGATACCGACGGCGTTGATCCGATCAACGCGGATCAACTTGATCGTGGTTCGTTCGATACTGTAATTAGGTCCCATATCAGGTAACGTTCGTGTTCTTTGGAGTCCACATCTACCCTTGATACCGTACTGGCTATCTGTACACGTACAGCATACTGTCCACAGCTGCATGTGCAACGCGGTATCCTTGACTTTATACTCCTCTCCTCTGTACATGAACTACGGAACTCGCCACGCGACACTCGGCAAGCTGTTGCTGCGAAAAGGCAAACCAATCAAGCACGAATGCTTCACAAGAGCTTGGCAGAACGAAGTTCACCAAGCTTCATTAACCCATCGCCGCCGCCGGCGATACCGCGCGCGCACGACAGCGCATGTAATTGCGTGTGCAAACAAGCGTGCGCCAGCCACACGCGCACGTACCGCTGCTCCAAGTGCGGCAAGGTAGGGCACAACGTGCGCAGCTGTCCCGGGCCGCCCGGACCCGCGCCGTCATCGACGTGGTACCGGCAGCGGTGCGGTATATGCGGGCAGACGGGGCACAATGCGCGCAACTGCAACGCGCGCGCGCGCTGCCGCGTGTGCAACGGCAGCGGCAAGCTCAAGTGCTCCAAGTGTGGCGGGGGAAGCACTTTGCACCAGCGCGTGCTGGCGGGCAAGCGCAAGATTGCACGCTTGAGCCGCGGCGCGGTGTTCTTCGACGACAAGAAGGGGACGGAGGCGGCGGAGGACGTGTTGGTGGATAAGGACGGGCGAATTGGCGGCAACAGCGTGAAACAGGTACGCAGGGCTAAGCAAGGGTGGGGCGAGGGGGACGCGAGCAGCGAGATGCACGACGAGGAGGACCGCGTGTGCAACCGGTGCCTGGGCACAGGCTTCCTCACCTGCATGGCGTGCACCAGCGATGACTGAGCGCGCGCACGGCGCTCCCACGCGCCGTGCCACGTGTGGTGGCGTGCGCCAATCACAGAGCATCAAGTTAAACACGTTTTACGTCGTTAAAGTTTAGCGTTACCGCCGCGAAGAGCGCCCGGCGTTGGAGCGGTTGCGTCGATCGCGTCGATCGCCTCTGCCGCGATCATCGCGCCGATCATACGCGTCGTCCCGCTCGTCGCGCCGCCTCTCGAACTCTCTTTCCGCCCGCGGCTGCCACCCCACAGACGCACCTCCAACGTCCCTTCCGTCGCGTCTTCTCTCATCCGCTCGACGCTCGTCAATCCACCCCGGCGCCGCTCCCATCCCAGAGTACTCTCTCTGTCCTCCAGACCGACTATACCGTCCGTCATCAACCCGCAACCGTTTACCGCGATGCGCGTCTCCGTCGTAGTACCCACCTCGCGTCGGCGCGTAATCTCGTCGTCGCTTCATCGCGTTTGAGTCCTGTCCGCTGTCGCGCGCGTGTTCGCTTGGTCCCTTGCTATCCATCGCTCGTCCATCCGGCGGCCCACGGTTGTACTCGCCATGATGACCCCCGCGCCCATTGTTACCGTTACCATACTCATAACGGCCCATATGGTCGCGACGACGAGCCCCATCACTCTCTGCGCGCACGTTTTCCCTAGGTGATCGACCTTCTCTGTCACGAGTACCGTTATCTCTCTTCCTCATGTCCCTCCTTGACGAATGGGGCCCTTTGCCTCCCATGTCATTTCGGTCCGTTCCATTGTTCGATCGCCCGTACTCTCGCTTGTCGCCGTCCATACCACGCCTCGGCTCATTCTTTATCCCACCTCTCCTCGCATCATCCCCCGCGCCACGTTTTGCTGCTACAGGTCTTCCACTTCCAGAGCTTGGCCGAGCCACATCCACCGTTCGATCACCGATTTTCTTTCTTCCGTCCTGGTGTTGCAACTTGCGATCATCTCGTCCTCCATCTTTCGATTCCGCCGGTCGGCTGTTGTTTTCATGTTTAACGCTCACCGCACGACTTCCATCACGCCCGTAACCATGGTCGGAGCTGCTGGGCGGCTTACCTCCGCTTGCACTGCGGTCGGATGGCGATCGGCTATTCGGGTTGCCGCGATTCGCAACTGGCCTATCTGCGGAACCTCGCCTATCGTTATAGACTTCTCTTGTAGACGACTTGGTTGCATCGTCCCTTCGATCATTGCTGCTTCCGCGAACCGTAGAAGGCAGTCTGTCGTGAGGCCTCGGTCTCTTCGATGGTGGAGGCCCTTCTGCCCTATCATCTTTTGAACCACCAAGGCCCCCGCTGACATCCTCTTCTCGACTTCTCTTCCCACTGCTTGAACTCGTTCCATCTTTTCTGTCACTCCCTTGAGGCTTCGGCATGAACTCCTTGGCATTCGGGTTAAGCTTCATGGTTTCCTGCTTTACATCAGACGCCTTGGCAGGTGATGCTTCATGCCTCGTTGTATTCGCTCTCGCATCACTACGTCCCCCGTTTGCTGCGTTAGCCGTTGATCTTCCAGCCTTAGTGTGGGCCTGGATCTCCGCCACCTCCTTCTTTACGTTAGAAGACGAAGATTGCTGATTTCGAGCGTCAGTCACTGCCGCGGATGGGCGAAGCGTGAAGATGTGCTTCGGTAACCGCTTTGCCCTGCCGGCTTGCAGTCTAGCGAGCACTCCGTTGGAAACCAATCTCAAGTCCTCCAGTTTCGATCGTGACAATTCTTTGATCTGCACCTCGATCTTTGAAGCGTGTTCAACAACTTTGGGATACACGTCAATTATACTTGCTAACAACGACAGCGAGTTCCGTTGGTGAAGATACTCATTGCTCTTGAGAACGATGAACAGGCCGTTGGCAAGTTTTTCATGAATATCAAACAACCACTGGCAGAATCGTTCGTGTCGCATTGGTTTCGTACTGCCGCCGTCAGTGGGTTCCCGGAAGCCATTGGTTTTCTTGTCAGCGGCCTCTGCTTCGAACACTTTTCTGTTGCTTCTCCATCTCTCTAGAGTACCCAAAACTTCTCGGACAAGTACAGAGAGACCTAGAGCTTCATCTTCTGAACAGCCTCGCAAGACCAGAGGGACGATTTGCAATAATATCTCAAAGTACTCAGCGTAAACCATGGCCGGGATATCCAGCTCCAGAAGCATTTCTACGAATCGAGCGCAAAAGATCGCATCCGGAGCAGAAATCTTGCATTTCGGGAGGACGCATTCTTGAATGAACGCTACAACAGTAGCTTTCGAATCACTTTCAGAGTTCCGTGCAGCAGAGAATTCTTCCATGTTGGACGTTAGAGTTTCTCGTACTCTTGACTTCCTTTGTAACACAACATCCTTTTCTTTCTGCAGCTGTTCCGTATATTTTCTTATCCGGCGCACTTCCACCTCTGCCCTACTTATTCGATCTGAGTCCCCATGTATGTGACGACGGAATATTTCAAACTGCTTCTCCCATGTACTCTTCACAAACAAAAGCCGCTTCGCCTCGCTGTCGTAGAGGTCCACGGGAACGGAAACATCACTCAGTCGCAAGGTCCAAAATGTGCGGATTAGGTATGGCGACAATGCACCTTTCGTCCTCTGCGAGATCACATTAGCAAACTCATAAGCATCCGGTCGATCGCGATCGATGTCTTTATCCACTTCCATTTGGTCCGCCTTCTTGGGGCTGTTTCCCTTATCTGTTTCGTTTACTTTCTCTCCTGACTTGGTTGTACCTTCGTTCAAGCGCACAGAGTTTTCTTCGCCTTCCAAAAAGTTCAGGGCAGGCCCCATCATTTCCACTGCGGCAAACGTGGGGATATTCAGTTTGGTGATCATCTTCGTCATACCCATCGTATAAAACGGTTGCCATAGTTTCTTCCGATCCAAACCAGACTCTCCCACTCCATTAGGACAGAAATCCAAGAACTTGCAGAGCTGAACCAAGGTGGTTCTTGCCATGTCTACAATATTCGCCCCAAGCTTGACCGGCATTGAGCGTATTTCTTCTTGATAGATAGTACTCTTGATGAACTGTCCCAAGACCATAGCAATAGGCCCGTGTAGCCCAGAGCGTTCGAATGCGTTTTGAAGCGCAACAGTTGAGACTTTTCGTTCGCGTTCCGTTTTGATATCAATTATCTTTCCAACCAGCTGTGGATCAGGTTGGAGACCGTCCCAAACTCCAGAAACAGCTTCTTGGAGGTACTTCCCACCACCTTTTGCTTTCGCTTGTCTTGTCGTGATGTTGATATCCATCTCAATGTCCGACACACATCTGATAATATCACTTAAAGCAGTCATTAGCAGCGCTTCCTCGTAAATGACGAGCTTGGTGTACAGGAACCCAAGAACGGCATCAATTTGCACTGATGTCACGGGAAGCTTTCGTAGACCAATACCGAGAAACAAGGATAGAGTAGCATACCATTGTGCAGTGTTAACGCCATCTTCCTTTAAACGATTCCTTTCCGAGTTTGCCATGCGGTCCAGAAGCAAGTAAAGCAGCATATCGATCGCGAGGTTGGTGCAGTTCCGACAAGCTTCAACTACGGGAGATATTGTGACGGTGTCAGCAGGGTAACCTTGCACTCTATCGAGCGTCGCGTTGAACGCAGGTAACGCTTGACCAGTAGTTAGTTTCGCGACAGAAGTCAAGAACGAGCTAGCGTTGTCAATCGTGAGCCGCTTCAGAATGTACTTCATTTCGTATGAAGCTCGTTCTGCCACCACCTTGTAGATGGCACACGTCTTCATCACATCGTCCTGGAGATAGCCATACAGCTTCCACCGGGTTGTGTGCGGCAGTTCCTTTAGCACATCCCATATGGCGTTAGCTAACCCTGTGTTTGACTGAAGAAGGGAGAAGGCTGGCAGGATTACTTGACGCATGATATCAATCGCCTCCTTCTCCCTTCTTCCCTTCAAGACGCGACAAAGAGCGAAGAGGAGCCGCGGGGAGTGTCGCGCGTGCGGTCCAAGAACCGTTAGTATTTGACGTACGACAGCTCCAGGTCCATCCGGGTCCGTGGAAACCAGTTGCTCCACGGTGTCCAGCGGCACAGGACATCGGTTTTCCCGTCCCCCCAGCTGGTGTAGCGCTTCGGTGACGGACTCCGCGTGATGATACAGACTCGGGTGCGTCTTGTGAAACAGAGGCTGCAATAAAACTTCTGCTAACGATGTTAAGGTGTGGGCCATGTCTGGATGTGCAGCGATGTCAATATGCACAGACCCAACCTGCAACAAGAGGATCGCAGATATCGCGTCATCCCATCGTCCAAGACCAACAAGCATATTGATGAACTGGAGCTTCTGCGACACAAATCGAGGCAATGGCCCAGCATCAACGAAAGAATACTTGCCGAGCACATCCCGGTCGCTTGCACCATGCCCGTTCGGAGCTGCCTTAAGTCGTTCGTCGCCGTTATCGCGCTTGCCAAGCTTCGAAGACGATACTTCACGAGAGAGTTCCATAAGATGCTTCTCGAATTCGACAAAGCGGTTGTCGAAGACTTTGTTCTTCATGGGCGACATATAACCCCATACATCGGCAACGGTCATGTATCCTTCCCGAATCAAAACGGCGACGGTAGCAAGCAGGGCCGCGGGTGTTGTTTGCTCGAACTCGGCGACATGTGGCTCGACCCCAGCGGAGGGAGCTTCTGCTGTTTTTCCGGGCGCGTGGAATAACTGAAGCATTGCCCCCACCACGGTGGAGATGTGGTTCTCCGGGAAGGCGGCGAGCAAAGATGAAAAGTGTGAGGGGAGCCGATGGTCGATCGGCATGGACGCGCTCTTCGACAGCAGCCGGTCCATATATTCTGCCGCCGCCCCGATGACAAGCTCAGTAACCTTGTTAAAGGTCAGGTTGAAGCGTGAGATGAGCTGCATGCACTTCGGGACGGCGGCGTCGACAGGCATCTCCTCCGGTCTCCTGATGCAGTCGTAGAGAAGACTAATCACCTTGGAGTAGCCCTCGGACTGCTCGCGGAAGAGGTGGTAGCGCGTTTGCGTAAACCACATTCTTGTTCGCGCTCGCTTCTCTTCGAAGGCGTGTTTGGCTTGGGGATCGAGAATAATCAACGCCTCCTGGTCCAGAGAGTCCAAGAGCACTTCGTTCGAGAGAGAACCGGAGGAGAGAAGGCCGTCGACAACAGAACGGAAAAGAGCGAGACGGTCTGGGGGAGCGGGCGGCTTAAGTACCTTGAGAAAGAGCGAAATTGCATTTGCAAGAGAGTGAGCGTCCAGCTTAAGGTGGCATGTTTCAGAAACGATTTTAGACACATTGGTGGAAGAAGGAGAGGCGATGGCTGAGTCAAACAGGCTGACAAGCGCGTCGGTGTGCGACACGCAATGGCGAGGAAGAGTCATGATGTTGATGTTGTGAATTGTTAGTCAGGAAGAGGTGAGGAGATACAGAGGTTGCACGGACAACGAGCGTTGATCCATGTAATCGCGAGATGTTAAGTCACACGGACGGGGGAGCGGGGCCGGCGGGTGCAGTTCGAGGAGAAAGCGCGCGGGCAGGGGCGCACTGAATTCACAGGAAACCGGCGCCAACCGTCGGCTGGAATCCACACGCCGTGATCGAAGGTGGCCTGCCATTTCCGGTGGAGGTCCATGAGACTCGTACACTCGTCACTTGCCTGTGGCAGCGGCAAATGAGAATCGCCCAAAAAATTAGAGCAATGCAGCCTTTGCCTTCGCTTCAAGTTTGGCGGCAAAAACGGCGTTTTCGGCTCGTTGCCCACGATTGAAAACGCTTGCGTGGAGCGCCAGCTGCTGGCACTCGAAATTACATACCTCGGTAGCTACGTCTACAACGGTACGTGTTGGTACGACAGCTGCTGGATACATCATGTCCTCCCGGAACGTCGTCGTCGATGCTAAAGCGAAATCTAGACGAATCTCGGTCATGTCGAGATACCTCGTAGGTATTACCTACCCACCCCGAGCCGCTGCTGCCTTTGGCACCTGCCAAGGCAAGGTTAAGTGAAAATCATGTGTGATGATCGCTTCCAACCAAGTGCATTTGCGTGATGGCTGGGCTTCAAGACAAGTTTGACAGTCACTTGGCACAGATGGAATTGATGAAAGCATATCTAGCAACTAGCTGCAGTGTGTGTGGCGTGTAGCAAATGGTGTAACCTTGGGAAGTACCGTTGGTAACCGAAGTATCACGAGCTTGAGGCGAGGTGAATCTTGGAAGTCCTGTGTCACCAAATCCCTTTTATTTGTTGTATACCCTTGGCCATAATGTACAGTAATGAAATACCTGTCAGTGCACTTGACCAATTCGAGACAAATCTGTTACCGACGGCATGCACTGAGTGCATTGCACTCTGATTCAGGATCCCTTGATACCCATTGATGTTGCTGCTCCTCGCATTTTGCTCCCGAGCATTTAGGGAGCGGGGGCAAGGATAATCCTCTTAACCTGGAGAAGCCGCGATCAATCAGGCTGTCCCTTTCACTACTCGGTTTCCAAAGTTGCGTTATCGCACAGCAAAAAAGACGAAAATACGCAGCTACACAGGGGTACAAGGGTACAACAATGCAAATCAAATCTGCAAATCTGACATCCCCTGCTACCTCTTCGCAGAGGAAGAGGCACCCGTACGTCTTTGACAGACGTCTTTGTGTTCTTGTAGAATCCACTTCTTCCCGAAGCTAGCGTCACACCACGGACACTTGAACGGATTGCCACCTCCATGAATGTTGTTCATATGATCTACCAGACTGCTGTGTCTTGTAAATCTAGTTAAACACTTGCTGCATTCATAAATCTGCAACTTCTTGTGTGAATCTTTCACATGCTGATTACGACTGCTGGTGGACGAAAATGACTGCCCGCATATCTCACACGGGTATCGTTTCATAAGCGTTGCTGAATGTGCGATGGCAGGTGGTCCAAAACGCGGGGTATTAGATGAACCCGGACTCGAAGAGGATGGGCCTGATGTTGAAGTTTTTTGACGATGGGATGAAGTTCGGATGGCAATATGTGACGAAGCATGGACGGTTTGAAGGTGATTCTGTAAACTGGATGCAGTAAAGGATAGACCGCAGCGTGGACATGGTATATTTCGACGACGACTGTTGTTCGGATGTCCAGGCGTTGTGGCATGTGGTCGAGTGATGGTGTTTCGTATACGTGCATCTGGTTGAGGAGGGTTTGGTGCATGTATTGGCTGGGGAAGAGAAGGCTGGTGTTGTTGTTCTGTCGTTCGTTTTGGCGAAGAAGGGGGTGTGGATCTGACAATATGCACGTGATAACTATGTCGATTGAGAGCAGCATCGTTTGGGAAAATTTTGTGACATCGAGGGCATTCTCGCGGCATCTGGAAGTTGGTATTGAACGACGATGATTGACGGTGACAGAATGATTTGATGGCGTGCCTTTTGAGCTGTATGTTGAGGGCTTCGATGTGTTACAATTTGGAGCTGGAGGGGATGGGCGTTCCGGTGTGGATGAGGGTTGGATGTGAAATTGGGGACAGCTTTAAAGAGGGCGGGGAACGCCTCGGACAGAAGGAAGTGGAGTTCTGATTGGCAATGTCGTCAATACTAGTGAGTAGAGATAAGGGAAGGAAGCGCGGTGAGTGTGTGTGTGAGGTAAAATGAACAAGTTGTCTATGAGAATGGTACTTGAACACTTTACTGCGGTTTGTTATTGGTGCGACGCGGATGGACATGTGTCGAATACGAGATGATCGTGAGGGCATAACTGATACGACATTGTAGTTTGGTGAGTGTGACGTGAATGATAGCCCTGGTACAGGTGAAGCACATAAGCGGCTCTTGGGCAGTGGGGGGAACAAGCTTGGAAGTGCGGAACAGGAGGTGGATTCGCGGGTGGTACTAAGTCTAACTGCGTGATGATGATGATGCGTCTTGCGAGTTGCACCTAACACACAATGTAGCGTGAGTGCGTGAGGTGGGGGGGTGGCAGTCGAGTCGTGTGTAACCATTGTGGAAGCGTCTTCGTCGGCTAAGACTTGCGAAGGGCGAGCGTCTCGCGAGGAGCCTCATCGCGCTAGAAGGCAGCGACTGAATTGCAGAACGACGCTTGACGCAGACGGGCAGACCGCCGCGATTGATTCTGGCGCTCCACATCAATATTACAGTGCTTTCGAAATACTTTCGAATCGCTGCAATTTATTTGGACAAGACCGCGGGGAAATACGGGAAATTTCGTTTCGACAACGTCTTTTGTGCAACTCACAAAGCAGTGCTGCATGTCTGACAGAAATGTCTTTACCTATGCATGATCGAAAAAGACTGGCTCTGACGCCTTCAACGTAACCTGGGTGACATTTGCAATGGCGTAAAAGCAGTCACAGTGCTTGGATAAATTGTGTCGGAACTTCTTGCGCAAAACAGAGAACTGCTTCATTCGCTTGTTCACGACTTTGTGTCGAGCGCGCAGATATCCAAAAAATGGTATCCTTCTTTTCGAAGTTTGATAGCTAGTTTTGTCGTCATTAAACCCACCATCCGCCACTACCAGCTCATTCTCCTCCAAGTAATTGCGCATTCGCATTCGAAATATCATTAAATCGTTGTGAGACCCAAAACGATAGGACGCATTGATTCAAATAATACTAGCTGTTCCAATTGCAACACCTACTTTGTAGCGTAAACCAGCACCTTTAAATTTGTGTGAGTAACACTTAGAATCAAACTGACTCGGCTCCTGAATAAAACAATCAGTTCCATCTACTGAAACCTTACAATTCAGGTTGGTCCTGCCAATCGTTCGCTCATTCCATACAAGCTGCAGTGCGTTTGATAGACAAGCCAAACGTGTAACGTTTGTCCTGTTACACTACCAAAATCATATTAAAAAGCGCAAAAGTAAATGTAGTGCAACGCCAGAGCCGGAAAGACACCACGAAGACGTCCGAAATCTTCCCCCGTAGGAGGGTAGTCAGCAGACAGAACCACTTTGGCAAGGCACGACGAAGTCGGGTGTAAGCCGAGGCCAAGCCGTCACTACGGGCGTAGAGAGTTGAGCAAGAATCGGTGTTGGCAACACGTGTGTGAGTGAACGGGCCCTCGAGGAAGGCACGAGTCCACGGAAGTGGGGAAAGAGAAAAGGAATCCGCGAGAGCGGGGGATGGGAAGAAGGAAAAGAAGAAAAGGGCAAAAAGGCTACGGTAAACACCGTGGTTATCCCTGTACAGGGTCGAACGCGACACAAGCGGAAAACACTCTCACGAATGGGTCCTGTTAGGTGACGCAGGGAGGCTACACTACCCGTAGGCAACGGAGTCTCTCTCCTTGAAGGAGTCGATGACCGCCGAAGGCGAAGAAGTATAGAGCCAACCCTGGTTGGGGAAGTTTACTTAGTGGCGATGGCCAAGTACCGAGCCACTATATAGTGTAGTGATCTTCCTGCAACTAGGCGAAACTATTAAATAAATATCTAAATTACCAGCAATGCTGTGCCAACCATCCGTTGCAAGAGCTCCACACGTGTCTTAGTCACACCCAAATTGGGGCTGTGGCGCGAGTGCACGTGTCCACCGTGCACACTATTCAGACCGCATTGCGGCACCCAACCCGTGTGTAGCTGCAGTAACAATCAGCACGCGCAAGCGGAAAAACGACTAAGTCGGTGAGATATCCCTTGTAGGGCGTTGCACTACAGTAAAGAAGCAAGCCCATTTTCGATATGTCTTCTCGTTGCAATTTGCCAAGGAACTCAAAACGTACTCAGAGTAATACAGTTTGCGTAGCATTAACGACCAAAGTAAATGTTTGGGCTCTCGCTTTCCGGCGACGAGTCCACCGGTACGTGCTCACAGCTCGGGGCAAAGCGCCAACGGCACCCCCAAAGAAGCCACGGAAGCGACGATTACCAGTGTACGAGCTCCCTGTTAAGCTGCGGCGCAGAATGAGAGAGGCCTCGTATCTGAAAACAGCTTCGCCAAAAAGTCCGCAATCCATCACGAATACCTACCACCACGGTAGGTACAGAAACCCAGCGCGCAGTGCAACTGTGTGCATATTATGTACAGCATTTGAAGTACCGAAATCGATCACCTGTGATTGAAAAATCGATTTCAATTTTAAAGAACTCGATCGATACTTTTCAAATTTTAAATATTGTTGGGCATCTCATTTGAATTTGGACAGCATGCGAAGGCACTGCGGCTCACAGTACGAGCGATTAGTGCTGGAGAGTGGCATGTAATAAATTTATAAAATTTTGGCAAACGTAACACCTCATGATCGGCCAACGAAAAGCATAAAAATCGGGCCATTCTCCGATTATTGCTATTTTACTTCACCGATTTTTTTGACGACCGTGGCCATTGATCTTCCAGATCATCAGTAAACAGCAAGACGGGTGTCTGAGGGTCTATTGGCGCCAAAAGCAATAGCGCAAATTAGTTAGTTCGCGCACAATTGGCGCGAACATTTTTGTGATCGATCAAGAAGATCCTTATCCATTTTTTTGGCGGCAATTTTGGTGCAACAGAACACCAGCAGCACTCTACAGTAAGCCGTAATTTCGGCATATAAACCATTCTGATCGTTCGATCGTTGGCCCGTCGTGACAATCGATCACAACACTCGTCCACCGATCGTTCTACCATTGGAAATGGGGAAGGCGGCCACACTTACCAAAAACTCTTAAGCTGTTCAGAAGCTTCGCATTCAACTGGAATCGGAGACGCTCACAGGCGAAGAGTCTCCCGCCTTTGTTCACAAGTCTTATACACTATTCCAGAAATACAAGCTCGATAACTTTCGCAACGCGTACAACCCCGTTCTTCGCAGCCTCAATCTGCCTAAGAGTAAGTGCGTGTGCGTCTAGTTCGGTCGCTACGTCGACACGATTTCTAACCGTATGTTTACTAGAATTGGAGGAAAATGATGTCTCCAATCAGGAAATTAAGGCACGTTGTTCTGTAGTGCAATGCCCCAAAGGGAAAAGAACCAAGAAGAAGTTCGGGATCTCCCTCACACGAGGTAGCACAGCAAGCAGAACCCTTCCAGGGGATGACACGACAGAGTCGGTTTGTAAGGCCGAGGCCACCTTTCACGCCAGGCGTAGGAAGGTAAACCTGAAGGTTGGATCCGTGTAAACGGTGTGTGTGTATCCTCAGATGAGGCGGTGTTTCCACAGAGGTGGAAAGCGTGGATGAGTGCCAGCACAAGCCGCGGGTCGCGGAGAACAACCCGAAAAGAAAGGGGAAAAGACGGAGAAGTCACGAGAGTGACTAAGGAAAACGGCAAAGCCGGGGAACACCTTATACAAGGGCGAAACGCGACAGCGGTTGGTAGAATACTCCCAAACTGGGTTCCTTTAGAGGACGCAGGGTGGTTAGACTACCGTATGCTACGGAGCCTTCCTCCTGATGGAGATAGAGGCGCTCGTAGGCGTGAAGCCTAGAGCCGAAACCCTGGTTGGGGGAGGTTTACTGGGTGCGACGGCAGGGTCGCCGGCGCACTAAGTAGTGGCGCTCTCCCCAAAGGGAATTAAATAAACTAACTAAATTGACCCACATGCAGTGGTAATTACCCACCTTGTGTGGCACAACCTCCACGTGTATGTGGCCAACCTCCTGCACTCCACGTGTCACACGGACTTACCCACTCTAGTGGTCGCCACCCTATTCATATAGGTAGATACCCGGTTCACCGGAATTATGAACAAGTCCCCACAGAATCCCCTCACGAGGGCGTTGCACTACACATCCCCCTTTTTAGGGGAGTGCACGAACCCAACAATGGGAGAAACGGCGCCGGAAGATGTGCGTAAAAGCACGCCCGAGTCCGGATCGCCGGGAAATCACTCTGCCTCAGAGAACCGCAATCCCACACCAGTGGCAACACCCCGAGAACTCGAGACCAACCGTTCTTCTCCAACTCTTCCTTCTTGCCAACTCTTCACCCCTTTCAGGGATGTTCCCTGCTGTACAGGACGCTTACCACCAAGTGGGAGAGCTGGCTCCAGTTGGAGATGTTCGACGGCAGTACCCCTCGAGTCTCCGCCAGCGTCCATCGTCCTTGAGGTATCACAACCCATATCTGGGAGATAGAGCGCGTACGCGTGGTTTTGGCCGCGTTATGTAGCCCTCGAAGGGTGTTTAGCTCGTTACGAGATCCAGGTCCTCCCGCTTGTAGCGGTTTCGTCCACCAGAAAACACCCAAATGGGGTCCCATACTGTACCGAATTTCGGAAGTCCTGTAACTTTTGAACCAGCCCAGTTGGAGACAAACCAGATGCATCGGCCAACTCCTGAAAAGCAGGGCTTTCATTCAAAACCAGGATCCTAGGAATTGAACACCACTAAGTGGGAAAACGCGACCCGTTTCAGTTCGGCGAAAAGCATTCCAAGATTGGAATGTCGAACTGAAACGATGCCGTAACTTCGGAACTAACCGAGATACTCGGGATCTGTCTTCACCAATGAGTTCAGACGTTTCCAGAATAGCCTTGTACGCGACCGTTCCGAAAACGGAGAAGTATTTCCCGAGATAGGGGGTTTTAGCAAATGCCAGCCTTAGTGTACTGTAGAGGCGACATACCCGGTATCAGGGAACTTCTACCGTAACGAACGGAAAGAAACCGGCTTATCTCCGTGTTCCCCGGGTGCAGTACGCGCATTGCAGCGGTCGCAAAGCGTTGTGCACAACCCGATAGCGGGGAGAGGAAACCGGTTGATCCGAGTAGAATATCCATCCAAGATGGCGATGTGGCCGTGTAGGCACAGTAAAAACACAAGTATTGTGGTGTAACCGAAAAGAATACACCCTGATGATGGAGAAAAACCGTGAATGCGGATCCATAAGACCAGCAAGCTGGATAAAAAACCCATCAGTACGAAAACTGAGTAAATGGGGCGATTAACCCGAAAAAGTCGGACTCCAACTCAAAAAGAGTACGACTGCGTGACGCCACACCAGGTGAGCGTCACTTCCCGTATTAAACGGCATGAGAATTCTTCTGAACTTCTTCTTCCCGGCATGGCGGTGCCTATTACCCAACCTGGCCGTTATCCAGTGTACCTGGGAGAACCGTGCCAGCGCGACGGTGGTACTGTATAACCGGTGAACGGGGGAGGTGTTCGATCGGTTCTTCAGTATCCCCTTCGGGGCCATAGCCGTACCAACGGACTCGGTATTGTAAATCACCGTTCCTATCGTAGGAATGTCCGAGAATTCGGTCGATGACGTACTCCTGTGCGTACACCTCCCGGCCATGCCGTGTCTTCGCCACTTCTAGTGGAACATTACCCTCATGGGGGAAGATATCCCTCAAGAGGGTGTCGGGGTGCATCGCAGCCATGTCGGCGCGAACCCTGCGAGGGATAGAGTCTCCACCTTCGTGGTAGTCGGCTCTCACCGCTAGCTTGCGTGGGTCGTTCCGCTTCTGCGGTAGCACTGACGTCGTTTGTCCCGACTGGAGTGTTCCATGCTCCGTGGCGAGTGGCGCGTAAGGTGCTTCTTCCCGTGAATGCGCACGTGAATCCAACAATGGTTGGCTAGGGTTAACCCAAGCTTGAACCGCCTCCCTAGAGTGGGGTTTCTCCAACGGCTGCGCCGTGCCTTGTTGCCCTAACACTCCGTCTCGTACGGCGAATTCTGGTGAGCCGGCTTGTGCTGTGCTGGTCCCGTGTGGGTCGTGTACAGCACTATTCCCGTGTGGGGTGCGTCCAGTTTTTGGTGCGCCCTGTACTTGGGAGATTTCCGAATCTTTCGAGATTGGTTTGCCGTCCTGGACGGTTGTGTTGTCCGGAACGACCGGTTTTTCCCTGGCTTCGACGTTAGGACCTACCGAGACGCTCGGAATGCGTGCGCGCTTACGCGAAGTGCCCTCGACGGGTGTTCTTCCCTCATCCTGAGGTGTCCCGTTCCCAACGTTGGGTTTCGATGCCGCAGCGTCCTCCCGGACGGAGGGCGCGACTGACACTTGTTTCTGAACTTTCCCCGGAGGGGTGGTGTTCTCTTTGCCCAGCGTTGCTGGTGTATTTTCAGCGTCACGCTCCGCATCTTGCGGCGATTTCGGCACTTGCTTAACCACCTCAGCAGAGGATTCCTCGACAGTTCACGATGCGGTCACACCCTGTAAGGGGCTTGGTGCAGTGGTTCGGCTGTCGTTCCGCGAGTGCGGCGACGACTCTGCAATCCTAACCCGTGTTTCACGGTGCGAACTCCGTTGCGACGGCGAAGAATCTCCATTGGAGCGGTCAGCCTCCTCCCCCTCCTTAGACGGAGCAACGGGAAGGAGTGTTGGAACTCCCGCATGGCGGGTAATAATGCGGGCCATGGGGGTTGTAGAAGTTCGGCCAAGATGGCCTGCGCTAACCGGCGAAGCCGGGTTTCCCGATAACTTCGGAATGTCTGAGAGGCCCCGGGTGGGGTGTGGTAAAACGAATGGTCGTTCGGCCACAGATGTTCCCGGTGTCTCCGGTGTTGCTGTACCCGTAGTGACGGGCGTTGTACTGTCCAAAACTACCTCAGCCGAGGGTGGAGGGGCCGGTACAACGCGATCGCGGGATAACCGCTCTTGCGTGTCGCCCATTTGCACCACGACTGTGTCGGTAGTACTTGAAATCACCCTGAAGGGGCCGTCCGCCACTGGCGAGAGCTTGTGACGTTTCTCCCGTTCCGGGTTGTAGTACTCCTTCCGTACGAAGATGTAGCTACCTACCGCAATTGGCGGGCTGTTTGATCTCCGTAAACGGGCGTCGAAATTCCGCTTGCACGCGGCTTGGGCTCGTGCCATGGATTTCCGCGTAGCGGGTACCAACTTTGTGAGCCACTCCTTCCACCTTAGGCGGTGATCACCCACAGATGGGAAAGTTTCAAGCGTAGCTTGCGATTCCAACGCCACAGGCGGGGGAGTACGAGACAATACCAATTCAAATGGTGATAACCCGGTTGTCCGGTGAACTTGCGTATTGTACGCGAACGTCACCGCATCGGTGCACAAGTCCCAATTCTTGGGGTGGTCAGCAACGTAGGAACGTAGAGCGGCGAGCATCGTCCGGTTGAACCGTTCAACTTGCCCATTACACTGGGGATGGTAGGTAGTGGTGAACAGGTTCTTGACGTCCAGGATGGGGCAAACATCCTGGAAGAAACGTGACGCGAACTGCTTGCCGTTATCGGACAACAACTCCACTGGAGGACCATACGCGAATGCCCAATGGGTCACGAAAGCGTTAGCCACCGTGTACGCGGTTATCCTCCGGAGAGGTACAGTCCGAACAAGCTTCGAGAAGCGGTCGGTGATCACAAGTAGAAACTTGTTCCCTCGTTTTGTTGTGAGGAGTGGCCCGAGGATGTCAATTGCAACAAACTCGAGCGGTGCCTTAGCAGGGAATAGCTTCAGCGACTTGCTGTTCTTCCGAAGTTTCACTCGGTTTCTTGCACACTCCGTACAGAAGCGTACGGTAGCGTAGCAATCCACCGCCATCGCGGGCCAATAGAAGTCCCTTCTCAGGGTGAGATAGAGCTTCCGGCCACCGGCGTGACCACCGATCTTCGGGTAATGCGTTAAATGCAACACCCGCGATTGCAGGGAATGCGGCACCGCGACTTGTGGGGTAGCTTCGACGTTCCGCACGAGATAACCTCGGTCGTTTACCCCGAAGGGGAGTGCTTCACCACCGTTGAGACGGGCGCGTATCCCTATGCAAAAGGGGTCTCCGAACTGTTCTCGAACCAGTTCCTCTGGAGTAATGGGGACAAAATTCCCCGGCGGGGGTTTCTCAGTAGCAACCTCATTAGAGGCAAGTAGTTCGTCAAAGTCAGCGTCCATATCCAGATCTTCTGGCCATTCCAGATCCTCCGGTTCTCTTTCGTCCACGACGAAGCAGGGAATGTCATCATCCTCAGTTGCGAGGGCCTCCCCACTTGTGGGTAATCTGGAAAGTGCGTCGGCCTGCTTGTTGTGTGCCCCCTTCCTATATATGACTGTGAAGTCATATTCCGCTAAGCGGAGTCTCCACCGCATTAGGCGGCCAGATGGATCAGAGATATTCATCAACCACCTCAGCGAGGAGTGATCCGTATATACGGTAAAGTGAACACCCATAAGATAGGGGCGAAGAGTGGTCAGTGCCCACACGACGGCAAGACACTCTTTCTCCGACACGGAGTAGTTCCGCTCGTGGACGTTGAGCGAGCGTGACCAGTACCCGATGAGTTTCCGTTCCCCTTCTGGGGTGGTTTGGAAAAGAGCGCAACCGACTTGGTAGTCGCTCGAGTCCGTATCCACGGAGTACGGCAATCCCAATTTGGGTAACGATAGAATCGGTGCTGACGTGACAGCCTCCTTTAAGGATTTAAAAGCTTTCGCTTGCGCGGGAGTTAGGGGTTCCAGTTTCGGCGGTTGTCCCTTGCACAGAAGAGCGTTGAGGGGCGCCGCGATGTCCGAAAAGTTCGGGATAAACCGTCGATAGACGTTGACCAGTCCTAAGAAGGACCTCAATTCCGTCTGAGTACGGGGTTCCTTTGCCCTCAGTAGGGATTTGACGCGAGCTTCCTCGATTGACAACCGTCCAGGACGGATAACGTGACCAAGATACTTGATAGTATCCGTGAAGAACTCACACTTCTTCAGCTTGAGGGTTATCCCCGCATCCCATAAAACGGTAAGAACTTCCCGCACGTGGGTGAGGTGGTCGTCGAGGTTATCTGAGAAGACAATGATGTCATCCAGATATACCAAACACGACCGCCACTTGAACCTGTTGAGCAGGATATCGACCGCTCGTTGGAACGTAGCGGGAGCGTTGGTCAAACCAAACGGCATCCGCTTGAAGCGGTAGGACCCAGAGTGACAGACGAAGGCTGTCTTGTCGCGGTCCTCTTCCCTTACAGGGTCTTGCCAATATTCCCAATTGGCATCCAACGCCGTGAACACGGTTGCATCTCCGAGCGAGTCAATGCACTCGTCCATCCGAGGAATCGGGTAACTATCCCGTATTGTTACGGCGTTCAACCGACAGTAGTTGACACAAAATCGCCACGTACCGTCGGCCTTCAATGCCAGTACAACTGGGGATGCCTAGGGTGATTGAGCGGGTTCAATCACCCCGGCGCGGAGCATCTTGTCAACCTGAAATTGCTCCTCTTCCCGAGCCTTCGGTCTTGCCTTATAAGGGGATTGCGCAACTGGACGAGTGTTCGGCAACAACTCAATCCGGTGTTCAGGCGCAATAACCTCTCCAAGAGAGCCATCCCACATAGTGGTAAATTCCCGTAACATCTCACGGAGTCGATCGCGGTGCGATTCCGGTATATGACCGAGATCCAGCTCTTCGAGGGCCTTCACCGGGTCAAGCCGGTCGTAGCTTGTAGGGCCACGCTCTCCTGTTGGAACAGGTTGCAAATCCGAACCATTCGGTGACTTCCCCGTCGAAACGGTACTCTTCTCCGTTGAAACGGCAATGTCCTCTCCCTCCTTAGACGGAGCGTCGGAGTTCTCTGTACTCACTACCTCTTTAGAGGAAACTAAACCGAGAACATCGGCAGCCGTCATCCGCGTCGGGAGCATCGCTAGCGGGTGCGGGGTAACTGATCCAATTACTTGGTTCTTTGCCAGATACTGGGGTTTGCTGCCAAGGTTGGCAACGAGTACCCGAAACGGGATATCTGGTGTGACCTGCACAACACCGTTCGCAACTGCTAATTGACATCTCTCGTACAACGAGGAAATGGGTTGTACAACCCGAAGACCGTGTTGACGGGAATTGACCTGCACCATTACCTGCGACTCAGGCGGGATGGAAACAGACGCAGCGACGCGTAGCTTCGTAGATCCCGGCGCGCCGGAGGTGGTTCCTGCGCAGCAGGGAGTGGAACTTGCTTCCGCGAAGCCCGCTTCAGGGGACGCCGAACAATCGGAACAGACGATCCGTCGTCTAATTCAACACGCCTAAGGCGGGGCCTGATTGCGTCGACAAACCTGTCGCAATAATCACATCCCAGTATAACTGGAGCGGCCAATGACCGGCAGACTATAAAGTCAAGCTTCACCATCATGGTGCCCAACCGTACTACTAAGTCGACGGTGCCTACCGTTTTTAACGGATTGTTGTTCGCATCTGCGACATCCATTACCGCATCAGCGCGGATTCGAGACCGCACCTGCGGAGGCAAAAGGGATCCCACGACAAAGTTCGGGCCCGCACCTGTATCCAGGACACTTAGAATTCTCACCAGAAACTGGGGGTTAAGGCCAAGGTCGGCGTAAACTTTATAGCTACGCTTGGCCATGACCAAGATTCTATCCGGGATCCGGTTATTCTTTACCCGTACCCACGCTTGACGCAGAACACCCAAGTGTTCTGAATCCGCGTCTGCGGTGTCACTCCTTGACAGGATCTTCACCGGGGAGCGAGGCGACGACGCCTCGGGCGTCAACAGCCTCATCTCTGAGGACGCCTCTCCCGAAGGGGAGACTCCCTTGTTCAGTTTTCCTGGGCTTCCGCCTGCGGCGGCTTCTCAGGCTCCTCAACGACGAAGGCTTAGGTTCCTCGTTGAGGGTTTTCCACGTGAGTGGTGTTTGGAACGTACGCCTGCGGAGCGGGGACATCCGACTTCATCGGGACAGACCGCGCAGGCGGGAGAGCGTGCGAAAGGTCCAGCTTCGCGCGCAAGTACGATGCGATGGGCACCGTGCGCTTCTCCTCTGGAGTGAGGGCTTCGTAGTTCGACACTACTTCGCCCATTTCCCTCAGAGAGAGGAGACACTGCGGCGATGTGTGACCGTGCGTGTAGCACAGGTGACATATCAGTCGCAACAGTCCTGCTTGCAGGTTATCCTTCCGAATATCGGTGAAACGAACCGCAGGGCGGGGGTCTCTCCATCCAGGCCGTTGAAAACGGGTACCTCCATTCGAATATGGGATAGAAGGCGCCGTCACACGACGGTTGTTCGCATACAGCGCTGGGTCGATCAGTGCTGTATCGAACGAAGTATCCGTCGTAGACGGGAGTTCCGTAGTTGGCACGGAGATGACTTCGTCGTGGGCCAGCTGCACGTTGTCATATCCCTGTTGAGGGTGTTCAGCCGCTATCAGCGAGAGCGATGGGGAGCGGTCCTCCATCACCAACGCCTTCGCGGACTTCGACCTCGAATGAGGAACACGAGCACGTACTGCATCACCCTCCGCGCATGCGGCTTGGACCAACTCGAGGTAAGTGATCCTCGGTTTGTCCTCCCGACGACGGGCAACGAGTGACTTGATGGCTGGGCTCAGCCCATCAATGAACATCGTGCAACGTTCCCCAGCGGGGTAAACATTACCACAGTGGTGGAAAGCCTTGTTAAGGCGTACCGAATAATCGGTTTCAACCTCGTCGGGACGCTGACGAGTATCCCTCAATGCGAGGATCGCGGACTGAATGGCATCATTCGTCGCGTAGAACCTTAACAGGTATTGGATGGCTTCAGGCCAGCACGTCACCCCTCCTTCGGAGGCCCTAGTAGAACCTCTTACAGAGTGATATTGGTCTTCGGTCACCCCCCGTAAAAAGTACGGCAGCGCCACGTAGGCTTGTCCTTCGTTCATCCCGAGTATATCGGCTTCCGCGACAAAGCGGGCGAGGAAATCCAACACCAGAATTGGATCCTCTCCAGAAAATGTCTGGTTACGGAGTGAAAGCTGCATTCGCTTGATGCAATCTTTCACTCTTCCCGTCCCACGGGGTGTACGCTCCAAAGAGGAGTCTTCCAACCGATAGTATCGGTATGAAAGTAGCTTGCGATACATCCTATACGTAGGCTTCAATTCCCGGAGTCCGGAGTGTCTTCTACCCTTTGTACGGGAACGAATCACCCCCTGGGTGGCAGACGACCGCTTTGACCGGGAAGAGCGCCCACGGCGACCATCCTCCGACTCGGAGTCCGTAGATGTAGACCCATCCGAGTCACTCGGGTTGGAATCCGACGAAGTCGGTGTATCTAAATGATCGTTGTTGCGTTTGGAATTCCGCCTACGGCGGCCTTTGCCTTTTCCAGCGCGCTGGTCGCGTTGTGACACAGCACCAACCGGATCGTCCGGAGAGTTATTATCCATAATTATGGTTTGTTCCAACGTCTCGAGACGGGCACGGACGCGATTGAATCGCTCCTCAATCCTTTATACGAAGGCAGGGGGGGACCCCAAACACTCCAACACCGTGTTGACATCAGACCGCAGGACGCGGAGGTCTTCAGCAACATCCCTTGCAGGGGTACTCTCGACCACCTCACGGAGGGTTCGAAATTCCCCTACCAGGGCATTATGGGCGGCACGCAAAGTGCGCACCTGGTCCTCCAGGGAAGTCCCCTGGGGGGTGTTGGCGGCAACCTCACGACGAGGCAGGGATCCCGCACCAGCGGTAGTCGGCTGGGATGCCAGAAGGGCACCAGCGGCGACTGGAGCAGGCCCAGCGGCGGGTCGGGAAGTGGCCAACGGAGGCAATGGAAGGTCCCGGGGTTCCCGGTTTTGACTCGATGCTCGAGAGGAAACCCTCGCGGCGAGGGTTGAACCAGCCCGAATCAGGATCTTAGAAATCACCCGATCATCGGGAACATCCCCACCGTTGTGAGAGCGGCTGCGGGTAACCGCCGGCTCCGCCCCAGATGGCTTCCGAGACATCGGTAAAAACCGTTCAACGGGAAACAACGGAATCTTCCGGAACAAGTAGAAATCACCTCAAAAGAGGAACAGCACAAACAAAACCCTTCTAAGTCGGGAGACCAGTTTGTAGTGCAATGCCCCAAAGGGAAAAGAACCACGAAGACGTTCAGGATCTCCCTCACACGAGGTAGCACGGCAAGCAGAACCCTTCCAGGGGATGACACGACAGAGTCGGTTTGTAAGGCCGAGGCCACCTTTCACGCCAGGCGTAGGAAGGTAAACCTGAAGGTTGGATCCGTGTAAACGGTGTGTGTGTATCCTCAGATGAGGCGGTGTTTCCACAGAGGTGGAAAGCGTGGATGAGTGCCAGCACAAGCCTCGGGTCGCGGAGAACAACCCGAAAAGAAAGGGGAAAAGACGGAGAAGTCACGAGAGTGACTAAGGAAAACGGCAAAGCCGGGGAACACCTTATACAAGGGCGAAACGCGACAGCGGTTGGTAGAATACTCCCAAACTGGGTTCCTTTAGAGAACGCAGGGTGGTTAGACTACCGTATGCTACGGAGCCTTCCTTCTGATGGAGATAGAGGCGCTCGTAGGCGTGAAGTCTAGAGCCGAAACCCTGGTTGGGGGAAGTTTACTGGGTGTGACGGCAGGGTCGCCGGCGCACTAAGTAGTGGCGCTCTCCCCAAAGGGAATTAAATAAACTAACTAAATTGACCCACATGCAGTGGTAATTACCCACCTTGTGTGGCACAACCTCCACGTGTATGTGGCCAACCTCCTGCACTCCACGTGTCACACGGACTTACCCACTCTAGTGGTCGCCACCCTATTCATATAGGTAGCTACCCGGTTCACCGGAATTATGAACAAGTCCCCACAGAATCCCCTCACAAAGGCGTTGCACTACATGTTCTAATAATGATATTGCACTGACAGTGAAGAAACGTTCGTATGATGACTTTGTAGAGAACAATGGTGGAGATGATGTGTCTAATGATGAAGTTGATGATATAGAATTCGATCATTTTGACCGCACGTTCAAACCGTTTTATTCGTTTTCGGAGTGGGTACAAATTTGTACTGCAGTGAAGAGATTGTGTGTTGCTATTGTTCTGCCGACGGGAGTTTAGAGTCAGCACTTTACTGTACATATGTCGTCTAACGGAAGGTTTTTGATCATGAAATGTCAATGGTTAACTGTGTGTACAGATGTTAATACTTTGCACAAGAAGTGGTTGGTGATTGATGCAGAGAATTGTATGGAGGATTATCACCCGAAACTGCATGGGTTTGAGAACTATCGTAATTTGCGCGATTGTAGCAGCAATGCTATATTTTTTACAGCCCGTATTACTCTACCCTTTGTTGTGGAGACCCATGTGTTTGATAAGCACTACATTGGGTGGAAGGGTTCGACTGCGATGGTGGTCTATGTAGAGCTTCGTGCAAAGTCTGAAGCCTATGGAATGGTTGAGGAAGTGCAAGAGTTTGAAATTGTTTGAAAAGCGTAAAGTTTTAAGTTTTTATTTCATTGTTTTTCCCGTATTTCCCGGAACAGAGGCTGTCGCAAGGCAACACAGTCACGCCACTTTTTCACAAACTTTCAGGTGGGCGTATGCCACCGTGGCATTGCCACGGCAGCGCGTGCGTGTGGCGTTGCCTTTCGAAGAGCGCCGCTTCGTGCGGCCGCGGCTCTTCCATTGGTGCTGCCTTCCGCAACTGAACCGTTGAGCTGCGTGCGCGTCCACGCCTTCCGCGCGCTACATTTCAACACCACCATGTCTCTTGGTTCACATGTTCAATGCCGTCCTCCATCGTCGTCCCCTTTCGTGCTCCCTGCACTTGCACTTCTTTCGTTCACATCTTGCGCTCTATAGCTTCAGATACCTGAATTATAATGGCGTTTGTTCCTCCTGTTGCTGTCAGTAACGCAGCGAATAGTTCTTTTCATGGTACATGCGTGCGCTCGACGTCCACGCCCGCCCTGTTAAGGCGCCCCAGTCGCGCCACTGTTATGGTTCTAGAGGAGGCACGCACTGGCGATGCTCATCTGTCTCCCGAGGCGTTAGAACGCGCCAAGACTGGAAACAAGTTTGAGAAGCTCAAATTGCAGAAGGATGGCTCGGCTATGTGGACTGAAGTCCAGGAGCTGGCACAGCTTCTGAAAGAGGGAAAAACCAAATGGGAAGATGTTCATAAAGATGATATCGATATTCGTCTCAAGTGGGCCGGTCTATTTCACCGACGCAAGAGAACGCCTGGTCGTTTCATGATGAGATTAAAGGTTCCCAATGGAATCCTTTCTTCCTCGCAATTAAGATATTTTGCCACCGTTTTGCGTCCGTATGGCGAAGAGGGATGTGCCGACATTACCACTCGCATGAACATTCAGTTGAGAGGAATCACGCTTGATGACGCCGCAGACGTGTGTGACGGTCTGTATGAAAGCGGGTTAACCAGTTATATGAGTGGTATGGACAATGTCAGGAACATGGTGGGCAGTCCAATCGCAGGTATTGATCCCCTGGAAATGGTTGATACCCGCCCTCTTTGTCACCAAATCAACGACATGATCACCAATAATCGCCGAGGACGTCCAGAACTTACCAACCTGCCTCGCAAGTTTAACATAGCTGTTTCAGGTTCTAGGGATGATTTTGCGCATACGCACATCAATGACATAGGATTGGTGCCCATTCCACATTATCAAACAGGCGAGATTGGCTTTAATGTCGTGATTGGTGGATTCTTCTCTATCAAACGAAATGCGGAAGCGATTCCAATGGATGTATGGCTTCCACAAGATGACGTGGTTCGTTTCTGCGAAAATGTATTGTTATGGTTCCGTGATAATGGTGACAGGAAGAATCGACAGGCTGCTCGATTGATGTACATGGTTGATAAGCTTGGTATGGACGGATTCCGAAATGAGATTGAAAGCGTGATGGGCAATGAATTGCAGCGCGCTATGAAAGGAGATGATTCATACTCCACACCCGTTGGGAGACGGAATATTTTAGGTGTGCATGACCAAAAACAGCCAGGGCTTAGCTGGGTAGGTGCTTGTGTCCCTGCCGGCAGATTGAATGTAGAGGATATCGAGAAGCTTGCGAATGTGGCTGATAAGTATTGTGATGGAGAAGTTCGTCTCACCGTGGAACAGAATGTAGTATTTCCAAACGTGAAGAATGAGGTGTTGCAGGAAATGTTGAAGGAAGATTTGTTCAACAAATTCTCTGTACAACCGGGTCGTATCACCGGAAATTTAGTGTCTTGCACTGGAGCGCAATTCTGTGGTCTTGCTCTTATTGAAACCAAGAACCGAGCAATTGCGCTTTCGGAGGAACTGGAACGTGTTGTTGATGTTCCGAAAGATGTGAGGATTCATTGGACAGGCTGCCCTAACAGTTGTGGACAGGTTCAGGTTGCTGATATTGGCCTCATGGGATGTCCCGCTAAGAAGGATGGTAAGGCTGTGGAAGGTGTGCGTGTTTTCGTTGGAGGAAAGATTGGAGAAGAAGCTCATCTTGGAGAAGAGATTATGAAGGGTGTGCCGGCTACTAGCGAGGACCTCGTGCCAGTCTTGGCAGACATTCTAGTAGAGCAGTTCGGCGGCACGCGCAAATAGGAACCTTTGCTCTATAAACCAGAAGTCCATCAGCCAGTTCAGGTTTGTATCTCAAGAGGTTTTTTTACTTCGCTTGCTGTGCTTTTTCTTGTTGTACTGGGTTTCATAGCAGAGCCACGTTTTTGAGCCGTTAACGGCTGAACTTCGCGTGAACGATTGTTGTTCGGGTAACCTGTTAACCTCTTCGATGATGGAATGTCTGGAAGGTATTTATGAGATTGGGTGATAACTTTGTTGCATCCTACTCCCGACAAACCATTTGTTTGGAAGGAAATTCCTTTGAGATTGTCGTCCCGGCGTTCTGAATGACGTGGAACACAAGCTTCTGAGGTGCTCGAAAGTGACATACTCAAGGCGTCCTTGCTTCCCGCCCCTTTGTGACCGCCGAGGTCTTGTTATTGCTGGTATTATAACAAAAAATGGCCTAAGAAGATGTTGGCCTTCTTGCTGAGAGCGTTTCCTTCACCAGAAACGCCCTACAGTTAGTTCTAATTAAGCTAGGGGTATCTATAAAAGAGAGGGAGAGAGAGAGAGCTTCAGTCAAAAGTGTTTGTTGAACTTTTAGGACATATATCATTACAAGTCAAGACAAAGAAAAAAAAAATAACCATATCTACACGTGAATGCTGTCATACAATCTCACCCTTTTCCTATATAAAACACTCACAACAAAGACAAGGTGCTAAAACCGGCAAAAACGAAACGCAACGCCCAGGCTGGCCCCGCCCCCCTCCCTACATTTGCCGTCATCGCATTCCAAATACTCACAAGAACTTCACCTGCTAGCGTCACTACGTACAAGCTTCCTCAGGACCACAGATTATGAACCACCGCGTTAATCGAAAGAATCATCGGATCTACCAAGCTTATCAATAGATCGAAACACAAGCAAGCTAGCGTCTGAAATTGTCGTACAAGAAATGTACGGATCGGTTATGATGAGCGCGACGCCGCCGTCCATGTCGGTCGCGACCTCCATAACTGGAGTACTTCAACGGATTAACGTTTGCACCGCGTCTGTGATCCTTCGATACCGGTTTAGGGTATTCATCCACGTCGGTGTCTTCCGGCTCTGATTGTCCTTCACAATACCACGGAATGGGATTGTCCTCCTCCGGCTCTGAAAATGGTAACCGATGTCGATATATCGATTTTATCGGTCGCACATCCTGAAGCGGGTAGTGTAGCTCGGTCGACGGCGCCACCTCATACATCTCGTGCCTTCTCTTTGACTTGCTCTTCGAGCTCTTGTGCCGCTTCTCACCGTCAGAATCCCTAGACGACTTGCGGATGCTCGAGTGTTTTCTCGAGTGTGACGATTTGCTATCTGAGCTTCTACTTCTCTTAGACGATGAGCGATCCTTATCGATGCTTTTTTCACGAACGCTGTTCTTCTTGCCCCTATGACGATCCTTTCGGCTCGAAGAGCGATCGTCGAGCTCACGCTCGCTGGATGACCTCCTGTGACGCCCACTCTTACTCTTGGAGGAGCTACGATGGCTGTGGTACGAATCCATTTCGTCCTCATCGTAATAGTCATGACTGCGAGAACGGCTCCGAGACTTGCCTCGACGGCTTCTCCTTGAGCTTCTCTCATGCTCATGACCGTCCTCATCTTTGTCGTGGTACCGACCACAGTCTTCGCAAAGACTATCTGACGACGAATCAGAATCGTACATTCCTCTCGATTCGGAGGAGTCACGTCGTTGACGATTCTTTCGACGATGTGACTTTGACTTTGCCAGCTTTTGACGGGTGTAGGCCTCACCCCTCGCAAGTGCAGCATCGTCAAACGTAGCACGTTCAGAATCAGAACCGTCGTCCATGCACATGTCCAGACTTCCAGCGTCTGTGGAATCGTCATCTTCATCCGCACGTTCATCGCGGGATGAGCGGCTGATCCCATCCAGCTCATCTAGAAACCGTGCCCTTTCATCTTGTTCCTCCCATTTCCGCAGGTCGTCCTCGTGTGAGCGGTCTCGCGCGTCTTTTTCACCGGACTTAGTTTCCCATTGGTCCTCGCCATACCTGTTACCCGACCGAGTGGTACGCTGGCCACTGGTGATATGCATCTCGCGAGCAAATCTTTCTTCGAGCCCATTCTCTCTTGCCAAAGCACTGCGCTTATCCTTTCTGGGAGATAGCACTTTCGGCAATCGTAGTCGCGAGCCCTTTGAACTTGAGCCTCTAGAACTAGAGACGGATGCGGAATCCTTGATTCGTGGTGTATTTGAGCGGGCATTGATAAGGCGCATGGGTCCATCGAGGAGATCTGAGGCGAACGATGCTCCTGTAGACCTGAATGCCCGCTCCGTCTTTCCGACAACAGAGCCCAGTAACGACGCTGTACCCTTCTGGCGCCTCCTGCCATCACGCGAGGACCTTGGCTCTTCACGCTCCTCTTCTGAACTAGACATGTCCCTGTCGTGCACAGCTTCTGTGGATGAGTTCCCCTCCTCATCTTCCTCCTCCATTGCATCCATCAATGGTTGCAAAACAGGAATGGCGGTATTACCATTCACGGGAGGAAGTGGGGAAACCGCAACTGGGGCAACAATTGTGGAATCCGCCCTGCACAGATACGGGTTGACCTGATGACGCGCACTGATGCG
Source organism: Gracilaria gracilis (assembly GCA_030374805.1). Lineage (NCBI taxonomy): Eukaryota > Rhodophyta > Florideophyceae > Gracilariales > Gracilariaceae > Gracilaria > Gracilaria gracilis. Next base: position 661,046 of record JARGSG010000224.1, on the reverse strand, counting down.
CTCCTTCTCTTCCGACTGCGGTTCCGGTTCATGCGCATCTGGAACCGCTTCTCTCGGTTGTTCCACGGGGGGCACACCTGTTGCGCGGCTTTCGATCGGGACGGCATTGTCGATTGAGGACGGTGGGTCATCACCTTGGCTGTCGACGACAACGAGCCTCGCCACTGCTGCAGCAGTTGCTGCCGCCGAGGCAGCGCCCAACGAAGCGACAGACGGGAACAGTGGTACGAACTCCGCTTGCGTCGCGACACCATCTACCGCTCGATCACGAGCCTCCTCAAAGTCCTCCTCATCTTCATCCGTGGAAGGACGGTCAGACAGTCCGGGGATTGTTGCTTCCCTCGGAAGTGGCTTCCCAACGGCGGTATCAGCCGCATCCGAACTTTCGCTCGAGGGCAGTTGATTGGAAGGAGTAGGTGGGAGCTCGTGCAGATATTTAGCGAAGTTTGGTGAAAACTGTTCAACGTCGGGCGGGCTCGTTTGTTCCGGTGAGAGATAATCGACCCCAAGGTCCTGTCGCAGCTCGCGAAGGGCATCAAACAGGCGTGTCGAAAGCAAGTTTTCGTCATCATCACGCGTGAGTGCAGGCAAGATCGGTGATGAAGGAGGTGCACGTAGAGACTTGCGCGCTGCTTTGGCCTGTGGCAGTTGCTTGGCTGACTGTTCTCCAGTCTCAGCCATTGGCGCTGAGGAGGTGTTCGTAGTACTGCGCTGCAGATCTTTTGCAGCGCGTCTCACAACATCTTTTGGGGACTCTTCGAGAGTGGCAGGATGTTGATCGGTTGGAGTCCTCGTCTCTGCAGATGACTGAGACTCTGCCGATGATGAGCGCGGTTCCACTGGACTATTCGGATCCGGCTCATCTTGTTCCTCCACTGAAGCATACGGTACGATAGGTAACTTCGGTTTGGGAGGCTGCTCCCGGCTTTGGGCTATGTTTGGCTCTGAAAAAGCGCGTCTGCTCGGCATGCTCCGAGCTTCTTCCGCCTCCGCAACTGGCGAAAGCTGTGAGGCGAGAGGGTCGGAGTTGTGTGTGGCACGCGCGGGTAGCGGGACATCAAGCGAGCCAGCAGACGCATCAGATTGCTCCTGGTCGGCCGGCTGCGGCCATACCAGCGGCGGGAACTGCGGTCGGAACGGGTACGAAATCGGGCGCGGCACGCTCGGTAGCATGGGCGTTGACCGAGTACGCTCCATGGAAGACATGTACTCTGGAGCGGGTAGAGCGCGCAAGTTAACAGAAGGAGGCGGTTCCAACTGAGGTGGCGGCATGCCAGCCATCACAGGCAGGACATACGGTTGTGGAGGTTGCAACAAAGACAGAGGCGGACTATGTGGTTGGGGGTAGTGCAGCGACATGGCGTCGACGACAAAAGCAGATTGCGGCGTTGCAAAGCGGTCCATGGGAAGCTCGGGCAGCACGGGGTCGACATGCGGCGCCGGCGCAAGCGGCACACTTGGCGTCAACGGCATGTCAGACACATGCGAGCGCACAGAGCTGTACGATTGAGGAGGCGGGGAGTCTACGTGCGAAACCGACAAGACGGAGAACGACAAACATCGCACGCCGAACTTGGAGGCGGTGAGATCGACAGCAGCTCGAATGGCTTCAGACAGCTGTTCCAGCTGCGCCGCCGATCGCGGCGCATGTTGCAGAGGGACTATAGCCTCTCTGACACGAACGGAAACGAGCAGCTGCACGCAGCGGTCGGGATGCTCCACTCGGTACGCCAGCTTTTTTGCGTCGGCGAGACGAAGCGTCCAGTTTGCGCGCACGTGCACACGAGAGCCCGGCGAAAGCGACGCAACAATACCAGCACCCGGCGCAGATTGGCGCACCTTCCTGGTAGAGTACGCGGCAATAACCTTGTCGACGACGGGCAAGGTGGCGGACGGGGTAGGCGAGGAGTGCAAAAGTCGATGAAACCTTCCAAGGCGCTCAACGACGTACACGGTAGCGGGGGGCGGAGTGGTGGAAGGCAGTCTTGGAAGCGGTCTTGTTAACGACGCGCGGTGCGGGGACGCGGACGACATGGCGCTGGGCGAGGAAGGGCAAGCAAGTCGCGTACTAGAGGCGCGATACGACGGTGCGGGAGTCGGGGCGAACGGCAACGCGCGACGGGGGTGAACGGCCAGAGGGGGGGTGAGACGGCCGCGCGCCCGGCGGCTCGAGACGAGCTATGACTTGTGGTGACGCCACACGTACGCTTGCGCGCTGCCAGGTCAGCGCGTACGTGCGCAGGCGGGGGGGGGGGGGGGGGGGGGGGGTGGCACGATGACAGAGGTGGACACGTGGATGTGGTTGCTTTGGTGCCCTTCCGCTGCCGCATGGTGGGCGCGTGGGCGGGTGGCACGCGTGTGCGGACGATGAGGCTGATGGACGACGCGTGAATGCGGCGGTGTCTGGCTGCTTCCCCTGCCGGCGAGTGGAATGCGGCGCGTTGTTGGGGTGGCGCTTCCGCTCGCGCGATGTGCGCCGCGCTGTGATGATGGTGGTCGCACTGCTGAGTGGCTCTCTGTTTACGCGCGCTGCATGCTGCCTGTGGAACTTCATCGCGCAATTGCCGTCGTGCTAACCAGCGATTGTACAGCAGATGCTCGCGCCAAAAATAGCGATATCTTCATCACAGCCTCGTTGCCTCAATATCGTCTGTTCCGCGAATTTGTCAAGCGCCACCGCCACAATTCACACCGAACCGCCTAGATACCAAAGGTAACGCTAGCTGCTAGCCCATGTTTGAATCTCCTCTTGCCCGCAGTCGCCACATGGCGCCCCCAACCCATCCCAACAACCCCATTCAACAATGAAAGCCATCTGTTTGAGCATCGTTCCCCCCCCCCCCCTCCTCCAGACCGTCGCCGACATAGGTTGCACTCCATTCGCAAAATTCACCACCCCGGGTAAGGGCGCTACCCTTCCGTCCCACCACAGCTCGCCCCCGCCATCGCCCGCCCGCCCAACCGCTGTCATGCCAACGCCGCCTCCTCCCCAAATCGCCTCCATGAACCCTACTTAAACCCCTCCGTCCCGCGTCCCGCCCGCTCAACCGCACCCTCACCGCGCACAAACCGTTCATCAACGCGCCCAACCATGGCTTTCCCAACCGCAAAGTTCGCGCCGTACCTCCTTCTCCTCCTCCTGCTCATCGCTGGCGCCCACGCGCTCCCCGGCGAGTGGCAATCCTGCAGCCGAGGGACCTGCATCAACACAGGCCGCTACTCTTGCACCACCACCACGCTCCGCGGCCTCTGCCCCGGCCCCGCCAGCGTGCGCTGCTGCCCGTCTCCCGCCGGCGTCTCCAGCACGCGATGCGCCGCCGCCAACGGCGTCTGCAAACTACAGTCCACCTGCGCCGGCTCCACGCGCACGGGGCTGTGCCCGGGCCCGTCGAGCATAAAATGCTGCGTGGCATCCTCCCCCCCTTTCACCACCCCACCGACAACCTCGCGCTTCGTGCCCGACGCGCCGGACACCTCCGGCTCGCTCGGCACGTGCGTGACGCCCGTGGACTCGTTGCGCGGTCATTGTATCTCGCGGTCTAAATGCACGGGCGGTACGTTTAACGGCTTGTGTCCGGGCAGTTCGAGCATTCTATGCTGCGTGCGGGAGACGCGCTCTGTTGCGCGCCCGCCCATCTCCGCGCGCGTATCGTTCTCGCAGTTCAGGTCGCTGTTCACGGCCATTTCGCGCACGCGCGCGCGCGCGTTGTACCCGTACTTTTTGGACAGTCTGTCGTTCGCGCGGATCACGACGTGTCTTCGGGTGTCGGCGTTCGCGGCGCAGGTGGGGCACGAGTCGGCGGGGCTGCTCTACTTTGAGGAGCTGGCGAGCGGCGCGGCGTACGAGGGTAACCGCGGTCTGGGCAACACGCGGCGCGGCGACGGCAAGCGCTACAAGGGGCGCGGGCCCATTCAGTTGACGGGGCGCGACAATTACCGGCGGGCGGGCAATGCATTGGGACGAAGCTTTGAGGATGAGCCAGAGAGCGTGGGTATGCCTTCCGGGGGTTTTGCGGCTGCAGCGTGGTACTGGGATGCGCGTGTGTCCAATGCGGACGCGGACATGGGGACGCAGGAGGGATTCGACCGCACGACGAAGGCGATTAACGGGTGTAGGGCGATCAGAAACTGCAACGGGGTGAGTGATCGGCGTGCGAGGTGGCGCGCGGCGCGGCGCTTGTTGGGCTGCTAGACTACGTTGGCGAGAGAGCGATTATAAAGGTTGGTTAAGGTTGCTTTTGACGTGCCTTTTCAGACAGCTTGACGTGTCGATCGTACAGCACGATGGCGGCGGCGGCGGCGACGTTTAGACTGGTGGGACGCGAGTGGGCGGTCGGGATGGAGACGTGACAATGGGCACGTCTGACAAAGGCGGGCGGCACGCCAGTGTCCTCCGCGCCCAGCACGTACAGCGCGCGTTTCGGGTGTTGAAAGTGAACGAGGTCGGTGCCGCCGTACTCGACGACGACGACCTGGGCGTCGATGGGCGCGTTATCCATGAAGGCGGCGACGTGCTGATACGCGATGCACGGCAGCTGACGGTGGGTCTTGTAGACGTCGGCGCAGCCCTCGACGTTCTTCTGGTAGCGTTTGCCGATGGTGAAGGTGATAGCGGCGCCAAACTGCAGCGCGGAGCGCCACAACGAGCCGTGATTGCTGGCGGACTTACCGCGAATGATGCCCACGCCAAACCAGGCGCCCGACAGCGGCGTGGCGGCGGAGTCGCACAGCAAGCGATCCGCCAGCGACGACGGCTGCGGCGCGGCGCGCTGCACGCGCTGCACGAGCTTGACGTCGACGCGCGGCGGAAGCGGCGGCTGCGCAGCGTGGTCGGGCGGCGCGTCGAGGGCGATGGGCGCCTCCGCCAGCTGGTGCAGCGACACGAAGCACTGGCGCGCGGCGTGGAAGACGTGCGGGTCGTAGCGCGGCGGCACGGCGTGGCGCAGCGCGGCCAGCAGCACGTCGGCGCGCACGTGGTGGTCGTCCACGGGCAGACACAGCTGCAGCTCGCGGCCGTTGCGCGCGCTTTCCAGCTGGTGGAACACGCGCAGCCGCAGCTGCTGCGGCGACGGCGCCGCCATGCGCGTACGAGGGCTGCCGTTTGTACCGACAGTTGCCACCAGCTTGGTGGTGAGACAAGACTTGTAGCGTTTTCTTCGTTATCCATATCTACCGTTGTACCTTGGTACTCGATGGTTATGTGGCGCCGGGCGCGACGCGGAATGCGCGCGATTTATAGGCGTGTGCGACGTGGGCACGTGAGCGCGCTGGCCACGTGCATGGCGCGTGCATGGCGCGCCACGTGCGCAGCTGCCACGCGTCTCGTGCGGCGCGCGCGCGTGTTTGTGGTGCGAGTGCTTTCCCTATATACGAAGGTACCAACGGTAAGGTTACGCGAATAGAATAAACGCGGTGCGCACGGCGTGCGCTGCTGGCGTGTGCGGCAGCGCTGTGTTACAGTACTACCCCTTTTCGCGTTTACCTTCTTGCGTGCGCCACGCACAGCACGCCATCGTCGCGCCACGCCTTCATCATGATGACGCGCCGCCGCTGCGCAACGCGCCGCAGTGGCGCCACCGCCACCGCCGCCGTCGTCGTCGTCGTCGTCGTCGCCGTCGTCGTCGTCGTCGCCGTCGTCGTCGTCGCCGCCGCTGCCGCCGCCGCCACCGTCGCCACGGCAACGTCCTGGCCGATCAAAATGGAGGCGCAAACACAAAGCCCTAAACCAGATATTTTACAGTGGCGAGAGGCTAGCGCGCCGATCGCGCGCCCTTGCACTGGTGGTAGTGCTTGGAGAACGGCCCCACCTCGTCGAACGTGGCGTCGCAAGACGGGCATTTATACCGCCGCTGCCGCCCGTGGATGTTGTGCAGGTGCTTTGTCACAATCGACTTGCGCGCAAACTTGAGCCCGCACTTGGGGCACTCGTACCGCCGCTCCTTGCGGTGGTAGCTGTTGATGTGCTCCCTCAAATTGCTCTGCGTCGACAACGTCTTATCACACAGGTGGCACAGAAAGCGCCCGCCGCTGCGTCGCGCCTCTGCCTCTGCCGCCGCCGCCGCCGCAGCTCCCGCCGTGCCCGCCGCGCCCGCCGTGGCTGCCGCGCCGGCCGCTCCGGCCGCGGCGTCGCACACGTGCGCCACCCGTTGCGCCTCGCTGTCAAACAGCCGCGCGCAGCGCAAGCAGCGCCACATGAGCGCGCGCGTGGCCGACGACGACGGCGCCGTGCGCCCCGAAAAGCTGTGGCGCGCCGGCGCGCCGCCCGAGCTGCTGCTGGGCGCGCGATGCGCGTGTACCGTGCGCACGTGTTCCTGCAACGCGCCCAGACTGAATGTCAACCCACAGTAGCGGCACTGGAATTGCAGCGCCGATGCGCTTGAATGCGAGGCGCGGGTGCCCGAGCTGGTCAGCGCCGACGACGATGCCGCCTCGTTCCACGCGCCGCTGGCTGCGTGGTCGCCGCCAAACGCGCCGCCGCCAAATGCGCCGCCGCCGCCGCTGCTGCTGGCGCCGCCGCCGCCGCCGCCGCGCAGATGCGAGAACGACGTGGAGCTGCGCGACGGCGAGTGCGTGGGCGATTGTTTGATGATGTGCTTGTGAAACTTGTGGCGGTTCAATTCCTCGATAGTGCTGAACAGCGCGGGGCATCGATCACAGCGAAAGTGGCCGCGTCGAGCATCCATGCTGGCGCCGCGAGCAAGAGCGCAGGCGCAGCCACTAGACGCAGCAACTAGACGCGCGCTGCGTGTGCACAACAAGAGCAAGACGCGCTCAACCTGGGCGCCGGCGCGCGTGGCGGCGCTGCATTACAAGCATTTGGAGCGCTCGCGCGCGCGCGTGTGTGTGTGTGTGTGTGTGTGTGGGTGTGTGTGTGGGTGTGTGTGTGTGTGCGTGCGTGTGCCGCCGAGGCGGAAAGCGACGTGCGTCAGCGTTTCGCGGCCGTGTCTATGAGCATAGCCGGTGCGCGTACGTCCTACGGCAGCGCTGTCCAACACGCGCCAAACAGTTGGCGCAAGAGACGCGCGTGTGCTGTTTGGATATGTAATTTTACGGCGTGCAAACGGTACAAGTGTACAACGGTACACTTTTACAAACTGTCGCATTGGGTGTACAGTACAGTACAAGGGTAATCGTTGCTTACACTGCGCCCTCCTCAGCGCGCGTGTCGGCGCGCGCACCGCCGCCTTTCCCGCCTCGGCCGCCGCCGCCGCTGCTGCTGCCGTCGCCGCTGCCGCCGCTGCCGCCGCCGCCGCCGCAGTCGCCGCCGCTGCAGTCGCCGCAGCAGTCCACACTGCCGCACTCGCCGTGCCGCGCCACGTCAAGGTAGTACAGCAGCGCGCGTGGAATCACCTCCTCCTTGATGCATTCCGCGATTTCAAAGTCCGCGTCCAGCACCTCCTCAATCTCCGCCGCCCTCTCCTCGTCCAGCGCGCAGCTCAGCGTCGGCGGCTCGAAAAAGTTGAAGAACGAGTCCGTCTTCTGCTTCTTCACCAGCGTCTTGCCGCGCTGGTTCTTCCGCCGCAGCGTCTTGGTCGTCAGGTCCTTGGACGCCTTCCACTCGATTTTGCACCCCACCGTGTCCGCCGTGTGCTCCATGTCCTGCGCGCACATGATGTACGTCTTGGACAGCCGCCGGTTCTCGAAGAACGGGTTTGGCGCAAAGTCAAAATGTAGCCTGAACGAGCCCAGCGGCCACGCTTGGTCGCCCAGCTTGTGCTCCTCTGTCTCCGTTTCGCAGCTCACGTCCTGTAGGTAGCGCAGCGCCAACGCGTCCCTGGCCGTGATGTTCTCTGACAGCGTCTCGCAGTTCTCGAACACCACGCTCCAAAAGTTTCCCAGATCGGCGTGGTCCACCACCTGCTTACGCCGTTGCAGCAGCGGCTCCACGCTGCGCGCAAATTTCTGCTCCAAGAGTAGCTTTTGGCGCACGTAGTCCGTGTACGCCGCGTCAAACTGGCGCTGCAGGTCGCGAAGCTGTACGAGCGACTGTCGCTTCGACGCGTCGTCGAACAAATCGGGCGCTAGTCGTTTGAGACTGTCGTCGCCGAGCATGTCGTCTTGACCGCTGCGCACGTCGTCGTCGCCCGCGTCGCAGCGCTTGGAGCACATGGTGTTGGCGTGCGTGCGCGGTGGCGGCGGGCGGATGGTGAGGGGCCGACCGCAGGCGGCGGCGGTCAAGTGCGGAGTCGGGGGTGCCCGCCACTTTTTTTTGTAGCTACACGTAGCTCTACCGTTGGTACCAACTGTACCGCGAGTTGTGTTTCGCTTCGGATCAACGTTAAAAAACAACAAATTACGCGTGCGCGCCAGCGCGGACACGGCTGCTGCTGCACGCGCGCCGTTGCCTTGCGCAACGCCGCGCCGGAGCGCCTGGAGCGCGTATCTTTCTATGCTCTCTCTCTCTCTCTCTGTTTATGAGTGCACTAGCTCAATTATGGCTTGGTGCAGAACGTTTCTGTTCAAAGAAACGCTCTCTCACCAGAAAGGCCAACACTCTAACGGGCCATCTATGCTCTCATCAGCATGATGATGCTACCGCAGTTTGGCGCGGGCCCCGCGGGCGTGCCATGCACATCAGGTGAAGGTTTGGAGATCGTCATCACGCAGCGCCGTTGCTGGCCGCGCTGCGTTCGCCTGTAGGGCGGCTTGCGCCTTGCCCTGCCTCTTTTTCGACCATGAGACACGCGGCCTCCTCCTTCAACATGCGTCGCAGTACGTCGCTTTGCTTTCAGCTTCGCGTGCGGCTGCTTCTCATAGCAAGCGCCCTTACGTCAACGTCGACATGCGCTTCGCTTCCGCATCGTGTCTTCTTTTGCTCTGCACATGCATCAGCTTAACTGTCTGTCAGTTGTCTTCTCCCGCTACCGAGCCACAACAACAAACTTCTTTTGTTCCTCAACACTCCCAAACCGCTCGTCCCGTTGCGCTTGTTCTCACCCACACTATTGGCTATCATCACCACTCTCAAACGCATGCAATCCGCTTTCTTCAGCACCATGCTCCTCTTCGAAACTGGACTCTTGTATTTCAGCCCGACCTATCATACTTTGTTGAGAAGCCATCCTTACTTGACCACTTCAACGTCATCATTTTCCTACTAACTCTTGGACCCATCTTCGACCAACCCCAACAACAACTATTTCAAAACTATGTCACTACTGGCGGCGCTGTTGTGGCCGTCCACAGCGCAGTCGATACCAACAAACACTGGCCGTTTTTTTTCACCTTGCTGGGAGCCTCCATGGTGGACCATCCCGCTGTACAGACTGTTCTAATGAACACAACCGATACGCTGCACCCAACCACCTCGTTTTTGCCCAAACTCTGGTCAACCACCGATGAGTTCTACAATTTTGACGAACCGCCGCCCGTTTTGAATGACAAACATGTCCTTCTTGCTGTCAATGAATCTTCATATCAAGGAGGCAAGCACGGCGACTGGCATCCGGTGAGCTGGGTTCGACATCACTATCCGGCACAGTCTAGAATCTGGGTCACCACTCTTGGACATCCTGTTCAAGTGTACAACTACACCCATTCCACTTTTCAGTACTTTCAACGCCATTTGATTCATGGTATTGAATGGGCAGCGAACGGAACAGCACGCGCACGCTCCCGGTGGACAAATATCCTTGAAGACTTCCAAGCATAGCACCACCTGCAAACCGTAAACATTCTAATTGCTGCCGTTCAACACCAAACCTTCATAGAATGTTACAGTAAGATATATACGACGGTAGAAACGGAAAGAAGCAGCAGAAGAAGAAAAATGCGTAGGCATCTTGTTTATCAACGAACATTGTAGTGTAGATTCACAATGTACTACTACGGTGCGAGCCTATAATGCACATCCCACGTACAGGGTAGTCTGAAATCAGCCTTGCATCAGTTCGCTTCCATTCACTACCAATGGCAAATACAATAGAAACAGCCTCTTATTCGTCATGGCCTTGGTTTCAGTTTGGGGATTTTCGGGGTTCCTCTCTTTCCCAGTCTAGGCTGCGGGTAAGCGGTAACAGCATTCGCTGCTTGCGAAGAAGACCCCGCACCCTGTTGCGAAGTAGTCTGCGACATGTCCGGTGTCACAACACCTGACGGCAGTCGTGGTGCAAATTCCTGCATATGTCCGTGAATTGGAGTAGTAGGCATATCAGGAGCGCCCGCTACCATCGTACCACCCATTGCACCGCCACTCGACGGTGGTTGTATTCCTGGTGCATTCTCAAACGGATTTGTCTGAGGAATGACATATGGGTTGTGTGTGGCTGAGTTGGGTTGGCCTAGAGTGTTCAAAAGCCCAATCGCATCGTTCATTGTGGATGCTACCTGGCGCGGGTCGGGTCCTGGGGGTGGATTCGCACCTCCACTGGCGATTTGACCGTATGCCTGCAAGTATTGTTCTGCAATACGCATCTGCATCGCCTTCTCCCCGTCCGGTCCGCTTACAGCCTCTGCGAGGTCTCGCATCGCGTTTGCAATGGCTTCGCTGCGTTCGGATATGGCGTGAGCTTCGCCAATTGCTTGATTGACCATGTCAACTTGTTGGGCTTGCGAACGTCGCATTTGCAATTGCATCTCGGCTTCTGCGCGATTGACCATGATTTCACATTGTGCTTCAGCCGCCCGAACTTCTTCTCGACGTTGTCGATCTGCTGCGGCAGCGTTTTCAAGGGACATTCTAAGTTCTTCTGGCAACTCCACTTGTTTGATTTCAAAGCGAGTGCAACGAACACCCCACGCCCTTGAAGCTGTGTTAATAATATCCTTGATAACATGATCCAAAGGATAATGATCGGTATATGCTTGCTCAACCGTTAACTTGTTAAACTCTCTCTTGATAGAGCTTTGTACAAGCATTATGATTGCATGATAAGCGTTATCAATTTCATATGAGGCAGATACCGGATCATCGACCCGAACAAACAGCAGAGCGTTCACACGAATTGGGACGTTGTCACGAGTGAAACACTGCTGCCAAGAAATGGGCATGCTAGCCTCCTTCAGCGAATACCGAAAGGCAATGTGGTCCATGCAAGGAATAAGGGTGTTACTTCCGGCATTCAATTTGCGATGAAACCTGCCACCTCGTTCAACGATAAAAGCTTCATTCTGAGGAACTTTGACGCTGAACTTGGTAGGTGGTGGAACGAGATTCAATGGGTTCGGCCCAAGATAAATCCCTTCGGAATCAAAGGGCCCAGTGGCACCATACATTTCAACGGCTTCTTCATCTTCTTCTTCCTCTTCTTCTTTCTGTTGTTCCTTTCGTTTGTCCCATATTTTCTTACCTGCAAACGCTAGAGCTGCCGCTCCGAGAATGGTGCCAGCGGTCGCCAAAAGCTTTCTCTTCTTCTTCGGTTTGTTTGTAGTAACAGCGTCAATTATATGGTTCTTCGCAAACTTTTTGAGAAAGCCACGACCTCCAGCTAGAAAATCATCTCCGTCATCCTCTTCTGCTTCATCTTGTTGCTCGACGGGTTCCTCCCCATCAGCTTCATTCTCACCATCCCGTTGTTCAGACGGTCTTGAACGTTCGTTATGTGGTCGACGGATTCGACCGTTCTGAGAGCCCTCCTGCTGGACTGCTGGACTTAATGGTGGCTGTGGATATGAATATGGGGCCTGAGAAGCATTTGGAGGAGGCGGCACAGGATCATGCAGATACTCATCACCCGCAAAACCACCAGATGCTGCCTGCTCTTTAACACGTTGAAAGTATTCCTTATTTCGGGACGAGTGTTGTCCTGAGATGTCATCTATAGCGACACCACCCAGTACAGATTCTCTACGACTGGTACGCTGTTCCTCTTCCCGGCGCGCCTTTGCGGCAAGATAGTTCGCATCTTCCTCGAGACGACGCTGGGCCTTGTCGCGACGATGGCGCTGATCAGCCGCGAAGTGTTTCCTCCTGCTATAGCGGCGGCGTGACTTGTGACGGTGGTGAGGACGTTTACGGTGCGAGTGGTGGCGAGAGTATGGGGTATAGTAGGTTGTCGGTGACGAAGAGGATGAAGATGAATCCCCTTGGAATCCGGAGAGTCCGTAGAACTCGAACACAGGCCGCTTCTTTCCCATGGTGTGACGAAGAGTCGAGCGGTGGGTGGTGTCGGTGGCACTCGCTTGGGAGCGGGAGTTGGTGACTTGGGGAGCGCCTTGTTGGGTTCGTGGGCGGAAATGGTGAACGATGATTGGCGCTTGCCTACGCGTCTGTACAGCACTGGCGCACGGCGCGTGTTGGCCCACTTTTCGTATGACACGTATATGATCCCTCGGATTTGTTCCAGGTGTTGCTCCCAGGTGTTGTGATGTCGTCAGCAGCTTGGGCATCTTCCACACACATCTCGTCAGTGCTTCAAAAGCCGAGGAACACGAACATGCCCTCGCCAACTGCTTGCTTCTCAAATGCCTGTAGGTTACCAACGGTACTGCTTTTCGTAACGACTTCCGCTTCTTTCACGTGCAAATATACGGCATTTCTTTGAACTCTGCTTCAAATCGTGTGGCCAAAAACAGTCTGCAAGAAAGAGAAGGATTAGACTGCTTCATCTTGCATCATATATCAACGTCCAAGATAGAAACTATTCGAGACTCTCGAATCGAGAGCAGTTTTTGTACTGGCAATCTTCTTCTAGGGTGCATGATGCCCATGCCAAATCGGTGGCTTCATACCGTACAAGGATAACTACCCTTGTAACTACAGTAACACTGATTACAATCAGTGCACATTGAAAATCGTTCCAAGTGCCCGTAACCGTAACCAACCCCTGCTCAAAGGCTCAATACATTTAACATTGCACGTGTAACAAAACTGTTTCCGCATGATCCTATCATCGCCAACCAAATGAACATGGGTCGTGCCTCTTGTGGTAGATATTCAACTTATTACTACTAATATCAGGACATAGGTTTTTGACGTACAGTAAGACGATGCTCTGGCGTGGATGCTTCTGACGACTGAGAGGGATCACCCGATTCCTTCTAATTCGGACTTCTTATAGGTTGGTATTGAAATTAGATCAGTTTCGGATTTAATCAAGTCTTATCCACGACAACAACCAGTTTACCTCATGAAATATGTGTTTCGAGGTGGATGCGAAGTACAGTTCAAGAAAATGCGGATCTCTCTCTCCTTTATGAATTCGTTAGTAGCGCAAAGCTTTTCTGTTCAGAAAGACCTTCTCTGACTAAGAAAGAAGGCCTTCATTCCGGAATTTTTTTTATCCACAATACGGTTTCCTTGACGTCCATGAAGAGGAAAGAGGTACAATCGTATATATATATGATTCTGGCCTTTCTGAAGAGGGAGAAATATCTGTAAGATAGATCTCCGTTTTGTTAGGTATTTGAACACATTATCCAATTAAAGAAGAAGAAGAAGAAGACATAACGTTATACTTGGACATTTTCGGACATAGTGGTCTACGTCGTTTTTAACAACTCTCTTTAATTGCACCTCATCCTCTTTTCTGGAAACCTACTAAAGAAGCGTGGTAATCCTGCAAAAATAAAACCTCGGAACTCAACTATTATGGAGAACATGTCAATGGAAAACCAAACGTTGAACTCAAAGAGTACAAGATAATAGCCAAAAAACGGGATGAAATAAATACAAGGAACAAGGTGAGGTCCGCATCACCCATAGAAGAGAAGAAAGAAGCAGACAAGATAAACCGTATAGTTGTCCAATCCAATGTGAGGATTTAAGTGGACCCAAACACAGGACGGAGGACTTTATTCCCCATTTTGACAAGTCTTGCGGAGCAAAATGAAACATTCGTTTCTCTCTGTCTTTCTCTTGGAGCCTTTCGAGGGAGTTCTTCGGCTGGAACAATGACGAACAATATTCTTGGCCTTTCTTAAAAGAGAAAGGTTTGTATAGAAGCTTTACTGCAGTCTAGTGATAAAGAACTCCTGTCCATAATTAGGAAGAAGAAAACGAAGAAGGAGATGAAGATGAAGAAGAAGGAACATTAAACGTTCAGCAAGGAGGAGGGGGAAGCAAGGACACTAAGAGAAATGTAGAAGGGGGACTTGTACGAGAAGAGAGTGTGTGAGAGTGAGAAAGAAGATAAACAAGCTTTTGCATTGAATCGTTTTATCCTCTTTGTGGCTTACGTTTGCAATACCTGGAATTGAGCGAAAAGACACTTTCGCACTCTAATGTTCGCCACAAGCAGCTGGGGCCCCCTCCAACCTCAGGTTGACTTTTTTGAGCGCAGAAGACTCTGGGAGGCACGACCAAGAGTGATTTCAAGAGTCTGCTTGAAATTTCAGTAGGATGTACCACGGGACCGCCATTTTAAGCTTCGTCGCGGAATATTGACGAGCTCGTATTCGGAAGTTGTTTGAGGATAGAAACGCTTGGTGCAATTTAAAAGAGTTTCTCTCCCTTCGGAACTTGAAAGAATGCCAACTGTGTTTCCTAGTCGTTCCGCAAGGGCGAGGTATTTGCTGCTAAGGTGGTCGCACAAAATCACATCCTTCTCATCAGACAGCGAACGGCTTGTTGCAGGTTACTTCATTCTCTGTTACAGAGCCCGCAAAGTTACTGATAACAGCTCATGTAAGACAAGCAATTACAACTTTGCTGACGTATGTGGGACTGCACGTTCACTCTTACAACTCATGGCAGCTGCTTCTATACCCTTTCTAATCGCATCGTCTTCACTATCTCCAGCCGCCAACGCAGCAACACAAACACCGGCGAAGCAATCCCCGGCACCTGTAGTGTTTATCAGTCCACCATCAACAGCAACTGCAGCGAAATCATCGATCAGTAGGTCACCGTCTACAAAAGAGTAGCGACGTACACCGTGCTCTCCTCGAGTACACATTATAGAAGCTTCTTCATTGCACGCACTTAACAGGGACGCGGCACATTCATCGAGCCCACCATCACATCCTAGTTTGCGTGCCATCGTACGAAGCTCCGCCTCATTTGGAGATATATACTTTACAGCATGAAGCGCGTTTGCTCGTACGATTCGCGTGCATTTGTGAAGACTTGTCGGTTCATACCAAACCGGAACGCCAGCATCTTCACATTGCAATACAACCTGACGTAGTTGAGAAAGACTAAAATTAGCGTCGAGCAAAGCAATACGAGCTGTTCTCAACGCCAACGTAATATCTTGACGTGCATCTTCTGCGAGTGGAACGCCCTCCTCATGCTCATTTCCAAACATATCGGTCAGATCGGCTATCGCAACCTACCAAAAACGTGCGGAAACCTCAAGATTGTTAAGTTAGTGCACAGCAAGACCACATGCCTCAATACTCTAAGATAGATTTCAAAGAGATATAAACATACCGAAAGATCACCACGATGATCATGGACAACGCAAACTACGCCAGACCGTTTTCCAGCATACCGTCGGACATATCTGGTATCCATATGCGCCTCTTTCATAAATCGTAGTAAAGTATCTGCTGCAGCATCATCTCCAACGCACGAAACAAAAGTAACATTTGCGTTACCATGAGTAGCAGCAGCATGGGCAATATTTCGACCAACCCCACCAGCACAAACGCGAACAACTCCAATATTCGAAGTATGTGGCAGCAGAACAGAACCAGGATCACAATGCACATCAAGAGCGGTGCCACCAACCACAAGTACATGCGCTCGCTCATTCTTGTTCTGAGAAGCGAGCGCAGGTACTCTCTCTATCTGGGACAAATGGACTGCCACACGTGCCGCAACAGCAACATTGTTTTCCGCCAGCGCGACGTTTGCTCTTACCGACACACCATCGGTGAGCTCAGCAACCCTCTTCAGAAGAAACGGCGTGACCTGGTTTGGAGCGAGCTTCTGTTGGGAAAGCTCGTCCAAGGCGCACTGTTCAGCGTTTCGAATGCGTTGTGCATCAGAATCGTACTGGACTGGGATAGGCACAGCCAATAACATGCCAGACCTTAGCCCAAGCGCTGCAGAACTGGAAAACACGTTGGCGACATCGCGCTCTGACTGAAGAGACACAGGAGCGCTCTCCGAGGATGACCGATGCAAGAAAGCTGGGAACGTTTTGGAACGCAATACGAGGGTTGGCACAGAAGCAGTCTCCAGCAATTCGAGCGTATTACGAACATCGAGGATGGATTTGACGCCCGCCGACACAACAAGCTGTGGTATAGACGCTAATGCTGGGATATCCGCCGAAATATCCATGGGATGCGGCACGCCTCTATGAACACCTCCAATACCTCCGGTGGCAAACACGCGGATACCAGCAAGAGCGGAGAGAAACATGGTAGCCGCGACTGTTGTGGCTCCATCTTGTTTGAGAGCAAGTGCGATCGGAATGTCCCTTATACTCAACTTACGCACATTCCGAGAACGACAGAGAAAAATGACTTGCTCGTCGGACAAACCAATATGAGGAACACCGTTTAAAACGGCGACGGTTGCTGGCGTGGCGCCATTTGCTCGTGCGACGGAGTGGAAATGAAAGGCGGCTCTCTCATTGTCAGGGCGAGGCAGGCCGTGGGCGAGGATCGTTGACTCGAGGGCGATGACGGCTTCTCCGCGCGAGAGGGCGTCGCGGACCGAAGGATGTATGTTGAGGACGGATTTTACGGCCGCGGCTTTGTTAGAGACCATGATAGCATGGTGAGAAGAAGACGATTTTTATTATCGGGGGCAGGTTGGGCTCAGCAGATCAACCTGTCCGCCAGAGATTGGGGAGCCATGCTCACTTGCTTCTTTGCAAAATCAACCCAAGAAGTTGCAGTTGCCAACGGACGTTTCAATGGCCACGGCATTTGCAACGTTGAATTTACATCCACCTCTTTTGCTTCGAACACAAGTCTGAATCGAGCATGGATATCACCACATCGGAACCACCGAAGTGGGCGTCGACACATTGAGCGTCATGGCCGGGTGCAGCTTCAACATTCCCGATCTTCTATCTCTCTCAATAAGAACAAGACTATCAGAATCTCGATGAACTGCCGCGACAAAGCTAACACATCGGCCCTCAAATCTTGCTCTCTCTATCAGGTTGAAGTCCCTTGGGTGCACTCCAAACGTACTCCACATCCCAATCTTACGAATAATATCACCAGTACGACGGTTAAGCCTGTAACCCACAATCGCTCCATCAGTCGTGCCTGGATATCTCACCGAAACATACAGGAATCGGCCATCTTTTGTAGTACGAATGGCCGCAAGAGTTACTTCCTCCGGTTTGTCGTCGAGTACATCTATCATGTACTTCAGAGCAAGTCCATCTTTCGATGGCTTAAGCACTGCAAGCGATACAGAAACCTCGTTCAAAATGTAGAGCGTATTTGACCTGGTATGTTGCACGGCATGCCGTGGTCCATCTGTAGTTCGGAATGCCACCCTGTTAATTAATGCCACTTTCCCGGTGCGCCGGTTCAATCGGAAGTACCACACAAGATTCGACCCTGCATCGCAGACCACTACACCTCTTCTGTATGGAAGCACGATATGTGGATGTGGTTGACGGAACATTGGACCCAATGTCATGTTCGTAACAATTTCCGAAGCAAGTTCATCTGGTACAATGAACGAGTCTGCTCGCCTGAAATCATCTCCATCACTGATGTAAGTGTCAAAAGAGCTGAGGAAATTAGCGCCCAGTACAAGGTTCCTATTCCGCGGATGCACAGCTACATACGTCGTGAAGAAGCCCGTCGCATTTGCGAACTTTGATGACACTGCTTGTCTGTCTTTCGACAAAAAGATCCTTGTTACAGATCCGTTATATCGGAAGACAGGGCTGAAGTTCTCGTTCGCGACATAGAGAAATGGTTTTTGCACCGTCACATACGACGGGTTTTCATTTGTAATGGAAGTATTCAACACTTGAGACACACTCAACTTGTCGTTTTCGTAATCGACGATGTATACTCCTTCGCCCTTTGATTCTAGGAACCATGCATGATTGGTATAGCTTCCAACAGCGAGACTGAGTGTCGACGGACATTTTGTGGCGACCGATTGAACGGACAGTTTTAGCAACGTGAACAGCGCGAAAACGACCGCGGTAGAAATCATTTTGAAGTTATTAGATTGCCCTGAGACATGGTACCAATCTCATTGTCCTCGAGTGAACGAGAAGACAAGCCATGCTTTTAAGCATTTCCTTAAGCACTGTGCATAATGCTGCAAGTGCACTTTCAGTAGGATTTCGTCTTGCAACTGTGCACATGCCGGCCGCCACGCTTAGACAACAGCAAGTGCATTTCGAGAGCACTTCAAACGAACCCTGGGGAGCAGCGGCTGGAGCATGATTCTGCTTCGTGTTATCCTACGATGCCGCATCGGTTCTGAGGTCTAGGTTACGTGCAAACCGAATTGAGATCGAATAAAACAGCGATACATTCCTTGGTGGCCAAAAGGTATCATACAAGAAGCAACTTTTTGCAGTACAACAATGACGTGGTGCCTCTTGGCACCGGACCGGGAGTGGCAGTTAAAACGCTACCCTTGTTAGCACTTACTCCTTAGGTGGAGATGCTCTTAGAGCATTTAGGTATTCTAGGAAAGGATTTCATTTAGAGGAAATGCGTGAAGTGCTGAGATTATTCCGAAGAAGCGTGTAGATTGCCATCAGTACAGTATGGTAAAGTTTCACTATGTGTATTGACAGCGAAGGCGTACCCTTGTATCCTTCTCGAGAAGAGCTACCGCCAACCGAGGCCACTTTTCACACGCGGCACTGCATTGAATTTGGAAGGAGAGAAACGCCAAATCCTTGCTTTAGGAGTTTGCACCGATCGACTACGATGGAGACCAAGAGTCAGACCGCGCATCAATCCGAATCGACGCTCATCATGGTCTTGTGCCTTGGGAGCTTGAATTCTTAAAGCTTTGCTCAGAAGGGTACTCTCAGTCTTAGTCCTCAGAAGAGTCCTTGTTGGCTCTCGAGACGTGGCTCGAAAGTGAAGTTAACAAAACGTGAAGCATAGAGCTGTGAGATTGATGGTCGACAAGAGGTAAGAGGGTTAGCTTAAATAAAGAACAAGACAAGCGATATTGATTACGTTTGTCAGTCGAAGAGGAGGTTCATGACTCACAAACGGGAAAAAGGAGCTGTTGATGGTGAGCGACCAACATAAATGGCTGCGGTCTATAAATCTTCAGTCGACGCCCTTTGCCTTTCAAGCATTTACAGCGGAACTGAATTGAGATATCGATATCGAGGCGGGTCAGCTGACTCGTCAGTAGCTTCTAAAGCCTCTCTTGTAGTAGCTGCTGCAGCAGCTCGGAGCCGCCATCAACAAAACGAAGGTTGAGCAACCGTTTGCTGGCTTTGAAAACCAGGATAGAAGGGTTTGACTGCTAGCGACACAACAATTATTTCCCAGGACCGTAGAAGAGAAGAAGTGTAGACAAAGTTTTCCTTAACTCCAGGAATAGAAGAATTAAAGTCCACAAAGAGAGAGAGAGAGAGAAGAGAAGAACTACTGCATATTATTGGTACAATAAATTGTAAAGTTTTTATCTCGGGAATATATCTCTGCTTTTCTGCAGCTGTTATTTTAACAACTGATGTTTACTGATCGTCCTTTCGTCTGTTCTTCGATACCCCTCCTCCGAGGGTCGACTACTGTCTCGCCCTCCAGGCTATTTGAAGGGGTGAAGTTCCCCGTCGGCTGCATGTCAGCGCTTAAAGCGCGCTCCATTGCGTGTCAGCCCTCTCCCAAAGTGGCGGGAACACCGCCGCCTGGAGTTGCACTCTAGAAGTAACTACAAAACTACAATTGACCCGCCACGACATCACTCTCCTGAGTGCTTCCGGGCTAGATTACGCGACTGTGTG
This sequence comes from Gracilaria gracilis, assembly GCA_030374805.1. Classification (NCBI taxonomy): domain Eukaryota; phylum Rhodophyta; class Florideophyceae; order Gracilariales; family Gracilariaceae; genus Gracilaria; species Gracilaria gracilis. Next base: position 641,256 of record JARGSG010000224.1, on the reverse strand, counting down.
CACGGTGCCTGCATTTCCAGGTCACGCTGGCCTGTTTCCGTGCGCCGAGCTCCACTCACTGTCAGCTCCTACTCGCCTCCGTCAGAAGTCTCTGTTGCAGTTATTGTGTAAGAGGGAGAAGAGGGCTATCGCTCCTATCTATATTACACCATTGCCATTCGTATCGTCTGAGAGTTTGGAGTTCGTTCAGCCCAGTTATCGTGTAGAAGCTGTTGATTCCATGAGAAAAGGCACTGCTCGTTACGGTTTTTGGCCTTCTTCAAGAGAGAGAACTATCTCTAGATAGAACTACTGCCGCCTCGAAATCAGGGGCGGTTGACCACAATAAAAAAGAAGAAGGGACTGCTCGAAAATGTGTGTACTTAAAGCTATTGATAACACTCCATCGAAGAGCAATGCCACGATCAATTTGATACTATTGGCCCCCGGTGAGCCTCGGGCTAGTAAAAGAGCAATTAGATATCCTCGTACTCTCCCTCTCCACCTCTCTCTATGAGCACAGTGGCACCCATTTTGTTGTTTTTATAGCTTTCAAAAACAAAAACCTTTTTGTTACATGTGTGTCGTCAGAGAGTAAAAGTTAACTAAGGTTGCTTCATGTGTGCTGTTGTGCTGTACCCCACAGCCTTTGAGCACTAGAACTTTAGTGCTGTTTTAGCACTGTTGTAGCTTTCACAAGGACGGATTGCAATCGATTGGGTGAACAATCGATTGCAATGACCCCTTTACAATCAGCGATAGCTCCGAACCAGGAATTGCAATTTTGTATTGCTGTTAACCCTTTCAACACTGAAAGTTTATGTGTGTTGTAATAGAAATAAATGTGATGAATTGGCCAAATCAGGTCTAGCTCTACCGCTTCAGGTTCAGTTCGAAGTGCCAGCAGACTTATCTGACATTAAGGCGCTACTGAAGACCACGAAAAGCACAAAGAGTATTGCACAGGACTGCCTAACGTCAATTGCAAACGACTTGGAGGCACGGAAGGCGGAAGTGGTCTTGGCTCAGTTTTCAACTAGCCACGTTTACAACCTTCACCCAGTCTCTACCTACGTAGACAAAAAGCTATCAAGATGCCAATGTGATACAGAAGTGAAAAAGGGAGTAGACCATGTTTTGTTTCGGTGCCCATTGACAAATTGTTCGAGACGGAATGAGTTACCGACTCTAGAGGAAACAAAAGACAAGACTATGATTGATATGATTAGAGAATGGCCTTCAAAGTTTTTGGCCTTTCTTAGGAGAGAGGGTTATATGTAATACTGTAGTTCTCTTATTGCTTCAAAATAGGGAGTAATAAACCATAAAATTTTAATGTGCAATCGATTGTTTTTAAGATGGAACAAGATTGCCAAAACCCGAAGTTCCTTTTGAGCTTCACAACTTACGGAGCGTCGTTCTCTGTTGGGTTTCGTCGATTTTATCGCAGCAAAAGGTACGGCCGACGAGTGCTGGTTCTCTTTATCTAATGTTGCCGAAGGCATGGGGGTTAGAAAAGGGGATGCTGTCATGGTCTCAAGGGTGGCACAACGTGGCCCGTGCAGAGCGCCTTGTCGTGGTGTGCCCCTCTGCCGATGACCCATAACGAGGGTGAATGAAGAGGTACGACGAACATGAATAGGAACATGGGATACAATGGCGATGATTGTCGGTAGCGAAATGCTCACGCAGCCGAGAGTACCTCTAAGACCTAACGCTGTTTTTCGTAACAAAACATACCTCAGTGAGCGTAACACAGCTGAGGAGTTTTAGTTTGTAGCTAGCTTATCAAAGACGCGTTATAGGTATTGGGGATTCCTTTTATGAACCCCACGCGACACGAGAATAAATAGGTGTATCTCGCTCACAATTAAGAAGAAGAATAAGAAAAAGTACGGCAAACCTAGATAGTTATTTAGTCTTACGGGCGAACAGAACTATTTTAGCCTTAACCTTTTTGCCTGCATTCCCCTCTACCTTCCACATCCTTGCATCAGGCAGAAATACTGCCGCAGTATACTAGCTTTACACAAGGGGATGTCTGCACTTCCATTTCATTGCCTTCGTAACCATAGGCTGATAGTCCACAACATGCAGAACTAAAATGGTATTGCGCGTTGCGAGTTACACGAGCATGCCCAAGAACGTATGCTTTCTCCTTCCCTATGTCTTCACTGGGACTGTGTCGCCCTTTTTATGCGCCTTGCTTTCGGCCAGTTTGTGGCCATGAGTTCTCAATGACCTTGCAGACAATTCTGAGGCTAGCGCTCACTCAGAAACCACAAGTACTGCCAAGTTGGCAGTGGTTAGCAGCTAACCACACATCAAGACGAGATATCCGGATACGAAGACAATTCCTGCCTATCAGCAGCAGCAGCAGCCAAAAGAGGAAACTGTAGAGGCCGCCACAGAGGTAACGGTTATGGAAACTTGCCACGCCACGAAGGTATCGTTGGTACCTTCGTAACGCTCTAGATCTGTAGTACGAAGTTCGTACCATGTGAATGAAGTACGAAGGGTTAACTTCAATAGCTGGCGCTTCTTCTTTGATGCCAACGATGGCCATTACGGCCTCATTAGTATGATTAGTTCATCTTAACATAACCTGATGCGTCACATGATGTACTTTCTGAGGTTCTATTTGGTGCAGCATAAGATTGTATATATCGTATAGTTCCTCGTCAGATCACTGGCAACGTTGTCATAAACCACCGAAAATACCCATTCTCGGATGAACCGCGTTGCGCTAGAGAACTTTGGTTTCTTTGTCATTAAGTTTCTTGCACAAATCAGCCGCCTTTGCTCTGTCTAGGCTCTCATCGTCGCACCAACCCTGACACCAGCCATTCTTGGGGCAGGTCAGAGATTGGAACAAGCTATGTCGACAACAAAAAGTTACGTTGTGATTGCGCGATAGCAGTGAAGAAAGACTGTGATCACGTAGCACTACGGTGTGCCCTTACAAATGGGAGTCGCCGCGAGCTTTTCCATGCTCAACGAGAAAAAAGTCTATAGTTCATCATATTGAAGACACCGAAAAAGATTCTGGTCTTCCTTAGGAAGAGAAGTATCTGTAGGATAGCTCTCTGATGTGTTAGGAATTGGAACACAGCGTCCATACTAAAGAAGAACCCCGTCAATAGATGGCGCGGTTGAGGCATAGTTGGGGAGGTCCTGATCCAGGTTTGAAAGAGAGGTTGGATCTGCACTCAATGTCTGATGCGTGGAGCGAAGAGTGGGGTCTGCCTGTGACTCCGGTACTCGTTGAGCATTTAGTCCTTTTGATCAAGTCAACCTCTCAGTTCTTGTTCCATGGCCTCGAAGCATTGGAACATGAATTCGGATACAGGTGAATACAACTGGTACTGAGACGCTTTGTAGCTTTCAAATGATGTCCACATCTTCAGTAGCCAACCAAGTCCAGGTGATAGATCGTACACTTCTCTTATCTGCTCCATGCTTCCATATTCACTCCATTTATTCAGGTATTCATCAGTAACGTCGGTGCTGGACTCCGCTCTAAACTCATGCATGTCAAAAAACGGATGAGATATACAAGCGTATTGCCAATCAAACATAATCATGTGCTGGGGTTGTCTCCCTTTTTCAGGACGGTAACCGATGTTCCTTTCTTCAAAATCTCCATGTACAAGTGTTATTGGGATACCATATTCTTCTATGCGGCAAAGTATGCTTATGATTGTGGGAATTAACTCATTGAAGCTTTTGATCCTCATCCCAAATACTTTACAGAAGTCTTCATCCACTGCCCATTTGCTCAGCTCCGCTTGCAGTTCCTTTGGGCCCCTTAACTGCAGACGCCCTTGTAGAAGCGTTGCTCTCTCGGCCACCGAGGCAATTTGCTGCTCAGCCAGGAGACGAACCATGCCGAATTGGTCGCGTTCTTCTTCTGGGTTGTCGTCAAAGCCTCTAGTAACAAAGCCTCAGAGCTGTTCGCTGTAAGCCACGACATCAACCGTTGCCCATGGGAATAACCGCGCGAGAGTTACGGTTATCTCCATTTCACGGCAGCCAGCGCCTGGAGCCTTCAAAAATTACCATCCTTGTGTAGATTTCACTTTATACAAGCTGGATGTTGAACTGGCATTTACTTCGATCGTCTTTCCAGTCACTTCCGCTCCATCTTCATGAACTGTGTCGCGCAACCAATGATTAGAACGCTTGGACCAACCGCTTTGCAAGCGCGGTTCAAGAAATCTTCGCAGCAATTTGGGCTTCTTTTCCAAAAAGTGCACAGCCCTCTTAATAGAAGCGAAATAGGCTCGGTCATACTCTTCATCCTCTTTCAAAGATTTCATGAACGCAACATCTTTCCATTCGTATCCGCTAGGAGTTTGAAATGATTCAATATGAGGCTCAACGAGCACTAAGTGAGCATAACCAGCGTTTTCCTCCGAGGTGAACCCACGCGCTTTCAAGACCGGAAAGTCCCCGAGAATATCAGCAACGACAGCGAAAACAAGTTTCACCGGAATCAACTTGGAGCACCCTCTGGAGCTCACAACAAGTGGTGTCGGAACAGGATCGAGAGCAATCAAGGAAGGCAAAGTAGGGAAAGTCCCATCGTCCATCTGTGGCACACATCAGCGCCTTCGTTTGTGCTTGGTTTGGTAACAATACTCAAAAATAATCTGCCCAGAAAGTTCCTTCGGGAGATCGTTCCGAGACTGGAGTGGACATTTGGTCTAGGTGAACATCCGGACTAGACGTGAGTGGTGGAAGTTCAGGGTGACCGGCCAACGAAAGAGGAAACGAACGAACGACGGCAAACCAGTTCGATTCAAGACTCGAATCTTGTTGAATTTAGACGAGAACGAACGAATGGGACCTTTACCCACGGGTGGAGTCTGACTGTGAGTAACGTTGGATAAAGGGTTGTCCGCGTAGTGGCTGCCAATCGCCGCCGTCTTGCATCTGCGGCCAAAACGCCGCTTTAGCGTAGCGTCGACTAGAAAACGCAAAATAAAAGTCACTTGTTTGATATCCGCTCATGCTCGCGGCACTCAAAGCCTCACCACCACCATCATCACATCATCCTTCCTCACTCTTCCAGCAAGTCTTCCTCGCTCAAGAGCGGTATCCACGCATTGGGCCACGGTTTTGGTCGTTCTTCGAACCTAAGAAATTCTAAGGCCTCTTCCGTCTTTAGCGTGTGCATCCTCTAGGTGTAACCTCGCGAGACGTTTCCAAGGATAGACCGGTTTCTTTCACCCTGCGCAAACATGTCCAATACAGCATTCGAGCAAGCCTCCGCTGCCTCGGTGCACCGTTCTTTGACCACGTCTTTCTCTTCCGGCGTAACGCTTTCGACCAGTTTTCGTCTGTCCCTGCTCAAGAGATTTCGCGCTCTTTTCTCGGACTGCGAACGGCAGTTTGAAATCGCATTATACAGCGACTTGCGAAAACACCCATACGAAGCTTTGACATTTGAATTTGGTCCACTTTACATGGATCTTGCATACCTCATTAACAATCTACATGGGCTTTCGGAACCACGCCGCACATCACTAGGAGGTGGAGCTTCTTTACATCTAGAAAAGCATCCAAAAGGTAGTGTACTTGTTTTCGGTCCGTTCAACTATCCTATTCAGTGTTTACTACGCCCCGTAGTTGCAGCAATAGCAGCCGGAAACACCGTGTGCGCAAAGCCGTCAGAACTTACACCAGCCACAGAAGCAGTGCTTGTGAAGCTGGCGAGCGAGCTTGATCCAAGGGTTTTCAAAGTTATCACCGGGGGTGCTGATGTCGCTGACGAACTTCTTCAGTTAAAATGGGACCATATTGTGTTTACTGGCAGTGGTATCAATGGAAGAGCTGTCATGACAGCTGCTGCTAAGCATCTCACACCTGTAACTCTTGAACTTGGTGGTAAGAGTCCTGGTATTGTTTCATCCTCGGCACATATCCCTACTGCCGTTGCTAGTATTGTTCGTGGTAGGTTTGCGAATTGTGGACAGACTTGCCTTGCAGTCGTAAGTTATCCATGTATCCACTAGAAAGCCGTTTTTGCTACGCATGACTGACGCATCGTTTTGCTTGAGCTTGGCGGCAGGATTATTGTCTTGTACACCGAAGCGTTTATGACGAATTCAAGAGAATGCTATTGGCAGAAGTCTCTCTCACGTTTGGAGACAACCCCAAGGCATGTGATGCTTACGGACGGCTTGTTAACTATCGTCATTTCAAGCGAGTTTCCAGCTTACTCGCCAACACAAATGGAGCAATACTCGTGGGAGGCGAGTGTGATGAACAGGACCAATACTACGTGGCCCCAACAGTAGTAGAACTCGAAAACGACGAGGATGTCTTGATGGATGACGAGATCTTCGGCCCGATCTTACCTATCTTACGAGTCCAGGATACCCAAGAAGCGATTGATTATGTGAACAAGCGTGATAGACCAATTGCTTTGTACCTTTTTAGCCAGAAAGATGGGGAAAAGAAACATGTGTTAACGCACACCCGCTCTGGTACAGCTGCGGTGAATGAAACTATTATTCAGGTAGGACCAATTGGATCCTTAATCGGTGGTACTGGAGAGTCAGGAATGGGTGCGTATGGATATTCTGCCGGCTTCGAAGAATTATCACATCTACGACCAGTGATGTATGCCACTCCGTTCTTAGCTCGAATGACTGGTTTGTTTCTACCACCCGGGTGTTTTGTGCGGCTTAGCGAGCGGCAAATGAAGGTTGTTGAAAGACTGCAACATGTTTTGGGTAGACGACCGTTCCCAAATAGCGATGGTACGACTTTCCATGACAGGTTGTTTCTACGTGATATGCGAAACAAGATTGGAGAGATAATTAACCGATGCTGGACGAGCTTCCTAAACTTGTTAGGAGCGCAGGCTCTTCTTTTCCGTCCAGCACCTGGTAATTTGATGCAGTAGAAGACGGTAAACAAGCATCTTACCCATCGATGAAGTACGAATGTGTGTTACACGGCAGTTTACGGTTTTTGGCCTTCTTTAAGAGAGAGAGAACCATCTCTAGATAGAACTACTACCGCCTCGAAATCAGGGGCGGCTGACCATAACAAGGAAGACGAAGTGTGTTACATGGGCGTGGTTCGCCATGATCTCGTGCGGGAGCGGCCTGGTCCTGATTCCTCCAAAAAGCTCTGTACTCATCTGTCGACTTGGCAGAGACTGACATTTGCGTTATGTTTGGGTGATACATTTACTTTATCTAAGTAGTGTTCCCGCCCCCGTTCCAGCTTGTTGCACCTATATTGCGGTTTTGCAGAATACCATTTTCACTCACTTGATTATCCGAGGATGACGTGATCTCGCTCAATAACTCCCACCGTTTCGTCAACAATCTCGTTCCAGTTTGTATGTCTTGCAGTCGTGGACGCACTCGAGACCTCGAACGCTTTAAGGCCAGATGCAGTGTGCACTACGTAAAACCTGTTGGTCAACAGACATCCGAGACTGCGGATGCGTCTGCTGGTCATCACTATGTCCCACAACGTCTTGACACCCACATTAGACCCCAGGGCACACGAGTTGGTCGGTCTCAGTACCTCCCTCATCTTCGTTGTGCACATAGCAGCGCTGACAAACCTCAAGATTGACTTTTCGGTTTTCTTGTCCTTCACAACATAAGTGCCCACCAAATGATTATGCTTTCCTTGTTCTCCTGGGTCCACGATGGGTCTGCCTTGCTTTCCTAGAGACATATTAATATGGCTTCCAACACACTCCTCTGAGCCGCGAAATGTAAGGGCAAACGTCACACCCATATCATCTATCCCGGCCACCCATGATAAGAGATAGTACCACAAAGTGAGACCGGCGATCAGCACCGACACTGCCACTTCATATTGCTCCAAATGTATCAATACACTGGACGTAATTATAGAAAGAGAGAATATGAAGTATAACACAGATGTCCGCAGTATCGTTGACCTGTTGTAATACCAACTTCGTTTTGTGATCACGCTCTTTAGTGCGCGTTGCGTCCTGACATCCATTTCGTTGGCATGCAGGTTCTTTTTTAATGAGTTGTAAACACAACGACAACAGACCACCATGCCTTCGGTGATGAGAACTGAATGGCAGGCGACAAAGATGCTGTTGCGTTCCCCTCTTTTGTAACAGTATCCATACGTATTATCCACAATCGTTCTGGTGGCACCCCTCTCGATGCTTTGAATATCTGCATTGTAGGCCATCAAAAGTTTCCTTGTAACTCTTACTTTCCATAAGCGCTGAAATCCTGACCCACAGACCCTCACATAAACATCATCTCCTTCTCTCCATTCTTCGTTTGCGTTATACAACATTACAGAGAGCGCAAGTGATGACTCCTGATCGGTCTCTATACCAAATGTATCGACTACCTCGAATATTTTCTTTGGAGTAGCATAACTGAGCCCCACGGATAGTTCTGGATCTTCCAGTTTGATCAGAGGGACGGTCCCATGAAACTTCATATTTACTGCATCTTTGGCATATTCTGTCCAGCCTGTTGCGAATCGATCATAACACTTCCGAGAGCCTGAGGGGACTCTCATTTGTCTGTTACGCATTGGAATACCCATCTACCAAACAATGAGACGGCTTCCGGTCAAAGTGTTGTTAGCGCGCTTCTTTCATTTCTAAAGTAGGCAGCGAAGTCACACTGTTGGGGACGATATAAAACTCGCAGGTGCATGTGTAGCAGACGACCTCAATCCGTTTAACTGGAGGAAACATCTGGAGAACACATCATCGTTCCTGAACCTCATTGAATTGATCACCCAAATAGACATACCTGAACAACACGCTAATCTGTATTGCCTTAAAGGCGGCCTTTCCTATGTAGATTTGCTTCCATTATTTCTTGCTCCAGTTGGCCAAGAAACCCTGTTTTATTGGCCCTATCTGGCTCATCGTGAACGTCCCACTGAACCAATCCTGTTTTTAACACTTGTCGAACGAAACTGGGCGTACACGACGAGCCCTGATTTTGATCAGATCGAGTGCGATTGCGATCCACTGTATCTAATCGCACTGAGATTGCAGTCAAGTGCTGGAGTTGCTGAACAGGAACGCAGTGGGATTGCATACAAGCATGGATGCCAAATCAAATGGCAGTCTTTTTCTCGGATTCTGGAAATTCCAGACTCGGCATAGGCCGCCCGGCGTCACATGCTCCAGTGCGCTCGCAAACAGGATGCGATATGACTCTGGCCTTCTGAGTGAGCAACGTCGATTATGGTGAGCGAGTGTTCTCATTCAAGGCACGTTTTGGCGCGAAACCAGTCTCGTCATGGATGCGCATCGTTCGATAAATCTATGGCCTCGAAGTGGAATGCTTGCGAACGCATGATGACGTTGATCCGAAAGAGAATCAACGATCTCATCCGCACGAAGACGCGCTGCGTGACGCGTATCGGCGAACTGTAATGCTGGTACTGTAGTACTGTAAACACATATTGTACTGCATTGCAAAATTAGATCAAAACGAGCACGGCGCGCAGGGCATATACCGAGATTCCCCATATGATTGGACGATGCAAATGCCAACTGCAAACGATACCACTAGAGAGCTACAGTATTGCTCCAAGATTCCTAAGATTCGCAGCGCACCGGATAAACGGGTGCTTGTTGGCGTGGCTCCGATTGTCCTCGGCCACGCGTCGTCGCACAATGGCGTGCCTGGCGCCGTTTCTAGAACGGTGAGCCGTTCCGAACTCGTGAACCTCTTCTGATGTGGTGGACCATAACGGCCCCACATTGACACTTTCGTTGCGTCAACTGGCCCAACTTCTTCGACCTCGAGAGCGCTTGCCGTGCGAATCCGTCGTGCAATTCACTGTTCTTAGCTTAGCCAAACATTTATACGGTATCTATTGTACCAATCGCCCCCAAATTTCCACAGGCGAGAATGTACCTAACCGGCGAACAATCATGCACTTCGAAGCCCCGCCCCACACAAGTCCCGAAGGCTTCTATTCTCCTTAACTAGTACTCGGCTGTATCGTACAAATGCGGCCGTATAAACTCGTCTGAACTCACCAAAACACTGCATTCGTAGAACCTTATCTACAAACCTATCGCTTTCGACGAATCTTTTCTCCATTGTCATGTACGAGTGCCCCGTGTGTTCATGCCCTTAATCTTTCCTTGACACTATGCTGTATGCTGCGTCACGCTCAACGTTTTTATATCTGCACATCCTTTACCCAGCCATATAATATTATTTGATCACTCCTCCTTGCTCATATTCGTTTTCTTCGAGCCACATTTTGCAGGCCAACGCTGAAAGTCACGCACGTCACGAACGTGCAGCTCAATCTCGGTTGTCGTTGCGTTCAGGGTACCAGTAGCTTATCCCATCAATGCATCCAGTAATTCGTTCCGACTATAAGAACAACAGACTCATCCGATGTGTCGCCTTTCCCCGTCCTCTTTCCTCCTTCATAGGTACATCCTCTCGTGAGAGAGACAGTTTCATCATGAAGTTCGCTAACTTCGTTCTTGTTTCTGCTGCTCTCTGTGCATCTGCGTATGCTCTACAGAAGCCTGAGCGTCATTTCGGCTGTCCGTCAGGCAAGAACGTGTGTATTTATCCCATTGATGATGCTAACCTGCAGTGTGAAACGTTTTTTGACTTTCAAGTTGCTCTTCACATCCCGGAGGATGCAACTATTAACAAGGAATTCCGTCAGGCAATGGATATCAAACTAACCCTCCCGTCCGGTGACGTTCTCACTCCGGAGGCTCTTTTCGGCAAGGAACCTGAGCTCAGGAATTGGACGCTCGAGGCCTTCGAGGATCAGGCTGATGAGACTCCGGAAGGCTTCAAGTCCTATGCTGTTATGTACCGTAACGTCTTCATCGACAAGAAGTACGGTAAGGGCCCTGCCAAGGTCACCGTCTTTGCCCGCGGTGTCACCACCGAAGTCACCTACATTGTGCGTGAGCCCACAAAGAGACGTGCTAAGAACGTCGTACTCTTTGTTGGTGACGGTATGTCGCTCCCGATGATGGCCGCGGCTCGTCTCGTTTCTCGTGGTATGGTGCACGGAAAGTATAAGGATCTTCTCCATATGGAGAAGATGCCCTACTTCGGCCTTCAGAACCCGTCTGGTGTTGACTCTATTATCACTGATTCCGCCAACTCGGCTACCTCCATGAATACTGGACAGAAATCATCTGTCAATGCCCTCGGTGTGTATGCAGATTCTGGTGATGACGACTTTGCTCACCCGAAGCAGGAGACCATTGCCGAGCACATCAAGCGCAAATTTGGTATGTCAGTGGGTGTTGTCACCACCGCAGAGATTCAAGACGCCACTCCGGCTGCCGTCTGGGCTCACGTCCGTCGTCGTGCTGAGAAGGCTGCTATCACTGCTCAGGCTATCAACGGCTGCAAGGACTGCGTGTTGCCGGTGCAACCTGATGTCATCATGGGAGGTGGTGGCAAGTACTTCAAGCCGGACCGCTCCATCGATGGCTCTAACATGTACTCGAACTTCTCGTCGAAGGGCTATACCGTCACTCACACTCGCGCAGAGATGATAGCTGCCGCAGAAGATGCAACCACTGAGAAGCTTCTCACCGTCTCTCACAACGGCAACATGGAGGTGTGGCTTGATAGAAATGTCTACACTGACAACATGGACGATGCCGACAACTCTCCGACTGTTGACGGTCCGGCTCCGGTTGACCAGCCCAACCTCGATGAGATGGTTATGTCCGCCATCAAAGTGCTCTCCAAGAATGAGAATGGTTTCTATCTCATGGTCGAGGCTGCCTCTGTTGACAAATCTGCCCATCCGCTCGATGTGCCACGTACACTCTCTGACTTGATTGAGATGGATAACACTGTCAGTCAAGTCAAGACCTGGGCCAAGGAGAACGGTGATGATACCCTCATTATCGCCACAGCTGATCATGGCCATGGTTTCGATGTTTTTGGTACTGTCGATACCAAGATCTGGGACGATGCTGTCGCCGCCAGCGAGGAGAACCCTATCGCTGATGTCGACAACTACTGCGGTGCAGTAGTCGCCAACGACGGCACCGTTTTCAACGCGTCCGTGGAAGAAACTTCTGGTATGACTATTCGCGAATCTAACCGTGCTCGTCGTACTGCTATCGGTACCTATTCCAACGCTGGTTATCCCGATTACGCTGACAGTGATGGCGACGGTTTTCCGGATACCTGGGATGTCCGCACTACTCTTGCGGCGGGTATGAACAATTTCCCTGACCACACTGAGGACTACAAGGTGTCCACTTCTATCAAGAAGCCAGCTCTCCGAACTGAGCTTGGCTATTTCAACAACCCGGAAGATGATCCGAACGGCATTTTCCTTTCCGGTAACATTGGTTCGACAGGCTCCACTGGTGTACACACCATGCAAGACGTCGGTGTATTTGGATACGGCCCAGGGGCTGAGAAGGTTGGCGGTAACATGGACAATACTGAAATCTTCCATATCATTGCGTCAGCCCTTGGTTTCGGTACTGACGGTGAGATAGACACTGACGAGTATCTCTACAGCGACGTTGTGAAGTGCAAGCATGATGATAAGTTATGCCATTGCGGGGAAGTAGGAGAGGGCTACGCCTGCGCCTGTTCGAAAAATGGTCCGACTTCCTTCGTACTTCCGAATAACAAGCTGTGCTACATTAAGGATGGTAGCGTGATGCCGATGTAAGATGTTCAGGGAAATCTAGGCCCGTAAATGCGACTAACTAAACCGAGGAGTTGAAAGTCATTAGTCAGCGCCAAATGTAGTCTGTCAGTCACTTCTTTAGTCACTATAGCTATGCCAAACCCTTTTTTCGATAGTGCGATCTATTCGCTCGAACGACTGGCCTCGCTAGTCAGTCAGTCACAGCTACGGGCCTGGGGAAATCCCTCTTCTTGAAGAAGAATGCACATAAACGAGCATTTTCGCCCATCCGAAACTCTTTCGTCTCATCCTTATCCCCAGATTTATTCGTCACCACCATCATGTTCGCGATCATCGATCAGAATGAGAAGTCAGAGCCAGATATTGCTCTTGTAGTACAAACGATTACAGTTAGCATTCTCAACCGGCAAGCCACTCTGGAAGGATTCGCGAAGGATTCGCTTCCAGGTGACCCCCAGAGGGGCCTGCGCACCAGAATGTAAGATACGGACGGGGGATCGTGAGAGTCGTACGAGATGTCTGTATTTTCGCTACATGTACAGCTTTTTCGTTCGAATAACGACATTGCTACGCATTTGGGGGCGTCACAGTGGGCAATGCCCGAACCGAAAGTTAAAAGAGGGAGAACAGATGACAAAAACCTATCTAGCAAAGAAATGCTTTAGTTCAATAAAAGTGCGTCCAGGCTCAATATCGTCTACGGCGATTTGATGAACTCGACTTCTTTTCTTTCCGACCCGAACCCCCCACACTCGAGAAACCATAATAGCCGAAGTAAGGAAACCAAGGCCTTCTGGGCTTGTTGTCAGATAAACCTCGAGTTCTGGAACGCTGCGTTTCAGATTCGATGCTTGAATTCGAAGACGTGCTAGAACTATGAGAAGACCCTTCATTCGTCTCACTGTTGCTTTCGCTAACTGATTCCTGACTGGCAGTAGACGAGACCTCTGAAGAGGCTATGGAAAAAGCACCTGGAAATGCGCTCTCGTCGTCATCATATGAAGATGAAGTGTCCTCGTCGTCGTCAGGACGTCTGGGTCTTTGGTCTTCGGAAGAATTAGAAGCTTCGTCTGATTCTGAGTTTGTTCTCGTCTTCTGCTTCCACCATCCCCATTGCCGGTAAGATTTTGATGTTTTGGATGACTTATTTGTCTCTTTCCCGGGGGGATTTTGGTGTTGCTCAGATATATTAGATGAGCTTAGATTACTGTCTTCGGTTGATGAACTTTGTATGGTTTCACTGGAAACAACGCTCTCACTCTCGCTCGTTTCGCGACTAGAACATGAAGTCGGTGGAGATTTGCTATTGGGTGACACTCTGCGATGAGATGTATTTCTTCTCGATGAGTTCATTTCAGCATCGCTTCTTGCTACATGTTGTGATACGTCGTGAACATTTGCGGCGATTATCGGCGAAGGTCCTTGAACATTTTTCGCCCCAAACCATGAGGAAAGCCATGCAGAACGTTTGATATTGCCTTTCACGAGTTCAGAGGCAGGTCTCATTTCCGTCTTCGACTCTCCCATTGCTTCGAGAGTTGAGTTCTCATGGTCGCTTTCGATATCACTGCTTGAACTGCTTGAACTGCTTGTCTCACTTTCTCCATCACTTTCCTCATTGCCACTGTATCCCTCATCCGCTGAGCTTTCCGAACTTTCATTTTCAGAACTGTCGTCTTCGGAGCTTCCCTCGTCACTTTCTTGATCTGAACTATCAGTATCTTGATAGTCTGATCCGTCTTCAGTAAGCGAACCATCTTCTTCAGTCAGCGAATCATCTTCCTCGTCAGTGTATTCCCCATCACTGCCTTCGGAGTCCGCATCTGAACTCAGATGTTCGGTAGTCACTAAGTCCATCCAGGGAATCCGACTTTGCACCCCTTGACCAAACTGGGTATGCGTGGCAGACGACGAGGTCGGTGGAGTTTCGATGATGGAAACACCATCATTCGATGCTCCTTCACCCGGTATCTTGGAACAGTCCCGTAAATGACCCTGTTCTGTGTTGTGCGGCTTTGCGTTAACATATTTGTCTCGATTGCGATATGAGTTTGTGTCCCGTTGATAAAGACTGGGATTTGCTTCACGGGTAACTGGGCTTTCTGTGCACAGTGTATTCGAGGCCGAAACGAATCCATCATCGTCACTTCGGTTGACATCTGTTGATGATATCTCTGGCTCTTCCAAAGAGCTTCCATCAACTGTACATACTTGAGTCTGCTCCTCTTGACTGGTTTCGGGTTTGCTAACTGGAAAGGACTCTACTGGAGTTCTTTCAGACTCGACCGGGTTGTAGACGGAACCATGACTGGGTGATGCCACAACATCCTTGCTTCTATACTTTCTCAAAACCACTTGGAGCACGGTAACAACGATCTCTGCAGCAGTACAGGCATGTCGATATGCTCTGTTGACAGGGTGCGCTCTCTTCGGTTCCACCGAAACAAACGGAGCATTGAAAGTAGCATCGTCATAGTGAATGTAGAACGAGAACGGCAAGTCAGTCACACTCTGCTCCAGTGACATATGGTTTGCACATGAACCCCTTCGGAATATGTACTCCAAGGGGTTCGCAGCCTTTTTTCTAAGGCTGTTACCTGTAATCCTCGTTGACTTTGTACTGCCTTGAAATGAGCAGCTTTCGAGTAATTGTTTGAGTGAGGGACTACGCATCACAAGGCCGGCAAATGAGTCACTCAGTTCGGAAACAAACATCTTGGTAAGAGTAGTTGTAACGTGACGCCCAGAGGAGGAATCTTCCCACGTGCCTTGCCATTCGTCTGGGACAACGCGAAACGCACCATACCAATGCAAGACGTCATCTTTCACTTCGTCGTCTTCCAAAAGTTCGATATCGGAACAGAGAGCCATCCTCTCCATGAAAACTAAAGCACCCGTTCGGCACAATCGATAGAATTCGGCTCTTTGCCGCAGGGCATTAGTAAACTTTCGAACTTGATCACCCTCAGGCACCCAAAATGTCCTTGCGGTCAACATACGAAGTGGAGAGAATTGTAATACGCTAATGTTGTCCACCATAACCAAAAACACTTGCAATTCCTTGGCCTCAGTAGATACGTATCTGTAGAGGCTTCTGTTGATGGCAGATAGGATTTCGGCTTCTTCGATTTTCGAGAAGCCACGCTCACCAGTTGAAAGCTCGTATGAGAGGCGAACAATACAACCCACACCTTCATACGACGTTGTCAAACTTTGGCAATCACGCAAGTGATAAATCAAGGCTTCCGCAGTATGTGTAACAGCATCAACTTTCTCCCTAATCCTTGGAACCCCGATTTGAGAGATTACTGTCCACAATTTGGTCACGTATGCAACTGCTTTTCCTTGTCTTTGATCCTCACGTTGTATATCGGATGTGATGCTTGCAATTTTTGAATCGTGCCCATAACTTTGCGTACTACAGGAAGAGGAAGAGTGGGTACAATGAATGCTCGTGAAAGCGCATTCTTCGAACCCAAACCAGGAACCTGGATTGGTCAGTAAGACATCAGCATGCTGGAGACATTCGTTTGGATCAGATGGTCTAGCGGCTTGAGCAATAAAGGCAAGTCCGGGTCCCTCTACACATAGCTTAATATTATTCGCATCACACAAACGGCGAATAGAAGACATGTTGGCCGTGATTGCTGAGTCGTATGAGGCGTACATTACGATTATAATTGGTGTAGAAGCCCAATGGTGATCAGACCCTTCCAGTACAGCCTCCAAGGAGCCCCTCATACTGCCCGCGGTATCACCAACAACAGTGAGTACTTCAGCTTCGCCAGTAACTGCCTCACGCCACGCTTCGAGGAATTGAATGTGATCTCGATTCACATCGCCTGTGCTTCTTGTCGTGGCGGTTTCACAGGGTTCTTGATCAACCTGAAACCCCGCCTTCTCTGTAGCTAGAACAATAACGGGATAACGGTAACCATCTTCTGGCTTTGAACGGACCTCGCGAACGTAGTCTGCAACAGCCTCTTTCACAATAGCCTTCCTAGCGTTTTGTGGATCCGCCCAAACCAAGATGTTAGTTACATCTACAGGAAAAACGAGAATCGGAACGAGAAAGTTAGTACCGTCAACAAACTGAACGTGATCTGAGCATTAGTAGAAAAAACATGAAGACTTACAACTCCTCATATCCCTGTCTTCACACCTTTCATCTCTTAAAAGGCCGTATATAGCATTCGAAACCGATCGCCTCAGGTCAAGCAAATAACGTTGCCTAGCCCTTGCCGATAAACTACTTTTCGTCTTCGCCGTAACAGCTTCCGCGCGAGAAATCTCAGCTTTGAGCGCCTTCCACTCGAGCCTCCTAGCAACGCCGTCTTTCAAATGCATACCCAAAGTAAACTGCGGCAACTCGTTTTCGGGCGGAGGTTTCACAGCCGCAGCTTCCAGAAAAGACCTCAAGTGATTGACGATCGGCTCTCCTTGCGCTACAGTGTTAGGCGCGGAGGAGAAGCGACGCCCTGGAGCACCCCGAATACTGGCGCAACATGTGCTTGTTTTGGCAGTCTGCGCAGACACGGCTGGTTCGGCGTGAGGAAAACTATTTGCGGGCAATACCGCCGGTGCAGCCATGTCAATGGCACGGAGGCCGAAGCGCGGCATGTACGCACTGTGCACGCTCGCGGACGGTCGTGTGTGCGGTTTTGGCGCGCTGATTGAGTGGAGCAAAGTGCAAAGTTGTGGTTGAAAGAGGAGGAAATAAGGTGAGTTGCATTGAGGGCGTGGCGGAGAGGAGGTTCGAGTGAGTTTGGTCGAGAAAATTAGAAGGCGGACAGCACGAAAGTTGTCAGCGCTCGGCAGTGCGAGTTAAGTCAAAATTAAGACGGGTGGTTAACGGAGTGAGTATCAAGGTACATGACGAGAAGCACGGCGCACGGAGGCGCCGTGGGGTGGTGTTGGTATGGTTCTTTCGCTTGCGGTACACGAAACATGGTTATTAGGGCGCTATTCGTACATGACGTGCACGAGTTTGTATCTGAGGCCCGGGAAGGATCGAGTGAGCTCGAGTATGTAGTGGCGGGGGAAGCGGTTGTTGGAGACCTGTAATGTGAAGTCATCTGCGCGTTGCACGAGTTGGAGCAGCTCTGATGGCAAAAATGTGAGGCGACAGCTGTTGAGTACGAGCGTGTTGAGCCTCGGGATGGTAGTTATCTGTACAGGAAGAGTTTCGAGGGGATTGTGTTCTAGGTTGAGGTTTTTCAATGACGGTAGGCGGAGTACAACAGGGGGAATAGCGCGAAAGTGGTTGTGTGAAAGGTCTAGCAGCACGAGACTGGAGCAAGCGCTGATGCAATCAGGTAGCTGTTGCAGGTGGTTGTGATCGAGATGCAGCACGCGCAGTTCGACAAACTCGGTAATGGCAACGGGCAAACGGCGAAAGGAAGAGCTGCCCAGCACGAGTCGCCTCAAGAAACAGAACTGCGTGGGCAAACAAGCGCGGCGGGCATGCTGCGTGCGGAACGAAGGCACATTTCTAACATCTATGGGAGACACAACCCAAGCTCGCCACAACTCGCTCAACGCGGCGATTCGCGTATGCACGCACAGCGGCGCGTCTCGCGGAAAGACTTGTTGCAACTTGTGCAACAAGCTTGGCAAAGAGACGGCATCCAAGATGAGCTGCTTGACGTCGGCGGGCAGATTAGTCCAGTCGAAGCGCTGCGGCTCGGCGAGCGGCAGCTGCGACGGCGGTGGCTGCATGGCGACGGCAGGCGCGCGGGGCGTCGGCGGGCGCAATGCGACGGGCAGCGAACGCAGCTGTGCGGCGAACTGCACTGCACGCCGACAGGCCGGTGACGTCGGCGAGCCAGTGGCTCGCGCGGTGGCCGCGGGCGCGTGTCGCTGGCAGCGCATCGCACACGCGTGGCGCGCACTGGGCAACAACTCAGGCCACGCACAGCGCGCTGCGGACGCAAGCTTTCCGCACGGCTTCTCCACCTGGCCACTTGGCCACTTGGCCAGGGCGCCACTTGCGCGCCCAATGCGCCGCGAGCTCACGTGCAGCGCGCGCCGCCGGTTGGGCAGCATCTGGCGGAGTGGCGCGCCCCCGCCACGCCCGCCACGCGCACCACGCGCACCACGCGCGGCACACGCACAGCCGATGCGCTGGCATCAGTGCATCCCCGTTGCATCCGCGGCTCTGCTCTTCTTCCACTGCCCCGCAACGCGTACTAGTCCGCACGCAACTATCGTCACCATCGCCCATAAGGCGCCCCACTTGCGCCGTCGACGTCCCTACCCGCCCCAACGGTCACATCGCCGCCAAACCGCCCATCGCGCCATGACTACGCCTCTCAAACTGCCCGACCTCCCGCTCGACGTGCGTCTGCTCATCCTCGCCCGTCTGCCGCTCTCCGATGCGCTGAGCTTCTGCGCAGCGCTGCCCGACCGCCACCACTCGCAGCTGTTGCGCTTACGCGTCGCTCGCTTGCGCCCGTTGCGCGATTCGTGGGTTCGTTCGGCGCCCGGCGTGCGCCTCTTCCGCGATGAGCCGCATCTTCGTACCAGCCGACAGCGCGCCGCCCTGCCGCCCACACTCTTTGTACGCCTCAAGGTGCTTCGCTGCAATTCTCCCCTCACCGACCTCAGCGCTCTCTCCGAACTGCGCCAGCTGCAGCTGCTCGACCTATCGCACTGTCGTCTCCGCCGTATTCCCCCTGAGATCCGCCACTGTACCAGCCTCCGCTTCCTCAACCTCTCGCACAACAATCTCAGCGCATTTCCCACTGCCGTGCTCCTGCTACCAAAGCTGGAGACGCTCCTGCTGCACTTTAATAACATCCCGGAGCTGCCGTCCGACTGGGGCAATGTACCATATTTACATCGATTAGGCTTGCATGGATGTGGCGTGCAGAGGCCGCTACCCGACCAACTATGCCGCATGTTAGGAACCTACACCGAACACAGAGCCTCGCGCTCAGCAAACATGCGTGGCCATGGTCTGGATGACACCTGCATCATCGCCTTGTTCAGAAGGTTTCCCAACCTCACCAGCTCGCTTATAGTGTAACTGCAAAGTAAACTAACCGCAATCAACTCCCCATATACACTACGTTCCATTCTGCACGCGCGCCGGCCCAGCTCATGTTCATTTGCTACACTCGCAACTCTCTCATCAGCTCCGAGCAAGCAACAAAGTAAGCAATAAGGTCCCCATCGATCCGTTGTACGTCCAGCTGGTATCCCGACGATGACTTGAACAACTGCAGACACAATCTCACTGGCCGTTCTTGTCCGCTATTGTCCACCAATACGCGTATTTGAAAACTTTGTCTCGGAGGAGTCTTCCACCGCCAGTGCAGCGCGTGAAGCGCTCGGTATACTTCCATCATCGCATCTGCTGGCAGTCGTTGTGCGCATCGAATTCCAACATCCCACTCGCGTTCTCCCAATCTTGTCCCAGCGTGCAGCGATCCATTTGGCGACGTCATGAGCGGTGTCTGCAATACCATGCCGTTCGACTCACTCGCTGACATGTCCGCACTCCCCTGTGTATCAGTTATCATGGGACTCTCCGGAACAGGAGGAGCCCCATTCATGAAAACGTGTTGCACATGTGCACTGAACCCACTAAACGACCCCTGGTCCATGCTTTCCGCATCGGCCCCGCTCAACGCAGCAGCTGGGTCTAGACTTGTATCTAGGTTCTGCTGCGCGTCTTTGATTAGGTGGTACGCAACAGTGTAGTGGTTTCGTCGTCCCTTTCGTAATGCTCTCGTAACTTTGTCGCGCGGGTGCTGGGTCTTTCGCAACGCATCTTGCAGTATGTCTTCGTCAATGTGGTCTAGATGAGCGCCCACGCGGGACGAAACTGCCAGATATCGTGGAAGGTCCTGCAAGAACCAAGGATGTCTCCGAATCTCATCCATGTTGATGCGCTTCAAAGGATCGGTGACGAGCATTTTGGAAATGAGGTCTTTGCTGAGATCCGACAAATAGCTTGGCAATATGTAGAGACCGCCTTTGATCTTCCGAAACAGGTAGGGAATGCTCTCATCATCAAAAGGAAGAGTTCCGCAGAGCAACGCGTAAACAATGACGCCGCAACTCCATATATCAACCTCCGGTCCTGCGTACAACTTGCCCGAAATAACTTCTGGAGCGGCGTAGTTGGGGCTTCCGCAACTGGTCTTGAGGAAACAACCGTCTCGCATGCAGTTACTGAGTCCAAAATCGGCTATCTTGACGTTCGAGTGCTCATCGAGGAGCAAATTTTCCGGTTTGAGATCGCGGTGCGCGACCATATGCTTGTGGCAGTATTCTACGCCCGATATGATTTGCTGGAAAAAGCGACGCGCCTCTGGTTCGGCCAGTCTTCCGCGCTCAACGATATAATCAAAGAGTTCACCCCCGGAGGAATACTCGGTGATAACGTACACGTCGGTAGAAGTTTCAATGACCTCGTAGAGGCGAATGATATGCGGGTGCATGCACAGCTTGAGGATCTTAATCTCTCGCTTAAGCTTCTCCTCCATACCCTGATCGCGGATCTTGTGACGGTTGAGAATCTTGACGGCGACTTTCTTGCCGGTGGGTTCGTGCTCTGCGATTTTGACGCGACTGAAACTACCAACGCCGAGCATCTTGCCCAGCTTGTAGTTTCCAATACGCACCTGCGCCATGACGAAGCGCACGCCGACCAGGAGAGGGCCGAGGCGGCGCGCAGCGATCACGCGGGCATAAGCGGCGTCGAGCGCTAAGCGTGCGCAAGTGCAAGGGCGCGACTCGACAAGTGCTGAAGTAGAGCGTTCGCACAAGAAGCGCTGGAGCGCGAAGCAGTGGAGGAAGCGGAGGAGGGAGGGGGAGAGGCAAGGAACGTAAGTACGGTGGAGGTAGTGGTGGCGGACGGAAAGCGCGGTAGAGCTGGTGAACGCGACGAGGGAGCGAGCAGTGGCGCATGGCATGTGCGCCGACCAGCTCTGCAGATGGGTGCTCTGCTGCGAGGTGAGGTCCACTGGACAGTCTGTCCGTATGCACGAACGCCATTGGCTGTGCTCGGTCATAGAATCGGATGCTTTTTTGGATGGGTGCGTTTTTTCGAAATTTGTTTGAACGATAATTTGC
Organism: Gracilaria gracilis; assembly: GCA_030374805.1. Lineage (NCBI taxonomy): Eukaryota > Rhodophyta > Florideophyceae > Gracilariales > Gracilariaceae > Gracilaria > Gracilaria gracilis. The sequence continues at coordinate 619,539 of JARGSG010000224.1, read as the reverse complement.
CGCGCGCGCAATTCCGCGCCGCGTCCTCCTGCCGCGTGTGCACCGCCGTGCGCGTGCAAAATTTCAGAACTTACTGCATAATCTCTCCAACGGTATGTGTACTACGGGTATCTTACAGTTGGGCTCGATCTCAGGTTGGCCGTGCGCCTCCGTCGCGCCGTCGCGCGCGCTACGCCGACTGGGGAGACAACCGTCGGTGCTGCGTGCGCTCTGGTTTGTTGTAGGGCTGTGACGGTCGTGCTCCCACCGTTTGGGCACCGTCCGTCGACGTTCCCTGCCCACCGCCTCCTTGTTTCCTCGTTGCATCTCAAAAGTGCCGTCGGTTACGTGCGTCTTTCTGCACTCAGGTACTGTAGCAAACCCTCGGCGCCGTGAGTCGTGACAGGCCGTGTGTCTACCAACTACGTCGGCAGCTGCTGACATCTGCAGAAAGCAGTCGCATGTCTCATGAGGCGCGAAGGAACTCGCTTGAAGCGTGGAAGCGGTGCTTATATTGCACAACTTCAAGTCGACCAAGTTTATTTTCATTCACAGACTTTCGAATGTAGATTCCGCGAGCCCGCGCACAAGCAGAACAGACAACACACAGGTCAGGCTATGCGCATCCTGAGTTCATCTACTGCCTTCCAAACCACGCCCGAGGTTATAGCTACCACCATTTCTCCAATGTCCAAGTCTCGCGACCAATGTACAAACAGTCAGTCGCACAACACAAATGTTTCGCTCATCCACACCGATCACCGATGCCAACTCAACTCATCGTCGTCCTATACTACCGACCATCGTCGTCTTTACTACCGACCAAGGGGCAAGCTTCCATCCACAACAGGGACCTCCACACACAATTACAGCCGAACAAGTTTTTCAGTTCTTGGTGGTAAGAAACCACCATTTGTTTTCAGAGTAGCGCGTCCAGCAGCTTCAGCTGTGCATCCAGACAGACATCACCAAGTAACTACCAACAGGCAGCTTAGTTTCCGAAACCATACAGCGTACGACCCTGTCGCTTGAGTGCGTACACGACATCCATAGACACCACAGTCTTACGGCGAGCATGCTCGGTATATGTCACAGCATCGCGGATGACGCTTTCTAGGAACACCTTGAGAACGTTACGGGTTTCTTCATAGATCAGACCGGAGATACGCTTCACACCACCTCGACGGGCAAGACGACGAATAGCGGGCTTAGTAATACCCTGGATGTTATCGCGAAGGACCTTGCGATGACGCTTGGCGCCGCCCTTTCCGAGTCCCTTACCGCCTTTTCCGCGACCAGACATGATGAGATATGAGAAGAGTTGAAAACGAGAGAATGTATGAGATTGAAGAGTAGAGAAGACACACGTTGGTTGATGGAAGAAGTGGAGACGATGAGGGGAGAGCGGGTCGCCGGGGTTTAAGTAGCATCTCGGCGGTCTGGAGAGTTGGCGAATGTCACTAGCTCGTCGACACGCGACGCTTCTTCGGTATGTTCGTAAAGCGCGCGCTTTTTGCTGTTTCGCTTTTCTGGCTACCCACAACTGCCGCAAACGCTTGTGATTGGTTGGTCAGCTCCGCCCCTATGCAGATCATGCCAGCTGATTGGTTGTTTTCGATGTATACGAGACCACCCTTTTTCCGTCTTGTTTGAGCTGCATTTAACGGCGCGCACCGTGGGCGCGCCATTTTTGAAATTTGAAGCAGCGTCAGGTCAGGGAGTGATGTTCCTTGCTTCTGCGTTTTCATTGGCTGATTGAAATGTCCCCACTAGTTGTTCTGTGTTGTGAGTGGCGCAAAGCTTTGCCCGGGGGATCACCGTTCGAGTGCCCTTATAGATCGCAGAGCAAACTCGGGGCGTTCCGAAACACCAACCGCCTCGCACCGATAGAGGAAAATGTGAGCACCACAAGCCCACCACGGAGGTCTATTTAAGCGCCCCCACTTCGGTGGCTAATCCTTATCCCCCCGCTCGTCCACTCAGTTCTCTCGTCTTCCACTGCTTCTCTACTGCAGCACGTCTTCCAAGTCTCTCAGCTTTACTCTTCCCACTCTACAACGCAATGGCTCGTACCAAGCAGACCGCCCGTAAGTCCACTGGAGGAAAGGCACCTCGCAAGCAGCTTGCCACCAAAGCCGCCCGTAAGTCAGCCCCCGCCACCGGTGGAGTCAAGAAGCCGCATCGTTTCAGGCCTGGTACCGTCGCCCTTCGTGAGATCCGAAAGTTCCAGAAGTCTACCGAGCTCCTCATTCGCAAGCTTCCCTTCCAGCGTTTGGTTCGTGAAATTGCTCAGGATTACAAGTCTGATCTTCGTTTCCAGAGCTCTGCCGTTCTTGCCCTCCAGGAAGCTTCTGAGGCGTACCTCGTCGGTCTCTTTGAAGACACTAATCTTTGCGCCATCCATGCCAAGCGTGTCACTATCATGCCCAAGGATGTTCAATTGGCTCGCCGTATCCGTGGTGAACGTGCCTAGGGTGTAACATGGCTTTGAAAGCTCCACAAGTTTGAAGCTCAAACCAAAAGGTGTATCTTTACACCTAAACTTGAAGTTCCTTGTCGGATAGCTTTAGTGGTAACACTCCACTACGATGTTGCTATGTACGCGAACCTCAACACGAAGGCGTCACACGACCTTGCATATACGACTGCCGTACATATTATGCGCAATGAGGTGGTTGTGCCTTTGTTTTGACTTCAATGTACATTAATATGGCCAACCACTTGCACTGAGCCCCAGTGAACAAGATGCTGGGATGCTGGCCCCACCTAGCCACAGCATTCTCAGTGACATTACTAAGGGTAGCCCATTAGCATCGCGTTAGTAATTATAACGTCTTGCGTGTGTGGTTCCACTGGTATTCACTCTCATTTTACCCGCGCTTTCTTTTGTAAAGGTTCTTCCACAAGTTCTCGTTTGCCAGCAACTTCTCTAGGCACGCGTACCGTCACGCAAACCTGTCGCTTCCGTGGCGCAACATCTCTAACATCTCTTACGAGTATGTCTGTGTCTGGCAAAATTCGTATCGCGTCGTCCAGATGCCCGCACAAAGCCGTTCTTGTTCTCTCCCGAGCACTTTGTAAGTCGTCCACACCTTTCACGAAACAATAGCAATGAATGAGCGGCATTGTCGGCAACTCACCCTCCCAATCGTCATACAAACCTCTGAACACGTCTAAAAACTCCGGCGCTCCTGCAGGAAAGTTCATAACGACTATGGTGATAGGTATGTGTTCCTCTTTCACTAAGCGCGTTAAGAACGTCCTCGCACATGAACAAGACGTCACGATAGATTCTTCTTCCACCTTATTTAGTTTCACGTTCTCCCTCAGATATTCTACAGATGATGGATTAAGATCATTGGCGTACACCATTCTGCACTTTTTCTGTTTGGCCGCAGGTACTGTGAACGGTCCGATGCCACAAAACGCATCGGCAAGAACGTCATCTTTCTTCAAGGTACCGATAATCTTTCGATGCTCTGTTTCTAGTCTGGAGTTCCAGTACACCTTCGAGAAGTCCATTCTAAACGTGCACCCATTCTCCTTCACGGACGTGATCAAATTGTCATCGCCAGCTAGAACCTCCATAGCAAAGGTGCGATACGGCCCCCCAGTGTTTTCAAGTTTGTTCACGATTGTTTTCACTCTTGGGCCGAGTTTGTCCAACATCACTTGACCTATGAGGTTTTTAAACGGTAACTGCTCCTCCCGCAAATTGAGATGAGCGATATGTCCAATTGATTCAAATGATGCTGGTATTGTGATGCCTTCGGGCATTAGTTTGTTCAATATGGCCTCAATAGACCAATGTGTGTAGTCTATCTGTACCTCCTTTGTGAAGATGTCATCAGATTTAACTTGCTTCAGGAATGATTGCACGGGAGCCGAGATAGACGCAGGGACTTGGGACTCCCGCAATTTGTTGGCGACATCCTCGTTCGAAGCTTCAACCAAAGATGCTTCCGCGTTACCTCGAGGAGAACTTGTGCTACTTGCAGGGGGATGTTCTGCAAGATATTTCAGAAGTAGAAACATGATAGCAGGCTTACGCTGCTCATCAGGTAGTGGTTTTAAAACAGACAAGACGCGATGCATTGCCAAAGCGTGGTGCTTGATTGCTTTTCGGGTTCCATGACATAGTTTGGCCGGCACTCGGAGGGCGTATACCTTATATTTCTCTGAAAAAAGACTTCTATCCATGGAAGTTACCTCAGGCTTCGACCGGCTGACTGAGCCGGGCATCTGACCAGGACGTTGACTTGACCTTGAAATAATTAGTTGAAAGACAGTCTTCACAAATGCGAGGGCCATAGAATGTCTAAGAGCTTGAAAGAGGTTAGTTACAAAGCTCGATGATGGGAGGGAAGGCGAGTAGAGAAACAACAGAAGTATACGATGAAGGATATGCTCTCGTTTACAAACCATTCTACGAAGGTGTAGTCAGCCGAAGGATTCATGCAATAGATACTGCTGCTGGCTGGGTGTATGCAAACTGGCCTTGTTTAGAGGATCATGACCGCGTATACGTGTACACATGCGAAGATCAACAAGATCCATAATTACAAATTTTGTATGTCTCGCCATCTCTTACCTTTATACATTCACCTTTCACCAATGAAAGGCATGTATTACGAAAGTAGAAGGGAAGTCCTCGAGAAATGGAAATTTTCGAAGCAGTGCTTTCTTCGTTCATTGGACTAGAACACAACACTTTCATAACATATTGCGTAAGGCCTTCGGTCATCGAAGGATTTGCACTCTCGTCATGATCAAATCGAGTCATTGCATCCCCCAGGCATAATTTCTTCTGACATGATCTTCCTTCCACCGCTCCCAAAGTTCACCACATTGATTGTTGCAGGATTATGCGCGAATGCGTTCTGAACCAAATACGCGATCCTTGAATTGGGCGGAATCTGTAGCCTGACGGTGTCCCCAAACTTTCAACGGTTTCTGGCCACCGTCACAAGGCTATGATAAGCTGCCTTGTAACGCTTCCATGAAGATCAGAGATGAAAGATCGTCTTCGTCGGCTTTCAAAGTTGTGCAAGCTGCTGAGGACATTTTCCGGAGACGCTTCGTTCTCATATCAACAGCACTAGTTCTCATCAATTTTCTGGGATGTGTTCTTATCATCAAGAAGGTTCCATACACAGAAATCGATTGGGAGGCATACATGGAAGAAGTCGCTGGCGTCGTTGAAGATAGGGAGCTTGACTATAAACAGCTACGAGGGGGTACTGGTCCGCTGGTGTATCCAGCTGGCTTCGTGTATATCTACTCCATTCTGTTCTACGTAACATATCACGGCAGTGATATCCGACTGGCGCAGTATATCTTCGCGGTTCTCCATTCATTGACCCTTGCGATAGTGCTTGCGATTTACTACAGGTCTCATCCAGATGTTCATGATAAGGACTTGTATCGGTTTCCGTTCCTTATCGTTGGGTTTCTGTTCTTGTCGAGAAGGCTAGTGTCGTTGTTTGTACTTCGACTGTTTAATGACTGCGTTCAAACGATGCTTATTTACGTCGCCGTTTTGCTCTTTATGTACAATCAATGGAGCTTGGGATGTCTCGTGTACAGCTTTTCTGTGTCGGTCAAAATGAATGCACTCTTGTACGCACCCGGTCTGGCTGTGTTACTTTGCCAAGCGCGTGGTTTTGGTGGTTTTCTGCGCCGTGTCATAGGAATATGCCTCGGCCTGCAGATCCTACTTGGACTTCCTTTTCTTCTTCACGCCCCTGGGAGTTACCTTGCTCGCGCATTTGAACTTTCCAGAGAGTTTCTGTACGAATGGAGCGTTAACGGCGCGTTCTTATCTGAACATTCTTTTCTTGATAAGAAGCTCGCCGTCTCTTTGTTGTTCCTTCATCTCTGTATTCTTCTCCTTTTCGCTCACTACCGTTGGACTTCTGGTCAGGATGGTGGTTTGGCGGGCTTGCTTCTCCCGGAAGAAATGGAAGGTCGAGCTGTTATTCGCCATATGTTCAAAGACGAGCGTCGGAAACTTCATCCATTGCACGTGGCGACAGTTCTGTTCACTTCGAATTTCGTCGGTATTGTATTTGCGCGAACATTGCACTACCAGTTTTACGCATGGTATGCACATACAATACCTTTTCTTATATGGGGAGGACCATATCCTATAATCGCAAAAGTTATGATCATGGCGACCATTGAGATTGTCTTCAACAGTTTTCCACCTTCCGCGGTAACAGCCGTTGTTTTGAACATATGCCACATGGCTGTGCTTCTTTCCCTCTGGATGGAGTCGAAAGCGAACCGGATGTCTATTTTTGAGAAGTCAAGTAATACCAAGGTCGACTGAGGAGGATAACTTCGTTAGTGTCTTTGGAGTAATGGCGAGGGAATCTTCGCTACAACAAAGGACATTGGCGAACAAGAGCTCAAGATGCTTTGATATCTATCAGCTCATCCACTGTGAATTGCATGAAAATGAGCCCTGGTCCGACGGGTCATCTCATCATGTTGGAGATGTTACCAATGCTTAGATGAGCATCCAGCGAAAGGAGCTCCTGTTATGTGATGGTAAATCCGCCGGCAGTTCCGGCAGGAATGTGAAACTACGCGTATGGTTAAGTATTACTCGAGTGTTGGAGAGTTGGAGATCTGGAAAGACGTCAATGCGGCTGATGTAAAGACCAGCAAGAAAAGATCGGGACCAGATCTTCTAATTATACTTCCTTTCAAGCGAAGTAGAATCACACTTGACAAACTCCAATATTCTTTTCCTTGCGGGTGTGCTTTATATCTTTCAGTCATTTCCTTGGGTATAGCGAAGGCCCTTGCCTTGTCACACTATTTGAATCCATAGTTCATTTTGTCGCTGGGGTGAGAAGACACCCGGATCATTTCTGACAACTATCCTGTAGTCGGCTTCAGATGCAGCCTCGTAAGTCCCAGACGCTTTAATTGCACGTAGCAAAAGCTGGTGCTGCTCGTGAACGCCAGTGTCGGTAACAGCTCCTTTGAAGCTTTTCACTGCAAATCGTGCTGCCGTTTTCGGCTTCGTCTTAACCTCTGCTGGAAGTTCGAGTGGGTCAAAAAATGATAACCGTATGCCCTTATTAAGCTTATCAATTGCGACTGGGCATGTTCCTCGGCTTTGTCGCCAGACGCAAACGAAGCATGAATACTTGTTGAAAGGGAATATTGGAAATAGATTCATGGCAAAGTATTCCAGAGCTGAATGGGTCCGTGGCTCGGACCCCGCGCCACTGAACATATCTCGTACTTCAAACGACGAAAGTCTTGCAGTCACTGAAAAGGTGGGTGCCGGATCCTTCCATGGATCACTTGCATACTGTTCTTCATTGGGATTAGATTTCGGTTCCATAATGTGAATTTCGTTCTTTCTCGAGAAGAACGGCTCGCCACCGCCCTTTTCATACAAGCGAAGTTGATATTTCGTACCCTCATATTCCAGTTTTCTCAATGCGAATGGGACATTTATGTTTCCTGTTGCTATACCTGAGAAGCTCATATGCGACTTACCTTCGTTTTTGTCTACCGGTTTTTCTGCCGCTTGGAAGGATATGCTGATGTCACAATTGTTATCGTGGTTGATAATGAACGGACCGGTATTCGATGCCAGCTCTCGATCATATACGCTTAGGAACCAGTTGTAATTCCCAAATACGGGTAGTGGCCAAAGATTCACGCAGCAAGTTCCAGTTTTGCCTGCCTTGGAAGCCAACCCCACGTCTGGTATGGGAACCTCTGGTGGCTTGGCAGAGGCTCGAGTCGCAACTCGGACTCGGACCGGATATGCCCTGCATGTTTTGGGGAGGCCGAATGTGGTCTTACTCGGAAGAAATTGGCTTTGACAGAAGGCAGGGCCTTGCATTTCGGTTCTCCGTTTTCGTGAAATTACTGTCCGAGAAGGGGGCGGTAATAGGCGGAAGGAGAGAAGCGGTTGAGGGCTACATAAACTTTTTCGACCGTAAGGTTACAAAGCAGACCCTCAACACGGACTATATATACGAAGGCCGACTTGAGATCAAAGATGACATTTTGGTTTTGAGGCTGCATTCCGAGCTTTCCGCACGAGACTCTTTGCGCTCGAATTTGTATTGGGAAAATCACGACTATCTGCCGACTTTGCCATCACCATTAGAAACCCTTACTGTCCTATTTCTAATCTCAGTGTATAGAATCCAGAGAAGTCCTGTGGAAACAATTATCGATGGCTAACTAGAGTCTTCTCTTGTGATTCAGTTGGGAAGCGATCGCTCATTTGTTTTCCAGATACTTCCGGAATCTGGATTCCAGGGCAAACAGGCGTTTCATCGTTACTTCGTCATGGTTTAACAGATCAACCATGACACATCGCAGTGCTTCCTATCTGACAGGCGATACTTCCCTCCAGGTGACACTTCAAATAGCTGCTCAGTCCTATGAGCGATCTATCCCATGATTGTTAGATGGTATTAGCTATCTAGATGGCGCACGAGCAGATGCCATTTTGACGATTCTCCGATCCACACTCTCGAAACAGTGTTCTTGAGCCTTGATTCTGGAGTGGCCTCAAGTCTTTTCGCTAGCGAATTTACTCGATGCACCTGGGAGAAAGAAATTACAACGGAAGAGGACAATATTTTTACAGGACCCCCCTAGAGTGGCTTGAGTACTGGGCAAAACGGCACCCGAAGCGTTCGACACTAGCCGCTCAGCCCATGCTTTGAGGAAGAGGAAAGCTAGCTCGATGGATTCGGGTCACTCCGAGATGACGCTGCCACCTCCGATGTCGGGTTCTGAGTGTAAAACAGCAGGTATGCTGTTCGTCGCGATCTTACCGTTGTGAAGAGCTTCTCTTCCAAATCTCTTTTTGATACGACTGAGACGAGAGAGTCGTCGAAGACATACCACTCTGCTTTGTCGTCTCGGTATATGTAAGAGTAATAATGGCCCGAAGACGCACCATTTCCCTCATGTACAATTACGGCGCTAAGACGGTAAAGCATGTCTCGCTGCTCGCAATCATCCGTACACCATTCTGACAGGCGCATCTCAAAAGGACACGGCATTGCGACTGCAACCTTTTCACCCGAGCTCGTGTACGGAGAATCAAAAGCGAAGAGCTTAAGGTGAACCGTCAAGACCTTTGGAAGGGTCACTACACGCCACCATCTTTGGGCTTCTGTGTAGGTGTTGCAGGTGTCGCAGCTATACTTATTAACACCTACCAGCTTCTCCTTGGCACCAGTCTTGGACCAAGCCCAGTTGAGATTGCGTCCAGCCTCCACGGGTAGAGATACATCCAAAAACTGTTCGGCGCGGTTGGACATTGATTCGCAAAAGTCACACCGTGTGGCGGTTACGGCTTTTCCCTCGAACAAGTCTGGTACCAGCGTAGGACGAAAGCGCTTCCGCGGCCGGGAGTCTTCCACGGGGGAATTTGGCTCCGAAGCATCTGAAGCTTCCGAAACGCGCCTTCTCTTCGCCAAGCGAGGCACTTCCGTGCCCTTCGCCTTGATAGGGGCGGCAACTGCACTGCTGGGTACGTCTGGGTTGTCGTGCTTGGCGGCCTCTCCCCCTCGCAGCCTACCGAGTTGTTGGGCGGAAGTGCGCTCCGGCGGAGGGGACTGTGGAGCATCAGTGCGGGCACAATCGAGGACTGGTGGGTGTAATTTGAGGGCGTCATCGACCTTGTCCAGCAGGAAGCGGAGGAATTCGTGCGCGTCCTGCTGGCCGACGGCCTCGAAGTCGCATCGCTCGTCGCGTAGGAGATTGACGAAGGCGGAGGGTGAGACGTAGTCAACATTCTCGCAGAGATCGTCAAGCGGATCAGTGTCGAGCGTATCGCGCTCGTCGTCGTCGGCGGTGGGTAGCGTATTGTTGCGAAGCGTTTCCCTCTGTAGCAATTGCGTGTGGTCGAGCGTGCGGAACAGTGACTGTAGCGCATGAGCGAGCTCGCAAGAAAATTCGGACGAGGAGGGGCCACCCCAGTGCGCAAGCGCGGTGCGAAACTGCGGCTGATTGTACAGCACCTGCAACACAGAGTTGATGTAGCAGGTGTTGCCGAGATTAAGTAGGCCGGGAGGATGTGGCAACGGCGGCGGTGTGGAAGGCGGAGTGGGCGTGGACGGAGGCGGCGTACTGTCGGGCATAGCGGCGCGCGGAGCGACGGGCATGGATGGGCGAAGACGTTGCGGCGATGAAGACGACGACGGCGACGTTTGGCGGGAGCGCGCGCTTGTAATACTGGCTGGCGCTGTTGCGGTGAGCGCCGCGAGCACTTTGCATTGCGCGCGCTGGCGCGCCCGTTGCGCAGCGCTGCGTGCGTTTGCTGCCGCCCCACCCACAAGTACAGTACAGTACGCGCCAGCGCCGGTGGGAGGCCACACCACACGGCGGACGGCTGACGTGCGTGGCGCACGTGTGTGACGTGGTCGTGTGTGACGTGGTCGTGCGCGATCGATCGCGTGTCCCCCCCCTCCGTTGTGCACTGCGGTGCGTTTCGCCGTCGAGCACTTTGGCGGGAGCGCGTCAGAATTTCTGACTCAGAAAGCGGTGGCGCGGAACTCGGCCGTACGATACGCAACAACCACCGTTGGTACCTTCGAAGTTCGAACTTCGAAGGTAAGATATCACCATCTATGCCCTGATAAAGCAAAAGCTATTTAACACAACGGCGGCAGTTCCCACTATCCGCGCGACGCGCTTACGGCACCCACTAAGCTTTGCTGCGACTGCAACACCAGGTCCGCCCCCTTTTCGGCAATCATCATCGTCGGAGCCCCAGACTGACCGCCCGGCAAGTTAGGCATCACAGACGAGTCAATGACCCTCAATCCCTCTATCCCCTTCACCCGAAGTTCCGCATCAACCGCACAGTCATCCCCACTTCCCATTCGACACGTCCCAACCATCGCGTTCGCAGTGTGACAAGTATCCACTACATACTTTTCTAGGTCGCTGTCAGACACTACCTCCCCACCGGGATACAACTCGCGTCCGCGATATTCATTCATATCATCCTGTTGCGCAATCTGCCGACATAGTTTCAGTCCATGTACTAGTGTTCGAAGATCCTGTGAGTCTGACATCCAGTTACCGTGGATCTTCATACTGTCCCTAATGTCGGTTGAGCGTAGCGCTACCCACCCTCTTGAGCGTGGTCGAGCCGCCACGCTTTGGAGTGTGAAACCAGCCGGTCGATTGGCTTGGTTCTTCAAGTAAGACCCCGCCGTCGCAAAGTCAGCTAGAGAATGGTAAGGATCAGGTTCTGACACAAATGGTATAAAGCGTAATTGCAGATCGCACGCTTTCATGCTCGCGTCCGACTTGGCAAAACCCCCAGCCTCGCACATGGGACTGGTCAGTGGACCCTTTCCCCGAAAGATATAGTTCAGGATAGTACCGATATTCTTGCCGGTCCTTTCCGTGTAATACAATGAACTCTTTCGCTTATCAGCCTGTGGAGAGAGGCTTTCGTAACTCAGCATCACTGCAGCATGATCTTGCAAATTCCGACCCACAGCTGGTATGTCCGCAATGACAGGAATTCCCATATCCTTCAGATGTTCTGCAGGACCAATTCCACTTAACATCAGCAATTGTGGGCTGGCATATACTCCTGCTGAAAGCAGCACCTCTTTATCAGCCCTGATATACACACGTTTTCCATCACCATCAATGAAAGAAACGCCGACCGCACGCGGTTGCCCGTTTACCTCTTCGAATATAATTCGTTCAACAAGGACCCCTGCTTTCACAGTCAAGTTCCTTCTGGATCTTATGTTGCTGAGGTACGCAGTGGCAGGTGATTCGCGGTTTCCGTGTCTCTGTGTGACTTGGAAAAGTCCCACTCCATCTTGTGTTCGGCTCCAGTCATTGAAGTCGTCGTTATTGGGAAGGCCAGTCTTTTTTGCTGCATCGACGAACGCAGTAGACATGGGATTCACGCGAGCCAGATCACTTACAGCCAGGGGACCCTGGGTGCTATGTGCGTCGGATGATTGTTTGTCCTTCGAGAGTTGATTCTCAGAACGCTTGAAGTATGGAAGCACGTCGTCAGCGCGCCATCCCTCAGGCCATGATTCGTAATCCGCAGCATTACCTCGATGGTAGAGCATAACCGATATGGCATGTGAACCACCCATAACCTTACCGCGTGGAAAATATAAACGACGATTGTTCAGATTTGGTTCTGGCTCAGTAACGAAAGCCCAATCGTGCCGTGAGCCCAATAAGTAGGGAAATCCAAGAGGGATTCTGATATAGAAATCATCATCTGGGGGACCTGCTTCCAAGAGCAATACGCGCGTGGTACTGTTTGCTGATAAGCGATTCGCGAGCACGCAACCAGCTGCACCTCCACCAATGATCACGTAATCATAGGCCTGACTAGGCGGCAGACTTGCAGTGCGCGGCAATGCATCGGAGACTGTTTGTGCGGGGGCTGCGCTTGTGATGGGGACGCGAAGAGGTGGTAGTACGGGTGTGGGACGCGCACGTGGCGTGAGGGAATGTGTGAAAGATGTTTGATGTTGGTGGAAAATTGGAGAAATGGGTACAAAGCAAGGAAGAGGACCTCTCCGGGACGCCATTCGAAGGTGATGGAAATGGCACAAAAGGATAATGACGGGGAAACGACGAATGTGCTGACCGTGATACCTGTGCCGTTGGTACCAACGGCAACGTTCCTACCTTCGCATGTGCAAGAAAGCAATGCGATGTGTTTGAGACCCAGCGAGATCACATCCAGAAATGTGTGAATACGAGGCAATTCGTGAAACCCTACGGGTTCGTTCTTGGCCTTGATTCTTCCAAACGTACAACACGTGGGAGCCGCTTTTCGATGTGGTGTCTTTATCTATGATCTATGGAGTTGGAGCTTATCCGACTCCTAATTTGCTCGATACTTTCAGCTGGTGGAGCGCCAAAGCGCTTGAAAATAACACTAACGAAGGCATCCAACGCGGAAATGGACCAAGTTTCTATGTGGGATTCGACCAAACCGTTTTCGTCGAAAGAATACACGGTACAACCAGTATATGGTTTAATCATGGGCTTCCAAGGTAGATTTAATGCGCCTTGTAATCTCCATTCCGCTCGGATTGTTTGGTCAGATTGAATTTGAATGTCAATGAGATCCACTCTCGAAAGACCGCGGCAGAATAAACCCGCAGTGGCCGAAGTATACTTCTTCAAACCTCGCACAGGAACATCCGGATCCGGTCCATCAAACAAACAATCATCACGATAAACCTGTGAACTCAATCGTCCAGTAATATAATATTGTCTCTTTTCAAAATCTTCTCGAATCAAATGTAGGCGATGCTGCAACGACAGGTTTGGCGTCTTTGTGAGCAAGGGGGTGCTCTTTAATAGCGAGTCTGGAAGAATTGATTTGTGACGAGTTAGAAGGGCCCATACAAGAACTTGTCGAACAGCATCCAGAGAATCGGAAAACCTTCGTCGCCAAAACGGGCATTTCACGGAATTGGTGCGTTCGGTAAGAGCGTCCAGACGGGAGAGAAGCGGCGTGGGTGGCGGTAATTGTCTGCTACATGTGAAACGAGCGCACTTTTGCCGCAGTCGCGATTCACGAACGACAAACGGCTTCGATACAAACGCGACGCTGTTCATCATGAAAAGCACGGCGAACTGATGACGCAACAGTCGGGCGGCAGAGCGACAATCAAAGGCGCGGAAGCTCGCGGTGGGCGAAGGATGAAGCGCATCGACATTGGGCTCGGAGGCGGAACTGGTGAGCAGCACCTGTTCGTTCCGAGGAGGTGCGCAAATATCTCGCAGCGTCCAACAAAAATCCGCCACCTGTCACCGGTGTCCTCGCCCCGTCGAAGCTTCATACGGCAAACCGGATGTCGCTGAAGACACCGACCGGCGAAGAAGATCTCCTTTGATTCCGATGACTGAAAACTTGCTGTATCACGTTGCAAACGCTGCGAGAGACGCGGAGAACGCGTGGAACACCGCGTCCTCCTCGGGCGCGCAAGCTGTGCAGTCCATTTTCACATCGCTGCAAACGTTGCAGTTGCAGGCTAGTGCGTGTGCGCCGGCGGCTGCTGCAAATCGCGTGCTGTCGACGCAGCGTGCATTGGAGGCTGACATTCATCAATTGAAGACGACTGCTCGTCGACTCTCTTCAATCGTAAATGGGCTGAAACGCTGGCAAGAGGAACTTGACACAGATTCATCATCTGCTCTGTTGAGAGACTGGTTCGATCGACTCTTGAGCGCTTTTGAGAAGGACTTGAACACCAAGCGAATGGTGCTTGACTCCATTATTGACGAAGGCGTTTTTTTGCTGCCCGTAGTGGAGTGGAGACGTTTTATTGCGTTGTGGAGTGAACAACCGAATCGACTGGGTACTTGTGGAGAAGCTGTGGCTGCAATTGCCACCGCGGAACAAGTTATGCAAGATTTAAACACAAACCACGCACAGCTTCAACAGCGGCGTCAATCTTCCGCTAGCTCAAACTCTACTCCTACAATGTCACCAGCAATGCTCTCCTTAAAGAAACGTCTTGCGAAAACAAAAACATAGATCAGAACATGCTCAGTAAAGCTCCCACGTTCACACCCGTTTGTTCTGTTCGTCTTCACACATCTTTGCGCACCTTCTCTTCCCCGTCGTGTCACAACCAGGTTTGTCATCGTGTTCATGTAGAGTTTTTTGGGTGCGGTCTTACTGAGGTGCTTGGCCCTGCTGTAATTGCTGCATTACCTCACCAACTTTGTTCGTAGCCTGATCCCGAGTTTGAGTCACATAGTTTTATTGGTTAGCACTTCAAGAACATGTCCTTGTCAATCAATGTCTTGCTGAGTTTCAACGGCCGTTACTTACTTCCACATATTTTCCCACGCAACGATCTGCACAAACCTATGTTTCGATAAAGATACGAATGAAGAATGAAGAAAGAAAGGTTATATACGCTTCATTGTTAATCATCTTGCAACTCATTTCCATGTTCGTTCATGCTCTGAATTATCACTATCACGTACGACTACAATAGTCATGATAAACATGAAGCTGGTTAGTTCAACGACTGTGTACAAGAGGGTTCTGTCTAACACTTTTGAGTGAATCACTTACGTTCGCCAGTATTCAAGTCGCCGTCATGAAACCTAGGCACGCATTTCTTGAAGCAAGTCTCACTCATTCTGTTGTTCTTTAAAGGTTAGACTTCTGAAAGCGAATTTCTACATGGCCTCGGCCACATATACGAATTCCGTACCGATTGAAAA
Organism: Gracilaria gracilis; assembly: GCA_030374805.1. NCBI lineage: Eukaryota > Rhodophyta > Florideophyceae > Gracilariales > Gracilariaceae > Gracilaria > Gracilaria gracilis. The sequence continues at coordinate 604,320 of JARGSG010000224.1, read as the reverse complement.
GGTCTGCCACAAAGATCATCTCTGTCTTCATGGCGTCCAGGTTGCCCTGTTGTTGAGGCACGTTCATTTTGGGTCTTTTCTGCGATCAGATGCAAAGCAACGGACAAAGAACGATGAACACGGTATGGTGAAGATCTGGTGCACATTCGCGAGGAAGCTTCCAAAACTATTGGGCATTCCGTTCTCGAGGCATGGAGACAATCCTGCTACTTGGAGAACAATCATTGGCGTGGGTGGTTCGATCTACAATTTAATTGGTCAAAAAGATGTTAAAAAAGTAAATTTTACATGTCTGCTGCATCGAGTGGGATCGCCGTATCTATCTACACGTTCGTTCAACAGCCCCAAGAACATGACCAGTAACGTGCTTGGTAGATAGAAACGAAGTCCCCGCCCCTTTGTCACAAGGGGTGTACCAACGACATCATCTTCGTCCAGAATGCTCCAAGCCCGAGCGGGAGCAAAGTTCGAGTTGCTGCAAAGGTAAATACGTGCACTGCAGTTTGTTTCGAGCACCTCTGCTCCCAACAGGTATGGCCGAAGTACCAAGAGAAGCTGTGGAGTTCGCAAGAAGGCTCGTTCGAGCCTTTTATCCAGATGAATTTGTCGTGCTTCTCGATGCCGTTCTTCGGCAAAACAATTTTGTCTCCCATAGAGACTTGGCCTATCGACTTCGGATGCAGCCGAAGGAAATGCGTCAGGTTCTCGTCAGAATGGAGCATGCACGCTTGATGCGACGCGATAAGCGCGAACAGAAACGCATTACTATTCGCGACGGTAAAAAGCAAACACGCGCTATTCAGACAGACTACTGGTATGTTCCTCTGTTAGAGATGGTGGACGCCTTCATGTACAGGGTGTGGCGAATCACGAAGGAGCTTGAGGAAAAGCGCCACAACGTTGCTGAAGGACAAAAATACGTCTGCACGCGTTGTGGTGGGCGTTTTCAACTGCTTGATATTCTATCTGGCGAACGTCCAGACGGACAATTTGAGTGCACTAATATGAATTCAAAAGCTTTGCCGTGTAAAGGACTTATAAGGGAACAGGACAACAGCGCACAAATTCGCGAAATGGAAAGACTTCGGAATATGATCGATGAGCAATTGCGAACTCTTCGCGAGCGCGCGGATCATTGCTCACGCTTGGATATCCCACGTCATCCCCTTGAGGGCGCTGACGAGAAAACATGGGGCGAGCGCGTGCCCGAGACTGTTGGAGCTCATGGTGAAAGAGTTGATGAAGATGGTATAGATATGGAGCTTAGGGCGGAAGAAGAGGAGCGGCGGAGGGGCTCTGACGTGATTGTCCTCGAACCCATCCAAAGGGAACAAAAAGATGATGCCTTCATTCCAGAAAAGCCGAGTTGGTTCAAGGAGGGCAGGGGCGAAGAGGAAGAAGAATGGGACGACACAGAGCAGCACGTGCTCGATAATAAAGCTGGAACCGCAGCCAGCTTTGCTCGCGAGGAGGATGAGAAAGCGTACTATGATATGTATGTTAAACAGATCCACGGTGCGGGCACTGAGGCCCGGCACGTGGAAGATGGCCGAAAGGCCGCTACAGAAAATGAGGTGATTGACATGGACGCTGACGACGAGGTGGTGGCAGTGGAATCTGATGCGGAAGCAAAGGTGGCATTAGATACGGTACAGAATGAAGACGTGATGGTTTCAGTTGCGGGCAAGAAGATGAAATTGTCTCAGGTCACAATCGAAATGGCTGAGCAAATGACGCAAGATGAATACAAAACTTATTATGCCTTGGCGCAGCCAAAGAACACGATGGCCGACGAAGACGATTTTGATGAGTTTGAGTGATGATGTACAAATTCAGCTGTTTGTACTGTGACAAACAATCCCCATGGTACGCAGCAGGTACACAACGTACGGGGTGGCCAACAACGTGAGCCCATTCTTCGGGCCCTGTACGCAAGGGTATATGTGATCTTAAAAACTTGAACATGTGACAGATATTGGCCCGAGAAGCTTTTGGTGCGTTTACCATGACGGCAGACATGGGCTCCTTGAAGTTTAAATGAGGGTTTTTCTGTTGAAACGCAGTGACGTGCATGAACCGATAGAAGTGTAACTTTAGCTGCCGTGCCCCCTGGCCCGACAAGATGAGGCGAGAATGTGAAAATGGTTGAGCTGCAGCAGCAATGGCTCCACCAACGTTTGGAGACAGAAACTGAATGAGAGGTGAAACTTATTAACATTTATATAGGTTGCAAGCAGGCGGAGTGCCATACGGCTCCAATGGCGCTGGTACGAGCTTACAGGCTTCGAAAGACGGGGAACACCACGTTTTGGGCATTGGGATCACGTAGTGTTGTCCCGGATAGATAGAACATCCGATGCAGTGGCGACTACAGCTGAACCGTAGAGATTTGGCCTTGGAAAAGACTCAAACACAAAGGCCTTCAGGGTTGGCTAGTGTACTGTACACAGCGCAACAAAGGAGAATGAAAAGAGCAACGCGAAATGGTGAACGTTTAGGTTACCAATCAATTCCTTCTTAACTCTTAGCAGATATCAGTGGTTTGGTACGTGCCATTACATGATATCGTCAACAGTGGTACGGCTACGCGTGATTTGTATGTGATTCCAGGAAAACTGTTAGGCGTCCGAATAATAGATTGAGACAGAGGCTGTGTAAGGCGGGAAGAAGGATCGATGTGGGAGGGCAAGAGGTTTGGGCTAACGCAAATGAAGCCCTATAGGGTGTTGTTTTTAGTTTGCTCTGTTATTTTGGGTATCTAGGAAAAGCTAGTTTCTTGCTGAAGACAGGTAGTAATGCGCAGTTGAAAAGGCATAGAGCAGATTGCTTGATGTGGTTGATATGTTAAGAGCAGTTGTTTGTCGGTTAACAAAAGTTAAACAGAAAGCCACCCTAAAATGGAGTAGGATTGCTCAAACCCTTGAGACTGGAAATGGGCGGTAGCACAAATGACGTGGTCGGACTCCTTCTGGTACCCACCGACCTGAGAGCAGTACTCGCACCATGGAACGACGGTAGTTCGGAATGAGCAAAAGCGGTGACGGTATCAGCGGCAGAATTGGCAGAGTCGAAAGCACGTGACGGCAACACGAGCTTGGGAATGCATGGAGATTCATGCGAAGGCGACAGCAACGAGGCAATGGATTGCACGTCGGTCCTATCGGCGGAAGGCAGCATGCATGAAGCAGGAGCAGCCACAGGCGTAGCAGCAATAGGCGCATTGAGAATGCTGACGGGCGTATGATGCGAACGCGAGTACTGAAACGAAGCAACATCAGCATACGGCGACGACTGCATGGGATGAAACAGCGGCTTCTGAATCAAGGGTGATTGCGGCGGCTTACGGCGCTTGGGCGCTGGCTGCTGCGGGGTGACGCATTGAGAAGACGGTGCAGACAGTTGCGACAGCGACCTCTTACTCGGCAAGGGCGCATTGGCAGCGGCGGCGCGAGCGCGAGCGGCGCGACGACGCCTCTCAGCGAGAAACTGCTGCGGGTTCCATACAAAGGCGGCTTCATTGAGCAGACGTTCGCGTTGCTGCGACAGCTTTCCCTTGCGCTTGCTCTGACGCTGTGTGTTTACCCACCAGCCAAGCTCACCCTCGTTAAACGGGACACAGGAATGGCCGTGCACGGCGCGGAAATGAAGCAGCTTGCTAAACTTGTCCATCCAGTCAGCCTCGGCGGTATTCCAGATGAATCCAATGGCGTCGAGCTTTCGCACGCGATGCAGCGGGAGCTTATCCTTTCTGCGGTTGGCGCGCATCTTTGCGACCCACATTCCCAGGTGCGGGTCAGAAATGGGCACGCAGCAGTGGCCATTGTGATGATAGTAGCGCAACAAGAGTGCGTAACGATTCTCCCAGGCGGCCTCGTTGGTGTTCCACACAAAGGCGAGACGGTCCAATTGGGTCTTGCGGTGCATCTCGAGCTTTCCCTTCTTGTGCAGCTCGCGCTGACGCACCACCCAGCGCCCGAGCTTGCCCTCCGCCTTGGGCACGTTACAATTGCCGTGCAAGGAGTGCCACTGCGCGAGCTCGGCGTAGCGGCGCGCCCACAACACGGAACCATCGGCGTCGGCGTCCATGATGGCAAGTTGAACAAACGGCGCAGTCGCAGAGACGCACGCGGACGGCGCTGTTAGCGGCGGCGCGCTCTTTAAAGAAAGCGGCCGCCACTGGCGCCGGCGATGGGGCCGGGCGCGCAAGCGCCGGCACGCGACGCGCGCGCGCGTGTACCGTGTGAAGTTAGCGTTCCAAGGGTAACCTAGATGCAAACGCTGACGTGACAGAACAAATGGCGGCGCGCGCCGCGCGCGCAC